>JAPQRN010000026.1:16594835-16619016 GCA_037367275.1 Coranthus polyacanthus
GAGGAAACGAGAGGAGAGGAGAGGAGAGGAGAGGAGAGGAAACGAGAGGAGAGGAAACGAGAGGAGAGGAGAGGAAACAAGAGGAGAGGAAACGAGAGGAGAGGATGGATGGATTTGCTGAGCAAATGACCACAAGCTAATCATGAAACTAACAGTAATGGATAGGAAAGGCTGTCAAAATTGCCTCATTTAGGGACACTGGAATATCACTTAGGTGATCTGACGCATTCACAATGTGCGTGTGATGTGAGTCACAAAGGCAGAGCGGTGTGTGCTGAGAAACAAAAGAGCGACACAATCTTTATGGCACAGACTTTTTGGGTTTTCTTACAGCAGGTAGGAAGTTAATAAAAACATCCTCCTTTGTGTTGAACTTTTCTGTGCTATGCAGTACTCAAAGGCCTGACCTTAGGTCTGCACCCGGGTAGCTGACGATGTGAGCAGGGTAGAAATACTGTAGCTCCATCAGTCTCTTGGGGAGCTGACATGGAGTGAAGGCCACTCAAAAAGCACAAAAAAATAAATGTTTTCCTGAGTTTTGCCCTACGTTTGATCCTCAGTTGGAAGTAAAACGCCAGATTGAACATCAATGGCCCGAGGAGGACAATGGAGTGTGATTCTGACTGAAGCTTAGAAAAAGAGCACAGAGAAAATTATTCAAACTGGAGTCCTCATAAACAGAAATGAAACAAGTATTCATTACAGCAAAGTGGGAAAAAGAACCAAGCGCAGAAATAACACAGGAGGGTTGCCGTTTAATGTGGAGAACACTCATCCACCCACTCACAGAAGTCGGGAAGAATTTGGTCTGTTTCTTTACTACACCTCAAATCAAAAACAAACTCAGTCACAAAAGCAGTGTTGATAATCGCCGTATCTTTTGGACACGAGATAAGTTAAGCTCCCGTAACTTGCCGTAAAAAGAGAGAATGTGTTTACTACAGATAGATTAATTGCGCTGATAGGACGCTTTACAAACCATCAGCATCAGCAGAACTTGGCTCCGATAGCGGCTGACGGCTAATATTAGGCTTCTCAACTGGGATTATTAACAATAGCAGAAAAAAAAAGAACAATTGCACCAAACATCACCTAGAATGTTCACAGTTTGGTGTTTGATATTGAGTTCCACATTCATTGATTAATTACTTTGATGTTCAGTGATCTAGAAGGATTTATTTATTGAGTTATTCATTCAGGTATTTATCACTTTGGCTTTGATGTTAAGTTATCCAGTTTCTAATAAAGTCAAAAGTAGATCATTTTCAGCAGTATCAAATTTTTGTCCAGGGTTCAGTGAAACTGGCTGATTAATTGATTTTGATTGTTATCGTTATTATATCTGCCTTTAAAAATCCGCTATCGGTCGACCTCTAGTACTAAAAATTCGGTGTATTGCTAGTAACAAAGCCATTACCAGGAATTAATTGATATAAACCTGAGCCTCTTAGCCTTAAGCGGTGAATGGATACAGTTCAAAGAATATTTGCAGTGGAACATTTTGTCTTTGTCTCTGCAATCTAGAGACGCAGCCTTTTCTAAAAATGGAAGAAACCGACAGCCTTCACTACAGAAGAAGTGGATGCTGCCTTCCTGGGACTTAGCTCGCATGATAATGGACATCTGATGTAATATTTCATGACTATTTAAATTGATGTGGCATCCCTCTGTGTTCCCTTTTTTGTGTAATAAAATTTACACTGCTCCTCAGAACAACCTGAACTAAGATTTTGCACCCATCTCTCCACATACCCACAGCTAAAAAACACCATTATTACTGCCTTGGGTATAGTAATTTACACACTGATCCACTCTTAAGATGAGGACTCTTCCATGTCAGTACTTATTTGTTTTGTTTGTGGAACCTAATTTTCTCAGTGACTTTCTCCCTTGACTATATTTGTCACTAATGTGTTTTTTATCTCTCCTCAACCCTGACAGCATCTAGGTATAGTATACAGCCTCCTCCCCTTAATACCTCTCTGTGGATCCCTCAGAGGGGTTGTTGACTGTACTGTGGCACACACTGCAGTGATCCAATGTTATTGGGGGCGTTATAACTCAGTTTTATGTGATCAGGGGCCCCACAGTCCGTGACTGCTGCTTGCAGTGACAAATGATCCAAGTCAGACATGACACCAATGAGTCAGCCATCCCGGGAGAATGTGATGAGATCAACTTTTTAAACCTTTTTTTTTTTTTTTTTTGGAAAAAATGTATTTTATTTTTCAGAGTTCCCTTTTTATTTGACAGATGTAGTAGACAGAGAAGCGGATGACTCGCACCAAAGGGCCTGGGCCGGATCCGAACCCCAGGCCGCTGCAGTACACGGCCTTTTTAAACCTGTAGTGTTGCTGCTCTTTTCAGGCTGGGTGCTGAATGTGTGTCAGACAGCGTTAGTCACTGTGTGGGTGAATTTCTCCATCAGTGAAGAGTTGGCGCTGCAGTGCAACATTAACATTAGATGTGATCAGTCCACCAGGAATCCAAAACAGACAGCGGAGCCATGTTGGGATGTTAGCTTTGTAGAACGCTACAATGTAAGAACACAAGCGAAATCACAGCACTGTCTGTTTATTCTGTTCTCACAGTGGGAAATTCCAGTCAGCTTCTCCTCTCACTTAACAAAGGGCTTCTGCAACGGTACACAAACGAAGGCATTTAAGTGCTGCTCGTCACGACTTGCAAATTAAGGACGTGATTTTTGTTTATTGGCATGTCTGAGCTTCATGAACCATTATCTGACAGGCAAGCAAACAGCAGCTGCTCCCGAGATTTGCAGAAACACAATGTACTAATACTATTTATAAATACATAAAGCGCATTGTTTAATCTTACAAGAGACGGATCATTGAGATGATGAACCTGTAAGCAACAGCGCAGCAGTAAATTCCCTGTTTGCGTCGGTTCATTCAAAAAAAGCAGATGAAGTTAACTACTTCTACACTGATACAAAACAATATCTGTACATGTATATATGCATATGGTGTTGACTTGAATTACGTTTCCAAAAGTTAACCTGTTTCTTAGTACAAAACAACACTGATCAACACAGTTTACACTGAAAAGAGATTTTCTTGTAACATTTAAATTCCATAAAATATTCTAACAAGGGGGAGAAAATACAAATGAGCGGCTGATTATGCGCCAGAATCCCTCCAAGTACGTTTTCAAAATCAAACTGTTAAACTAAAACAAGTTTGCACTGCAGAAGCTATTTTTAAAACAGCATTTTTTTTCTCCGCCGTCTCGTATAATTATAGTCCCGGGTTCCATTTTTTACCCAAAAACATTGAGCTCTAAATAACCGACACAGAAAAAGAACATTGACAAAAGTCCACCATCACTTTTACATAGGCCTCCCGATACAGAGACAGGGCTTTACATTAATCATGTCACTGCACTACGTCAGCAGTTCTGTGAGGCTGCCCTCTCAAGGTCTATCCATCAATCCTCCATCCCCGATGACCACCCGGCTCTGTGACGATGAGGAGGATTTTCATCCTTGAAAATCCCACTAAATGCTTAAAAAGGGGATGCACGGATATAGAACAATATAGACAATAACTACAGTATCACAGTGTGAATAGGGGGCAGCTTACTAAGAGCTTAATTTATGGGAGATTTTACTCCAAACCATATTTGGAACTAAACCCCAAAGATGCATTAATGTTTATTAATTAAGCAGAATTTGTTGCACAAAGAACATAAAAAAAACTCACATCCAAATTAGCATCAATGAGGTTTGGAGAGAGAAAGAATGGAGCGCAGTGTCCTGTGATGTCCTAAGCAGTTTTTTTTAATGGCTGTTAGAGAGCGCACACGGGCCCAAGGCACCGTGGACGAATTAGCATGCAGCACTGGAGGACACGGAGACTCAGTGAGGTCTGAAGGAGATCTAAAGGGAGTAGGCCGGCCCTTCCATGGGAAGTTAGACAGGACCGTGTGACATATCGATCGGGTATTGGCTACGTAGTACTGCACTGTGGGCTCCGTCGCCGTCATAGTAACACTCTGTCACTCCCTCTTTTCAGCTGTTAATTTGTGGTACTCTGGAACTTAAAATTCTGCCCTGTGCTCTGGCAGCCATCACATTCAGGAGAGAGCCACTACATCAAACTGCTCTTATGACGACAAGAATTCTAACTACGCGGGGGGGGGGTAGCAAAGTCTAAATCCAGACTAATGCTTTTGTGCGTGAATGTGTGCGTACCTCTGCTTCTCCTTACTGTATGTCTGAAATCTGTCCTTCAGTTTCACCTCCCCACACACACATGCAGACAATCCACCTCTGCTATAATGTCATACTTGAACACATTCATCATTGCTTTGCCCTTACACTGATATTTATGTGCTACATAATAGTATTAATATTTCCAAAGTGGCAAATTATGAGTGCTTCTTATTTAAGAGGCTTTATAGCTTCAGCAAGCAGCTTTTTAACTGCTCTACTCAACCTTATCAGTACAAATCCAGACGTCCTTGAAGGGGAAACTAAAATTACCGCCTTGCAGCTATATGCCTCCACCAGCCCGTCCCGTCGCATTTTACATCCATGTCTGTCCAGACTCATATAATATATGTAGTGAAGACTTTGAAGGAATTTAATAAAAAGGTATTAAGTGCATTTTTTTTTTTTTTTTTTGGACAAAAGGGATTGATTTCAGTGAATGATTTCCAGTGAGAAACGAAAAGAGTATGGTGTTGAATGATCGCCAGTGAGTGTTTTCGTACAATATTAAAATGTCACAGTGATGCATATAAAATATCACCATGTCATTATTGTATCATATTACTCTGGTACTATGTTTGACAGTAAGTAAGATGACATTCACCACTGGCAGTGGACGGAGTTTATCTGTTGTTGTTGTTGTTGTTGTAGTAAAGGCTACTTGTCTGGTAACATAAAAGCACTAAACAATATCATTTAATGTCAAGTTCGTTAATGTTAAATCTGAGTTCTGCCTGCTAGTGGCTAGCACACTCGAGGTCAGCGACAAAACAACATGAAACAAAGTCACTCAACTCAACTGACTTTGAAGGAAAATAATACCTCAGAAAAACATTTTAAAAATCCCTCCCTCTGAGATTTTTGATGTGTAGTTTGATGTTCAGATCCAGATTTAATGATCAATTAGTTTTTATTTAAGTGTCCCAGATTTATTTATTTATTTATTAAGGAATGTATTAACTTTGATCTAGATGCTTAGTTCAACAGGTATCCTCTTTCTACAGACTGTTCATTTCCGACAGAAATTAAATGAGGGGGTGATCATCAATCAATCGTTTTCTTTAGAAGGTGAAATCTGCTGGTTAATCGCTATCAGCTTCTTCCTCTTCCAAGTTAACCTCATCATATACCTTCAGAAATCCACTAATGGTTGGGGTGTTCTTTGCGAGGTCCAAGTGAATGTCTGTGCCACATTTGAAGAAATCCACCCGGTGTGTTCCTGAGACGGACAGACGTACCAGCAACGCAAACAACACAATGCCTCCACGTGGACAACAGTAGGTCTCTGTTGACAATAACGCACCAGACGAGAGTTTTACCCTCTTACAGTAAGGTTTCTGTTCAGCCTTTGTCAGCACAGATGTTGACATAGATAATCTGTGTATGGTGAAAGAGACTGTATCGCTAATGAATCCACTAATTGGCTATTTAATTGGCCGCTGTTAGAGACATCTGTATCAAACGGAAAGTTAAAATATCAGCAGTAATGAGCTGCCGTATCTGATGATGCTCTCTGTAAGAACGTAGAACACTGTATGAGAAAAGACAGAGGTTATCTCAAAAGGCACAGAGTAGAAACGTGTTAAATCCAAGCGAAACAAGCACAAATACAATGGAGAGTATAACAAACTGTAATAGCATTTGTGTGCGTGTATGTAGGTTTTATGGAGAGTATTGGACAGTTTGTGCTCTGCTCTCGTTCTACTCAACAGGGCAGCCCCAGGCCTTCTGGGGGCCCTTGATGGAATTTAATTTGGGCTCTTCATCCCTGGCTCTGTGTCAACCATCAACCCACAGCAGCGTAATATAAAGCATGAGTCAGTTTCACTAACATTATAGCAATGACTGCTCAGAAATATTTGGCCACTTGAAAATGAGAGACTTTTTTTTGCGCTTTGTATATACAGAGGCAGCGTGTTTTAAAATGAATTACATTTTGTACGCTCAATTTCTTATTCTAATCAGGACGGTCTGATCTATGATGAAATTAGCTGTAAAACATTAAGCTCTTTAATCAAATTTCTTAATCTATGTCTTAATTATAACTGTCATCATTGTTAGTGTGGAGCACACTGTACTTAAAGCGATGTTGTCTGTGGATGATCCCTTTAGATCTCACGCCAGGTTAGTTTAAAGATTGCACATCTTATCCGATTAAACAAGACAAGATTGAAACGCAGCCACACCTGCCAAGAAGACAACAAACCTACATCTCAATAAAATCCAGCAGCAACACCCAAAGAGTCATTTTCATCTCACGGAAAACTCAGTCAGTGAAGTGAAGTCAGTTTTTTGAAACTAATACAGAAACAGCTGATCTTTCGCTTGATTACAAATGTTTTTATTGCAGTACACGCAATCTATCAACTGTTACAGCCTTTTAGATATTCAGAGAGTGAGCTCCGACTTGAAAACACATTCAACACCAGTAATACTGAAGCTTGGACCGGCAGTCCGCATGTGTCAAAGAATAATAAAGACTTATGTGAATATTTGAGTCCTGTATGTGCACATATACATGTATATATATATATAGTAGTTGGTGCATTTCAGTAAAGTATTCAAAATGTGCGTGCATGTGGTGGTGTGGACTGGCAGGTCAGGTCCGATGTTGCAGAAAGCCACGAGTGTGGGTGGGAGGCTGTCTGTTGGCTGGCTGCAAGTACAGTACAGCCATCTGGGAGAGAAATCTGCATAGCCTCGCGGCAGAAGAGGGCAACTTGCAATCAAGAACTAACAAAACATTTTCAGATTCCACTTCTGTAGTTTCGTCTTTAACAAAATGTTCTAAATGCAAAACACAGCCGTGTGTCATTATCAAAATGGTCTGCCTTTTTTTTTCTTTTTTTTTCTCCCAGAATTAACAGTGCCCTCTGATGGCAGCAGAGTGTCACGGTGCTCAGAGGCCTTAGGGGTTTGTTGAGGTTCGTTTCTTTATCACTGTTCTACATGGAATCAACCGGCCAACAGAACTGAATGGATTTGAAGCCATAGGGAGGTGTTTCAATGCTTGTTTGTAACAGTATTAATTCTCAAACCTGCAGTAAATGACTCCAGGAACTGATTCATTGTGAAAAATAAGCTTATGGATTTAACCTGCTAGCACCATTTAAATACTGGATGGCTGTGAGGCAGAGTCAAACAATGAGGTAAAAACTGTCCCCAAGATTCAGAAAACAAAAAAATCTATATTTACCAGTTTTGGCAACATTTAATCCTACATTAAGCCATCATTTTATTTCCATTGAAGTAATTTAATTTCCATTTCTGTCTCTAACGCACACACTTACACAAACGGAGTTGTTAACACTATGCACGTACATAACTGTACGTAACTGGTATTGAGAACTACTACATAACGTTGCGCTTTTACTGTTGCTCGGCTGCTGTGAGGGATCTGTACCTCATTAAAAAAGCTCAAAATGTTAACAAAGAAAGCAACTACAATCCCAGGCCGTTACCAACACCACCTCCAGCAACAAACACGGCAGAGAAAGTTGCCACTTCTACAACTGAAAAATGGAAAATAGACTGGCCTGTCGCTGCAGAGGTGAATGAGTTCTCTTCTGTAAAGCATGAAGGGCTCACCCACCCCGACACAGCTTTGGACCGCTAAAAGTTAATCACAGGCCAAAAAGTATTCAACTCATCACCACCAAACAAGCAGGCATCATCTATTTACCAATGTTAAGTAACTAGTGCTAGAAAAAGATAATGTACCATCCTACATATGGGGCGGCATAGTCGAGCCTAAAACTGTATTATGCTCAAAACTGCATCAATAAAGAATGAATATTACAGTCATTTGACAGTATTTGTAGCTACAAGTCTTTACGAAACACCTGAGGCTGTAGCATGCAGTGCATCAGAACCACAGTGACGAAACCATCGAAGTTAGACCGACTTATTGAATAATTTAATGTTTAGTTTCTATCGCTGCAGCAATCTGCAGTGTTGTTACTTCAATTCAATTCTGTTGCTGTTGTTTTAAGGTCATCGGTTTACATTAGTAAAGCCTTTATTTTTTCAAATATTTGAATAGACCTTGTAAAGTTTCTAGAGAGCTTGTTTAAAAAAAAGAGCATGCGCTTGTTCATTTGAAGGCTGTGATAAAGTTTTAAATTCAAACTAATGCATTATACATATGCAAAGGCTATTAAGAGTTAAACAAGAGCTTAAATAGATTCCTGCTTCCTCTCACGTAATGGTATTCTTTATGTATGCAGATGATTGCATACGTCTAGGAGTAGTGTTTTAATCTGTGCCTATTTCATATTAAAAACAGCAACTTTATTCATTAATTGTTCATTTATAAATGCCCCATTTTTAGGCAAAAGTTTCCACCCAGATATTTGTACTACTTCCTACACTGTTGTGAGGAGCATTATCAGACCATGATGTTTTATATACCTTTCCAACCCTTGTATATGCCTCAATTTGCACCCTGTCGTCTATCCATCAGTTTTCTGTACTGTCAGAACCAGTTCTGGGCGTTCATATAGCATCTACAAGCCTCTTAAATTGTAGAGGGAATAAACTTATTCATTTTGTGTCACATACACTGATCCTCACAAACAAAACAGATCAAAATAGCATTTTGTTTTTCCTTAAGAAACCTTTTTAGACTCTCAGATCTGTTACGTCCCAGGGGATTTCTACCGCTACAGTCTCAGCAACAAATAAGTTCATGCATATGTCAATGCTCATGATTTTGATGCTTTTGTTCATTTTATGACTCAGATTCATTTTTTTTTTGTGTAGAAGAACCTGAGACGTGCCAGGCAGTTTTTTCTAAACAGCAAAGCAAGCCAGGGAACTCCCATGTTAACAGGTGGGCACAGAACAAGTAATCCTGGCCCCTGTCAAGGGAGATGTGTGGATTTATTACTTTAAGCCTGACAGATCCAAGAGGAACTCCCAGCCTTTACCTAAAACCCTGCTTTCAGCCTTACTCTCGCTCTGGAATTGAGGCAATCATTTGCACGCCTTAAGCCTACCACCTATAGTGAGTCCATGCAGTTCTAGAGAAACACTGGTGTTCCAGTGTAATTTAAATTACATTTGATTTGCAGTGCATTGTCTTATAAGCAAACCCTAATTTACTAGTTCAAAAATAGCTGTCTGTTTGACTACAAAAGAAGAAAACCTTTGAAAAGGAACTTCACTGTGTCTAACCATTAACCTTTAAAAAAAAGGGTTTCAAGATCAATTTGTGCTTGGGGCAGGCAATTAAAGATTTAAGAACTGTGACTCTTTCAAACTGCATTCTTATGAAGCCAAAATGAGGTTGCAAAAACATTTGTTTGTGTACCTTTTTTTCTAGTGATAACTGAACAAAATCAATTCTGCAGCAGCTTTCGAGGTTCCCTATCCTTTGGCCATCTAGACCTTCAGCAGGTCAGATTTAATAGACTCCAATCAACAACTGTCATCTATCCTGGTTAATCCTGCTCTCTGGTAGATTTCTCATCTGGCTCCGTAAGCCCTATTGGTCTCCATGGTGCTCTATTGAACCCTGATAGGCTCATCCACCACACTGAATATCAAACAGGAGATCTGATTCCCAGGTTAGTGCAGAGAAGCTGCCATGAAGCTGACACCCAAGAGATTCACGCATGAGATTAGAGCATCCTCAGGAAAAAGATAGAACAGTATCCAAAAACAGTGTGTGTTTTGTGTGTGCGCGTCTCTGTTTTTCAGGTCAAATGAAAGGCTTAACATTAGAGCCGCATGATATTGTAAAAAATGGACAGTGCAAGAAAATGTCTAATGTGATATAAAAAAAAAATAGAAGAATTTTCCCAAGATGATTTGAATACTTCAATTTGCAAAGATATAATCATTCTGCAAAGATTGGGGTGATTTTGTAGGAGTGTGCATCTGCAAACAAACAATTGCTGCTCTCTTTGCAACCCAAATTTCCCTTTCTGTTTTTTTTTCTCCTGTTCCTCTCTCATTTCAGGTTGTGGTTTTGCCATCCTTGACGTTTGCATGTCACCGTGATGTGACTATTGTGCGTGAATACAGGTGCAGCCCTACTTGACATTTACTTTATTTGTCTCCTCTACCTGACTGCACATCAGTATCACTGGCAGAACAGAATAAGAACCATGCAGAGTGTGCCAAGTGAGGGTAAAAGGCAAGACATTTCACATGATTGGAAAAAGATGAAAAAGAAATTGAATGAATAGTTTGTCATGGTCCAAGAGAGGGATTTGAGAAACAAAGTAGGAAAGAAGCAGGAAAGAACTGAGGAAAACAGAAAGGCTGGACTTGGTCTGACTGTGACCTCTGTCAGCTGTTGACAGCACAGATATAGAGTGGAGCTTGTGCCCTTGTCATCCAACATCACGACGGTGACAGTCCGTGCAGTGAACCACAGGATGGTTACAGGTCAAGGCTATTACAGTGAGAATCGTACAAATGAGAGCCTGCACTTAGAAGCCCTGAGAAGACCCGGTTCCAAGACTGCAACACAAAAGAGAACCAAAACCTCATATAGTCATCGCTCTTCTGACTCCCCTGGCACAGTGCTGTGATATTATTATGTGGGTGCGTGTCTACATCTACCTCTCTACTTGCAAAGATGATGGCAGAGTGTGAATGTGTCAAAGGCAGCACCCATGGGAGAAATGTCCAATCCCGTTGCCCTGCCAGAGGGAGAAGTGAGGAAAGCACTCTGTCCTTTTGCTCTTAATCAACCCCCTCCTCTCCATCCCCTCCAGCACTTTCCAGCTCTTGGCCTTTCCCTTTTGTGCGTCTGAGTGGTGATGATGGCAGGCTGTCCGTCACGCAAGGTCTGACCCAGATTCACTTGGAGAAGGACAGGGAGTTTATGGGGATGATGGGGATATTTCAGCCCATCACCCATGGGACCCGTCCTCCTCTGCCAGATCAGGTTTTAGCAGGAGGGTGTAAAGGGGTGTAGTCTAGCCACCATTTAAGGCTGCAGGGGAAAAGCTGACTGGAGTGCACTGCAAACCAGCAGCAATCAGCTCATTAGGCCAGCAACCCACAGTAGGATGCTGACTGACTTATTCTGGGCCACGGAATAAAGGCCACTGACACGTAGTTAACTTGCTTACTGGTGTGTGCCAGGTAAAATAACGAAACTTCATTGGCAAATTGATCCCAGATAAAAAAAAAAAAAAATGCCAACATCTATGCCAATCACAGAGACTCTCAGAGAGAGTAGCCACGCCCACACCTTGCTGCATAGTTACGGTTACCAAGGAAAGGGAGACGAAGCACAGAGAGCGGTGATCAGAGAAGGCAGTGGGGAAGAAGGATGGGGATGAAGAAAAAGAGTCAAGAGAAAAAAAACAACATAAAATCTATGGCTACAATAGCAAGTTGATAAAGCTGTTAAGGACAAACTGGAAAAGAAAATGGTTTGAGGAATTCAAATATTTTGGGTTAACTAATAATAAAGGTAGATGCCAAAAGAGGTGTTATCCTCTTAATAGTAACCAGTTTGACAGGAACATTTACACGTTGGGAGGCTTTCATAAGTCTAAAAATTGTAACATTTTAAAGAAATACACCCAATAGCCAGTCAAGTTTCCAGATATCCCAGTTGTTTACAGCTGAGAATGATCCCTTGCATCCGTTCCATCCTGCCACTACCTCTGGTGTCGTCAGAAAGTTAAGAATTTAAGATACTTTTTTATGCAGCACTCTAATATTACAGTTGCTTTACCTGCTTGTGACACTAAACGGAAAACTAAGGAATCAAAAAAGTTCTTACAGTTCATCCTCCAGCAATCATGAATGTCTGGGAGAAAATTCAGTGCAATTCATCCAAGAAATTTAGACCAGGGTCAAAGTGTAGGACTGGCAGACAGATTAATTGACTGAACACCACTGCCACTGCTGTGAGACGACTAAAAATAGCAGGAAGAAAGGGATGGAGCAGCAACTCCTATACAGTATCTCAACATCTAATTGCCACCTAAAAGGTATTAAGAGCTTCGTCACGTTGAAGGCAACTGGAGAGAGTGAAATGGAAAGTAGAGGGCAACTGATGAGAGAGACTGGAGAAGAGATAGGAGGAGAAAAAGATTAGTAAATGCAGCATCTTTGTCAGCATCAATGTTTCTAGAACCCTAGTGGAGAACCCTGTTTATCAGAACTTCAGATATCTATCCATCATGAAGTTTCAGTGGACATCATGAGTCACGTTTCAGTAAACTTATTCCGACCCAGAACTGGCTCAGATTAGAAAAACTGCATTCACACCGAAAAAGATGTAAGTTGGGACCCTGAAAAAGCAGCTAAAAAAAAAAAGTACAGTCAGAAACGGTTCAGAAATGAGATGGCACCAAAAAAATCTTTTCCTGTATATGTATCACGTGAGTGCTGCCACTGCCCTGCCTCTTTAGGAAACTAGTGGGCAGGTCCTGAGACTATTAACCTAAACGTGAGCACAGATTAAGTAAATAATGGACCCCTTTTTACCCGTAATAGCCACTAAAATGGCATTTTTCAGAGAGAGAAATCAAGAGAAAAGTACCCTTGTCTGAGATCCGTCTCTGTCTTAGCATCGTTCTCTTGTGATCTCTGGCATCAAACCAGCAGCAAATCAAGCAACGCGATAATGATGCTAAAATAATACTAGTTATCAGTGAATAAATTAGGTTATTGTAATATTATTTTATTTAGCCGTTCTAAAATGTTACTTTGCAGCTCGTCCTTTCAACTGACCAATGATGTGTTGTTATGATGGAGGACATGAACTAGAGCCAGATCATTTTCCTGCTTAGCTTAACTGCTCTTTGCCACAAAAGGTACAGCATCATCTCACGCTCCCTGTCTCTCTCTCTGTGTCCTTCATATGTCCTTGCGTGACAGTGTAACTGCAGCATGCTTCACTGTTTCAGTGGGAGGTATCTCTGGGATCCCAGTGTGTGGGAGAGGACTTCTGCCTGGCTCCCTATCTATCTGTCGCTTATCTCAATCATGCACACTCCTGCCATCCCTCCCACTGTCTCCCAATCTCTCTCACTGCTGTCAGCAAAATATCACTCTTTCATTTAGCTCTGTCTTGCTTCATGTTGGGTTTTTTTTTTTTTTTTTAACAAAAAGGGACATTTCTCTGTCGCCCGGACGATGATTGACAGCCGTCATTGGCCTTAATTCGTCCAAAATGTCTTTGCAAATGGATCCTGTTAGGAGAACAGGCCACAGATACACAGACGCCTTGACAGTGCTTTGAAAATTAACGTTTTGATATCTTGAAAGTGAATGTGCTGTCATCCAAACGGCAGGCAGGTTACCCAGGTTAATGTGAGACAACTTGTTTCTTATTCTCAGGGCGTCGTCTTACACGCGCTTGTGTATTTATAACGTAATAAAATTAATGATTTTGTGTCTAAATATGTGAGGTTGTGTGCGTAAGCCGGCACAAAAGCAGGACATATTCCGCTTCTAAAATCATCAAGAGTGATAATCATGATTAATAATTGTCATAATTATCATCTAACAAAATAATCAAGACTTACATACACACAAACACCTGCGTGCACACTCACATCCGGACGTTCTCTGTCACAGCTCTTAGCTGCAGAGAATTTCTCCTGATTGAGAGCGCTATAGTGCCAGAACTAATTAACAGCGTTTGATTGTCTTGCCGCAGAGGTGGAAGTCATTACCATCATATTTCCCTGTGTATGCAGAATATAGTGGTTGAAAACTCTAGCAGATGTTCGCTATGTGAACGCACTGTGGGTGAGCTTAATTCACATCTGTATTCCAATCGTGCTGAAAAAGGGAGGCATAAACACTGGTGTGATTTAACGTAGGGACAGAGGAAAAACGGACATGTTTGGTCTTTTTTTTTTACCACCAACTGGGGCCAGTTTTCACATTTAGTTTCATGATAGTGGAAGGAGATAATACAGTTTCCGTTTCTCTTCTAGATGTCTGACTCTTTACTCTGTCCAGTGGTTTTCTATTTGCTTCAAAGTCTTTTGAACATTTTCAATGGGATGGAGCAGCCTAATTAGCCTCACAGCCTGAACAAGCCTGGCCTTTCAAAGGGAGGGAAGTAGACAGTGACTTTAAAAGGGAGGGAAGGAAACAGGAAGTTATACATCCCTTATCCAATTTCTTCTCAGATGATCAATCACGGTTCAGATTTTATTCTGCATCCATGATTTAAGTTGTCCTGTAAAAGCCCAGAGCCTCAAGTTATTCTCTGGACATCAAATGAGCTGAGCAGGGCACAGAAAAGCTTCCAGAGCTTGAAAGACCACACCACGTTTACACAAATGCACAAAAACACACAGTCATGACAGAGACGGAGAGGGATATGAATACAGGAGCAAAGAGAATTCAGAAGCAAAAACTGTTTCACACTGCTGTGTAAAATGTTCTCTCAGGCTCCACTTGGCAGACAAAGTAGGCCTAAATGATTTATGAGAGGCAACAAAGCTTGCCAGTTGTTTGTTTTAGATAAATGCTACACAAAGCAAAAACTAACAAACCTGATGATGGCAAACAAAGAAAAATGAAAGTTTTTGGCCTAAAAAAAAACACCTAGTTTTCCTGAGCCCTACATTTGCCATTTTGAGAGTGGCACAAAGTTCAAACCTGCCGGCTATGCAAACCTTGGCACAAATAGATGTTTCTGTAAGAATGCAAAAGACATGAAAGGTAGCTTTGAAAAAGAAGTGCTTGGCATTGAATCTTACGGACGATGGATCCCTTTAGCTGACCTGCTTACCTCCTGCGGCACGATCCCCGCATCCAAGCACCAACACCTGGCCGAGTGCCCGCCCATCAGAAACGAACACCTGGTAGTCCTCACCGAACACCCCCTCCCCCGGAACTGCAAGCAAACACCCTCTGTCCATCGACTTCACCTGCACGCAGCTCCGCACAGCACCCTCTGCACAGCCAACTGACTAATGCATGGCACTACTGTAAAGTATTGTGATCTGCTGTATTCAAACTGTAACACATTGCCCTCTCACAGTAACAGTACGGCTCAGTGATAATGCTTTTAAGAGTCACTGTAGTTGGACCATAGAGGAGGTCTAAACAGGGTGGCTGACGGCTTACACTGTGAACATACATAATAGGAGAACTCCACCAGCAGCGCCTCTTGTTCTCGCTTTCACACACACACAGCCGTGCTACTATACATTCTATCAACATCTGCCCTCTTCATCAGCAGCATGCTTATTCACAGTCAGACTGGAGATGAGCGCTTGGGGCAGCAGAAGCACTTCCCTTCTCCTTTCCTCTGCACTTTCTCTCTCCCCCTTTCCATTTCCCCCTTTCTGTCTGTCTGAAAGGTTTCTGTGAAAAGGCCCAAGATGAAAGGCTGCCCTCAATGGGAGAGTGATTGCAGAGACAGCGCTGGCGGCCCAAGGTGCTACCAGAATTGCTCACTCAGAGTCACTCCGCCCTGTAAAGATGCGCGCTGCCATTGTCCACAGTTTGTGCATGGGTGACATTAGAAAGATGCTCAGTTCAACATTCTCTTTCTTTTACAGATTTATATTCCGACAGCGTAGATACAGCGTTTGTATACGGGAAATTACAATTATCAGGAATGCGATTTAGCACTGGAGAAACATAATGAGATAAATACCAACAATAGAAAATAAAATGTAGTTAGCCCTGCTGGGGGCTCTCGTTTATAAAGCAATTAGTTTCAACATACACACAGTCAAGCACATATCCACACTGATACACTGTTTTATGAACTGCTTTTCTAATCTGTTAATCTAATAGCAAAAGGTCTAGTACTGGCGCAGAGAGCAATCAGCAGGACACAAACATCCGCTTAAGTGAAGCAAAGTCCTTGGAGAGAAAACAGGACACAGTACACGATGGGTACTAGACTGACAAAACTGCCAGGAAGATGAGACTTATTGTCTGAAAATGGCCAGAAACCCAGACAGTAAAAATCGTTATCCACAGCTCTCTGTGGTGAGTGGAAATGTTCTTGAGAATCCCAAGGATTACTTTAGTTTTGTGGGCAAAGCCACCAGAAAACTTTGTTTGAAATCAATGCAAAATGTGCTGTGTCTACATATCTTCCCTTGAGCTATTCACAGCGTGAGACACTGCAATTCGTGTCTGGTGGTTAAAACTGATTGGCACAGAGCTGACCGTGACAGGCGTAGTGTAGGTAACATGCAAATGATGAAAGGAATTCATAGGGAACATCTGTCATTACTAACTCCGAGAATGTGGTGTGGACATATAAATCAATAACATACAAAGCAATTTCTACCGTGTAGTATTATAGTTCTGAATTTCCTCAGAGTGATTAAAGATTTAAAAAAAACCCTGAAACGTAAAAATGAAAATAATAAAACACAGATTTGATTAGTCCCTAAGAGAGGCACACAGAAGCAGAGAGAGTCCTCCTCAATATGTCTTGGTTATAATAATAGCGCACTCTTGTCTGTTCTATAATAAGCGAGGCTGCAGATCGATAATGCAGAGCGATTTTGCTGTAATGTAACCACAAATCTACTCTCCTTCCACTGTTAGGATGAACACAAAAGTGTGAAATATGCCAAAATGTTGCCGTGAAAATTGTTCAAATCTGTCACATGTGCCTGAAAAGAGTTGACCAGTGTGTCATATTTACAGCCGGTGGGTTTCTGTCAAGAGACATGAGTGGAGATTTAGATTTCCAGAAGCCGGTGACAGACAATAAGTGAGATGAACCAGTACAGAAACATCCCGTGTCTCTGCTGATGTACACTGTGCATTCACAAAATGAAATGGCTACAGCAAAGCCGTCAAAACTAGAGAAAGACAGACATGTACCCCCCCCCTTATTTTAATTCCAAAGATAATATGCAAACAAATGCACACATATAGACATAACCCCTAAGCCTTTTCAGATATTTGAGGGGTAACAGAGGATTTTCAGCCTAATTCTGCCAAATGCCTCTCTCATCACCCATCTATCATAAAATTCTCTCTTTTTTAGCTTCAGTCCAATTAAAGTGATTATGTGTCAGAGAGGGAAGCATAATATGATGATTATGATAATGACAGTGAAAGGCAGACATGGCGCTCCGTGAATAAGGCACAGGTGCAAAGTTACATCCAGGCATCGCTATCCTAAGGGGAGGATATGGCGCACAAGAGCAGAGGAATATATTAATGTGTGGGGCAAACAAACAAGTGATAAAAGCTGACCCTTGAACTCCCAGAGGCAGCGAGATACACTGGATACAGGTATCGCAGTGTAATGTATCTTAATTGCTCATATAGGCTGATGTGGAAACTGACACCAGCGGCTTCAATTTAAGTCACCTGCAGGGATTCAGGGCGATGGTTTACTGCTATAAGATTACATCAACTATAGCGATGAAAATTTACAGTATGTTAAGAGAGCAGGCATTACCAGTGAGATCAGCGCCGGCTAAAATAAACTGCTGTAGTCTTATATTAGAAAGGCCAACGCTGTGCCAAGTGCTAACGATCTATAATAAAAACCTCTGAGTAATTATCAATTAATATGAGGACCATAAAATATAACTTTCAAACTGGAGACGTTATTCAACGTAACATCTTCAAACTGCTCATATCACCGTAAAAACAGTGCCTGGTGCAGTTAAATTAACTGTATTTAGGTTCGGGAGATTTTGTTGATCATAGGGCTGGGTGATAAAACAAGCTCAAAACGGGATTGCGATAAAATCTCGATCGATGATGATGATAAGTCTTGGACATTCCCCCCCGATACGTGAACGGCCTGTCACACAGAAGAAAAAAATGTCGTCTGTGAAGTGCTGCGTGCCGATTGTAAAAGTCTGAGCCAATACCGATGTTTATAATAGCAGTTCGGCTGATAAGTGACGCCGATGTTTTTGTTGTTATTTATTCTCCTTTTTGTGCCAAAGAGACCCTCATTGATATTAAATAACTGTACTGTGTCAAAGTCTTTGAGGCCGTTATCAGCACAAAATGATGGAATATAACACAACAGATAAACATCGGTGAAATTACATTTTACTTGCCAATGCTGATGCCGATGTTTGGCTGATATATCTGTGCCTCTTTAGTATAAATATACAGTGTTACATCTGTCAGTAGACTGAAAATGCTTCAGCTTAAAAATATTCAGCTTTCAGGCATTATCAGAATACTCTTACAACTGGCGGCGTTATCAAAATATATACTGTGATAAATATTATTATTGATCAATATGTATCATTGCGATCATGTTTTTTCGCCACATCCCAGTTCTAGTCGGTCGGGTGTGTCACCTTGTATTCAGTGAAAATGCAGTTCACGTTCTGCACTATTTCTGGACTAAACAATCAACTGAGCTAAGAATCAGCAGATGAATCATAAAAAAAAAAAACCTTGCAATCGCCGCAACCCTTAAAAACTATTTTTGTTTTTCTCTTCAGACCGGTTTAAATTCAGTACAGAGAAAAAGTGAAATAGACAATGTTAGTAACAAACCTGAAGTATCGTTTCAAATCAAGGGAACTCACTGATTTAATCACAGAATCCACAGCACTGTATATAAACAGTGTGGTGCCTGCCTGTACATGCTGCTTGCTCTATAATGACATTCTTCATCGTGCAGTGATGAGGACATGTTGATTACTTATCCCGGCATACAGCTGTAAATGGCACATTACCGCTCCTCTTGGCTCTAATTTCTATTCAAGTAACTGTATCGACAACCATTTTAAACTCCATTAGTCCCCTGTTGAATTTTCAAACTGTTTAATATACATGGATTTCCAAAGTTCTCTGGAATCAACCACTGAGATATTTGTTTCACTATTTAAAGACTGCTGAGACAACGCGTGGAAAGTCATGCGGACCTTATGGGCTCCAGACTGCAAGGCTGGCTTTCAGAGGGCATCAGTTCAGATGGGCAGCACACAGAGAGAGGGCATTGTGTGATGTATGGATAGACTGGGCCCAAGTGAGGACATGGAAAAGGAACAAAGGGCTGCAACAAAGCCCTGCGCGACCCTGAACTCCTGCGTCAAACACCCACCAGCGCAGCAGAACGAGGAGAAATCAATACAGACTCACGCTATGCCCAGGCAGTAGCAGGTATATTCGACCGTGAAGATGAAACAAGAAAAGAAAGAGAGAGCAAAGGAGGAGATGAGATGAGGAAGAGAGCGATGAGGCATATTTTGAAGGCAGACACCGCTCCCTATTGTTATTATACAGCTCCCTAGTCTCCCTCCACTGCACAGTGCTGATGCTCTCTCTCGCTCTGACCTTCTTCTGTTAGATCATGTTGTACTTTCTAACCAACCAGCTCATCTTTTGTGGAGCGTCTTACAGAAATGATTCATCTATTCCAATCAAGACTTAGTATTGCTTTCAATCATCTGTACATTGTGCGAGTGTCATGAATTACCATAACAACGCTTACTTAGGAAGTTAGGAAAGGTTAAATTAAGCCTCAAACAAATAGGAAATTAAGAACTTGCTGCATCACTTGACATTTTTCGTAAAGTCTGCTGTGCGAGCGAGACGTGCAGGTGACCAGCATTCCCGAAGGCTGAGTGACACCTAAAGGGCACAGCTTGGCTTCTCCAAGACATCTGCAGCGTGTCTCATTAGTATTCAGCTATGAATCATTCAAAAACAGCCGGCTGTCATTATCACAAGCAGCAGAAGAGGGGGGACACACGCGACACGCACTCACTCCCACACACGGGGGCATTAAAGAAAAAAAAAAACAACAACACACATTACACCAGGAGATAGTCAGGAAAAAAATGTGCTCAAATGTGGCTGAAACGATGAGTCGAGTACGGTCAGACGATGCAGCCGTAATAAATAGACAGATGTGCGTTTTTCTAGAGTCACACAATAGATGTCGTCATGTCGCACAGCCCTACAGTCAATCAGTGTCTGTCAATGGCATCACATCCTGTTTACCATAGACTGCCTATAAAGATGGACACAGCAACAGTTCCCTAAAAGTAAAGCCAAAAAGTCTTGATCGCCCCCCGGTGGCTGGCTCTAGTAAAGGCTATTTAGCAATTGTCATCTTTCAGTTTGTTCTTAATAAGTTGTTTGCTGCAATAAAAATAGCTGTAATGACCGATCGGTGTCCAGAACGTGCCGCCAGAAACCAATCAGGTGGCCGGCGGGCAGATGCTACGTCCCTATGACTCTAATGGGCAGAATCTGGCGAGCGCCACGCACAGCAGCTCCTGTGAATGTGGCTTTACTGTTACACAGCGGCAGGAAGCGGTGTCTTCATATACAGCCTGTGCCCTTAACTAACATTTAACATAACTTGTAGGTATTTCATTAGAAAACACACCACGTGACGTGAATAATATTTAAATGTATTACCTTAAACACGAGCAACATCAGCAATTGTTATTGTTTTGAGTCCCCGAGCAGCAGCAATTCCATATTGTACGTTTATATATGGTGTTTCTGACTATAGGTTAAAAATAGCTCACCTTGGGCTATAGGAAACAACCTTGTGCTGTAAACAACCTATACGGCATAATTAACAGGTTAGCTGAAATGATCATTTTCAGATGTCTCGACAGAGGACACCTGAAGAAACATGTTAAACACATGAAAAACTCTTCGTTTGCCCGCATAAGGCGGCACCTCCCTCCTACAGAACTCATTTGCATGCCGCTCAATAACGGTGTTTAACGTGCTTACACAACACACCACAACAGACTACTAATGCAGAAAGGATCAACTTCAAATAAAGATACTGCTCTCCATCTCTTCCTCTGTGTGTGCGTGTTCATGCTCATACAGAGATGCAAAACTACAAAAGGCACAAAAACTTTGCATTCTCTACATTTTACTGCTATACGTGACATCTATCGCCTATACACTAGAGTTATACCAAGCCGTACTGTGACAAACAACAAGACAGTCAATGATAAGCCAGTCACCTACAACAGATTTGTCATTTGGGCTGGACTTGGCTAGGAATCAGCCTTTATTGACATCAAAGCACATGAGATGTCTTCTGAGGGTTCTACTTACTTTGCATGTCAGTGTCTATAAGTATTGGCGACGTTTTTTTGTACATACTTTAATACAAAAACAAAGGAGCGCCGAGGATATGTTAATGTCAAAATGAATATATATATACAGTATTCTCCCAGCAGAGCATCAAACAGTATTGTGATTTTCACCACTCTAAATGCAATTTCATTTTTCCTTGGTTGCACTTGACACATCACAGAAGGTGAGGAAAAAACAAAACAAACAAACTAAGCAGTTGTGCAGTTTTAAAGACAACACCGGGGAGGACACAAAGCAATAAAAATGAGCCCACAGTGGCTTAAACAACCCTTTTCTGGCATTTCTCACAGCTGTGAAAGAGAATGTCTTTTAATGAAACCAGTAAAAAACAAGTTCCCCCCAGAGCATACAACGCATTAATAATTCCATGGTATGAATATTTGAAGCTGTGTTACAGGGTGAATGACAGTGAAACCTGTGACTGCAGAAGAAATGGCGGTAGATGGTGGTAAAACGAGCCGATGCACCGACTATGCCAGGATAACACGAACGAGGATCAGATATGGGTAGAAGGCAGTCTCAGAGAATAAATAATAAATAACATAAAATAATAATATTCAAAAAACCTATGACTTATCTCTGACACCACCGACGCATTTTCAGAAATTACATTTCTGGAAATATTCAAGTCAATACACAAATATCCCGGTCTGGTCTGACTGACAGGCAGACATCCATCTGCACACACTGCCACCATCTCTACAGCATCTGTTTGGCAGTAGGAGGCAGAGGGCCGAGCTGGAGGAGCCCCACTGCCAAACCCTGGAGCTTCTCACCGCAGCTTTGCAGCCCTCAGTGCTGGACTCCTACTGCTATCTAGAAGGTGGAGCTGATATTTTAACATAATGGCTTTTGGCATCCTGGTGTGCCAAGAGGCAGCACGAGGAATGAGACAGAGCTGCAACAGTGGACAGATAGCCAGCCCCCTGTTACTGGCCAAACAACAACTGAGCTGCCAAACCAAAGGAATAGGCTTAGGGAACACAATGCCGCACCCACTTCTCTGCAGAGAGGGAAAAAACACAGCTGAAGCAAAACTTCATATTGCATTAAACTACCTGCAAAAAAACTCCCTGAGTTTTACAGATAAACATAATCGTGGGCGTGTGCCAGCACAGACAGAATTGCTGCAAACACTGGAACATCAGCTGCTTGATGTATAGCCATGGTGATACAGCATGCATGCATAATAGAGTTACAGTAATACATTGCTTATCAGTGTAAGAGGAGCTGGTAAGTGGGTTATTAGGGATGTGGATACATTTATCACACCGGAGATAGCATGAATTTACACTGTCAGAGACTCGGAAGGTGTGTTTGTTAGGGGCAAACACACACGAAAAGGCTGTGGACTGTTGTTGAGCTCAATAACGAGTGAGCTTATGCGTAGGTGCAATGAAATACATTCACTGTCACTAAACAAAGCTAAAGACTGACACACAGAGTGCAGCGTGTGCACTGGTGTCAGTGAAGCGATGCCCACAAAATGCATGATGCAATGATCTTTCAAATGTAGACAACATCTAGCATTTAAACAGCATTTAACCCCTGAGCTTCACTTCTCATAATCACGTTACCCCTTACTTGTGCTTCCTCACTTCACCTCCACAGCCTCACCCACCAGCTCTGTGAGGCTCCTGTTTCCTAGTAACTGGGGGGGAACGGGCTCGGTGCATGGAGGAGCGCCTCTAATCGCCAGGTGTCTTATCAGTTGCGCATAATCATGCATGGATTTGCAATAGACTACATGTGACCACATGATTTTCATTGTATAATGTGCATGGGAATATATTCAAACTGTAATTATTCAATGTATAATGTCATACTAACAGCTTTTTGACAGATCTGTCCAAATTGACAGATTAATCAAGAAAAATTACGAATCAAATGTGAGGATTTGATGCTTTTCCGTGTTTTATACCAGTGAAAAATTTAATTGGGAGTTTTGGGCTGCTAGTCAAACAAAGGATTGGTGGTGTTAACATTGGCTCCGGAAAAATTTGACTTTCTTCACTTTAATTCCTTCAATAAATAAAGGTAAGGTTATAGGCAAAAAATAACCAATAATGAAAATGACAACTGGAAATCTGCTGCAACACAGCAAATCCTGTTTATTTAGCAGCAAATCTGTATTCATGTATAGTTTTTAAATGTAATCTTTTTAAATGTTCACCTTTTTGTATCCTGCTGCAGTTTTATTTAGTTTATGATGTTTTGCTATTCTCAGATTGTATTATTTTTTTATTTTAGTCTCACAAAAGCTACTTTAGGTTCAAGAGCCGCAAATTAACATTCACTGTAAACACTATACTTGCATGTAGCTGTTTTCAGTGTATCTATGTACAATGTATCCCAACAAATAAACTATAAATATGGTTTCCCCTACCGTTACAGTGCAACACCTAAGTGTTTTTGCACATCACCTTAGTTGAAGAAACAGAACAATTCCTTACCACGTTTTATGAAAACGAGCTTTTCATCAGTGAACAGATTTGTTTTTGTGTTTCTTAGCTGTTTTCAAAATATTGTAACACTATAGGTTCAAAATAATGCAGAAATGCATAGTTTTTTGCCATCACGGCACCTAAACCTAACACTAACAACTGTTAGTTGCATCTTCAAGATAATCAGTAAGGAAACCCATGAGAAGGAACATGACGACACCACGACAACCTTCAAACACCCTTGTCCTAACAGGACAGAACAGGCTTTGGCAGTGATTACCTCCGTGTGCAATCCTCAACGGAGCTCCTGTTATTGAACAAGGTCACACATATTTCCTGCTGAAATTATGACCAGTGATAGAGTCACTACCACCAACAACAATAACTAGAATCCCACACAAAGACATGCTCAGCCATTTTCCAGCCTTCTGCTGACTACAGTTCAGAAACACCGATGCTCATACTCATCTCTGGTCATAACCAT
>JAPQRN010000026.1:16674994-16738317 GCA_037367275.1 Coranthus polyacanthus
TCATGCTCTTGCCTAACAGCTTCAGATAACTGAAACAGTGGGTCTGTTAGTCACTGCAGTGGTCTGTGTGAATGGAGTCACAAGTCAGGCCCAGAATTAAAGATTAATGAACAATTACAGTCATCCCAAACTATCACCAATCTTTAAACACAGTGACAATACTTCCACATTACCCATTCCAGTGGAAAAGAAAGGGACCAGACAAAAACAATGTGCATCTAAATCACAGGGTGTGAATCACAAGGTTAAAAAAAACTGAAAACAAACAAAATGACAATGTTCTAAAAGTAATACATATGCATGATAATATACAAGCAGCAGAATGAGGACTAATACAGAGAGAATTGAAAGCCTATGTAGCATTGGTGCTCTGATGAGAGGAAAACAAAAAAAAAAATGGGAGAAATTAAAACAAAACAAAACAAACAAACAAAATAAAAACAATTCAATTGGGGGATAAAATAACATTTACCACTAAGTTTACCATCAGCACAACATGGGCAGGATCAAATCGCTGTAAAAAAGAAACACCAATTGGTTAAGCAGGAAGATTGAGGCACATAGAGAAGGGAGGGTGGGGTTGGGAGTGTGGTTGTGGGGTTTAGGGGGGTCATTACCAGAGGGGCTTCAGTGTGTCACCCCCCACCCCCCTCATCCCTTCACTCAGGGCTAGGTGCTTACAGGGATATTCTCTCACCACTCTATCCCAACCACTCGTCCCAGTCCCCAGGCTCCTAGCCTGGCATTATGTTGCTCTCTCAACCAGAACATGCCCCAAAGGTACCAGACTACTACCTCTTAGAAAGTGTGCCAAAAACTCCTTATAATAGTAATAACCCAACATCTGTCACCTTCACCTTAGCCGTGTTAAAAAATTAAAAATCCCATCAGATAAGTACTCTTGGAGGAACTGTACTGGGTGAGGGAATGATTAACAAAAACATCTGAAAGGTCTGGAATCAAAGGTAACATCTCTTTTTTGAGTGTCTGGTACAGGAAAATGATTTTTTCAACACATAGCTAAATATCTAGTTAATACATGCCTCTAGGGACGACCGCCATTTTCCCCCTTTGAGCTTTTTGCCTCGCAGACGCTTGTCAGCCCAGTTAGCAAATCTCCCTGAGATTCTTTCATTTCCTCGCTAGCCTACAGCCAGCAAGCTGGTTTTGGGATGTGCTTAACCCCGGAACAGTGAACACATGAACAAACATAAAATGTACCTGAGGAGAGAGCCAGCAAGGCTTTGAGCAGTGCTTAGAGTGCATTCCTATGGAACAGCAACTTTATGACTTGTGTGTACAAAATGTGAACGGTGCATCAATCTGGGGTGTTACATTTCACACTATCATTTGAAACCGTTTCCAGTGTTATTACCTCCAACACTGCTTAAAGCCCCAGGTGAGTGTGACAGTTTGAGGCAGGCAGGAGTGCACCTCTGGGACAAACATGCTGTGCAGGAGGGGTAAAGAAACAGGGGGAGGATGGGAGTGTGTAACCATGGGGACAGAGACATTCGGGGTGTAGAAGGGTGGTGAGGTTTTTCCCTGTAAGTTGACGCTTTGGCCCGGTCAGTAACAGATAACACACACACACAGCTCAGTCCCACACATAGACCACACACATACACATGAGTTTCACAGGTTTGGAGGTAGAAACAGGCAAACAAGCAGAGGGGGGAAAACTTGTCTACTCTGCAAGCCATTCAAAGTCTGAGCCGTGGTTACAGCCAATCAGATACCCGACAGCAGCCTCGGAAACTCAAAGAGGAAAAAAAAAATCTAAAATACGTGGAGGTGATTATTCTACGGGATGTGATGGAATCATGGCTTCCTAAATCTACCTTGATTTCAAATGGATTTTTGTTCTTTGTTCAAATCGAAGCACTTTACTCTTTAGCAGATTGAAATAAAGGTTTAGTGATTATGAAGCAAAGAGGAGGAAGCTGATAGAGGCCATTAGCCTACGGTACACTGTAAAAGGGGTGTTACATTAAGGTCAACTGCAGAGTGGGAGAAGGAAAACACACCCACACATACACATACTGACATACAGAGGGGTTCCAACAAACCTTACCTAAAAAGGGGCAAAAGGACAAAAGAAGAATAAGAACAAAGTCAATACAGTGAAAAACTTAAAAAGGGGACACAATGCTTTCACTTCAAAATTCAAAATCCTTCTCTTCTGGCAAAGAAGACAGGAAAGGAGAGGAGAATTATAATGATCATCCAGCAGACTTGAATGTGATGCAATGGTGCTGTTGTGTTTGAGCCAATTCATGACTATATCAGCAACACAGATAGTGAGCCCAAACAGTGGGCCATTAATTTCTACACAACAACTGGACACACTTCGCTGCAGTCTCATCTGCCCACAAAGCAGGATGCTTATATAACCACACATCAGTGATGCCAGTGGCAAAAACAAAAGCACAGTCAGCCCCTGCAACCTTTTCTCTCCCCATCACAAAGCACACATACTTAGATTTCTATCAAGCAGTTCAAGGCCACGTGAGATAAATTATGGACTCCAAATGTAAACTCAGAAATGACTGCTGTGTTGTCAGACTCCACACACTTGTCAGCGAGCCAAGAATGAAGCAGCTTCCTGGTCTGCTCTGGTCCCTGTACTTACTCAGACTCAGAATGCCTATCGGACAACACAGGGAACGAAGGCCATATATGTACAAGAAGGAGAGGTGCGAAGCCAGCTCAACAACCAGCCATCAGATCTGTGCGTCTCAGTAAGCTCACCGAAACACATAGTAGTTAATGTCCACACATCAAACCATAAACCTACCATAGCTCTTCAATCAGAAACACAGAAAAGTCAAGAGCGGAGTTAAGTGAAGATAACAGTGATTTCCACACAGAGGCAAATCAGTCACATAACACCAGCTGGATGTGAAAATGACTTCCAGCCACAGAAGTGTCTTCAAATTGCACTTAAAAGCTGTTTAGGCAAACGAAAACACCAAACAGATAGGTAGGAAAAGGCAACATTTAGCATTACAACGATGCCTGGTAACTCTATTATGTCTCAACAGGACAAATTCCTGCTCCATATGATTACATAAACTTCAAGCCACAATATAGTCAAGCACATGGTTTAGGTATTTTCATAGACTAGTTTTAGTACGGTATAGGTTTGACTTCAGGAATTTCAATAATCTACTGTCTGTTGCCTAGAAATTGAGTTAAGTAGCAGGTCTGAACACAGAGCTCTTTGTATCTTTTATCATTGCAAATTTTAGCGTGCTTGCGCTATAACTTGCTTACGGTGTGGGTTTGGGTGTGTGCTCGAGACCCAGTTTCGTAGAACGAGTTGTGTTACTCATTAAAATGCTGATATGGAGCACAGATGTGAGTGTTTGCTTTACAGGGAGTCCAAGGCACTTGAGCAAGAATTATAATTTTGCAAAAGCAAAGATGAAAGAGCAGAATAACAGCATGAGAGTTACAGAAATGAAAACGTTACATTGGTTTAGATACAGATGGTTGAAAATGACACAGAAGAGGGCAGAGAGTAGACTGATTGTTAGAAATCATGTGCAAAACAAGCTCCATACTTAGCAGCCTGCATGGTCTGCCAGTGATGACATTGCTCACTGACAATGTGATTTATCACCCTTTTTGGAAGAGAGGGTGAGGATATGATGGGAGAGTGAAAAGAGTGAAGAGTGTGCAAAGATGGAAAGAATGAAGAGGAGATACTGAAGAGGGAAGAGGGTGAAGATACAGGAAGGGGCTCAGTGGAAACATGCCAAGGCTATGCACCACTGCCTCTGAGCCAATGAGCCTATGAGCACAGCAGGGTTGAGCTAATGAGGTGCTGACGTTAGCCAAGACCAACCCACACACTCTGCTCTGTTCAGCCTGCTCTCTCTTACAGCAAGTCGATATTGACAAGGCCGTCCGATTACAGCTGTCACAGAAAGTAAACCGCTTTCCGGTCTACATGTTTCTACAACTTCCACAGTTTATTCAATGTGCAGAAACTACAAAGCGTTTTTAAAAAAGGTACATCATCTTACAGCAAACTTCAAGACTAATCTTTGAGCGCACACATGCTACAGACATTGAAGAGAAGGGATGATATAAAGGTATTAATAAAAAAAATAAAATAAAAAAACCTGCTCTCATGAAACCTCAGAGCATTATTTGAACAGAGTCTAAAACTCACACCCTCCAGTCTACCCTGGTTCTGATTTGAGTCCAGCAGAGACTAGTCTTTGATGTGAAATACAACCGACTCAGACAAGACCAAAGGGCTGCCTTTTACTTTGCCTGTATATTCAAGTGCTTTCCCTTCTTGCAAAGAGGCAGCCATGCTGGACAGAGTTTTGGCTTCATCCAACACGATTGCTGGCAACATGTTTTCCGTTCTGTGATTCCAGTTTCAACCATGTGCTCTTTTTTATGTGCATAAGAATATATAACAAAGGAAACCCAGCCATGTAAGCTGAGAGTATGTTTGTTTTCAACCTAGGGTTCAGAGCAACATCTGGGAAAAGTCAAAGACCAAAGTGCTCTAAAGGCACAAACATACCAACAAGTTAGCAAACTATAAGTTCCTAAGCATTTTTCTGAAAGCTTGCAATGCCGTAAACTATATGCAACATGGGAAAACATATTAAAACTGTTCTCTTGCATGTCCCAACCCCCAGGGTCCTGGCCCCAAAACTCACTCGATTACAAGACATCAGGAAAATTTCCTCCCTCTTTGAGTTTGAGGGAACAGCAGTATGAGAGAGGCAACTAAAATGATGTTTGTTTAACAATAGACTTTACAGAGTAATCAACACAAAGGTGTTTCAGAGAAAGAAGTGTGGAAAGAAAAATATACAGAGTTTGCAGATAAAAGGAAAGAAAAGAAAAAAAAAAACAGACGTGAGGGGAAAGAAAATGGCAGAAGGTAGTGGCCCAGTACCACCAGCATACACTGAATGTAGGTGTACAAAGTGTGAGTCCTTACCCTGCATGGTTTTGCCAAGTCCTTGCCCCAACTTCCAGCCATGTTTCTGAAGCAACCGGTGCCCGATGTTATCCTAGCAGAGAGAACAGAGGAGAAAAAAACCAAAAATATTCCAATAATAAGAGGAGCTTTTCCCCGTGGGCACGGGTCAAAAAAACAAACAAACAAAACAAAATACCACTCAGATCACACTATCATCATCAGCACAACCACCACCACCATCACCATCCTCATAATTGTCATCCACATCACCTACAGCGTGTAACATCAGTGTCTTCCAGCACAAGGAGTGGTAAGGGCAGTTGGGGGTGACAGGAGATAGGAGGGTGGGAGACTGAGGAAGTCAGGTTTTCCACTATGATGAATACATGAGACTATGTGTAGCCTGTAAACTACAGATACCCTCCTACAGAAGGAGTGCAGTTTTAAAAACCTTCTTAAGAAATTGGGCATGAGCATATCTGTTTTTTGGATGATAAAATAACACATCAAAGTCACATCAACTAACTGAGAAGTTAAAGAGGAGGAGGAGGAAGGAGAGGGCAATATATGTATCACACGCATACATATATGAACCACTACAGGGCGAGCTCTTAGTACACAAAGAAAAGTGACACAGAACAGGTATGGAAATCTTGCATTAACAAAACGAAGACCAGAAACTCCAAGCTTGCTGTGATTCCGTAACCATGACAAGGGGGAGCACCATGAAAACATATGCAGCTGTCACAAAAAATATAGCAAGAGGAAGAGACAGAAGTGGAGCTAGAGGGCCTTGGATTACCATTACAAGGCCCAGGCTGGACAGAATATGCATGTGTGAGGGGATATGTGGGTGTGCAGGTGAAGAGAGGGAGACATTGTGTGCATGTAACCCCATTACATGTGCTAGAAGTAACTATTGTGCATGTTTTTGGACACATTTAGCATCTCTGGTCTGTTATCAATGTCTGGTCCCAACCATGGTCAAACATTGACAATTAAACCATTATTAGAAAAAGATTACACTGTTAGTGTGACTCAATACTGAACATTCTCATAGATATTATTAGTATTTGTAAGGCGGAAAACATACTTTACAGTTTAGATGGCTTTTACCAAACAAAGTGTGCCGTTGCAACAAGGTTATTATCATTAACAAAATGACAAAAACTGAAATTAAAATAAAAACAACTAAAAACAAAAATAAACTAGATTTCTAGAGAAAATGTCTTTAGTTTTTGGTTGGCTGTTCATCTATCCTAAGTGAATACATTTTTAAAAGTCGTGTGTTTTGCTGAGCTTTTATAACATGTTTTCTCACTTCTTTTAATCTCACCTCTGAGATGTCACAAAGAAAAGACTAAAACTCAAACTGAAACTGATCAACTGAAACTAAAACTACGCATTTTCAAAATGTAAAACACTAAACTAAACCAGCATGCTAACTAAAACTACACTGAAATTGAAAAACAAGATGCCAAAACAAAACAAAGGCTAATGAAAAACACCTAAAGACTATTAAAACCTTGAAGTGCAGTGATGCCATCTACTTTAAAGTATTCATTTTCTTGTAATACTAATGATTGCTATGACAAAGTATAAACATTACATGGCTACTCATGAGGACGACATCAGGCAACTGACAATGAATCAAAGATGCTACAGAGAAGAGCAAAAATATGCACAACAGGAACTCCTGTCACACTACAGGGCCAAATGTGCATGTCTGAGACTGTTGTATCACTAGTATGGGTCAGCAAGAAAACAAAAACATTAAGTGAAATGCAAGACCGTCCCACCACTACACACTACAGTACATCCTCAAGCACAAATAAACAAGAAACAATGAGATTTCTTAATAAGCAGTGTTTTTCTGTTGTGATTATAACTATTCCAAGCTTGACTAACATTCACCAGAGTGCTGCATTCTACCAAAAAAAACATACAAACCAAACAAAAAGGATATTTATAATCACAAAGAGATCGACATCAACTTTCACAAACAGAAAGTGAAGGGGTTTGAACAAAACAGAAAAAACAGCATGCAGCTTTTTGTTAAAGTATTTTAACAAAAAGGATCGTCGGTGTTAGTAGTGCACTGTGAATGGTACACATACAGAGGGATGGGTCGGGCTGGGAGGTGGAGCGCGGTGTAACAGAACTCCAACTGTGTTAGTTTCAAGTGGATCAGGCACAGAAAGGAAGGTGATGGCTCAACAGGGCTCAATTAGTTCTCTTTGACAAAAAAGAGGAAGTTGTGACAGGGGGGCAGAACAGAGCAGGCTGAGCCATGGTGGAGGTGAGTTTTCTAGGGTGGTGGAGGTGAGCTGAGCTTGAATGGGTTAGTGCATGTGAAGGGGAATGGTAGTCACACACACAGCACACACTGCATCTCCGCCCACAAAGTCTCAATTTATATATATATATATATATATATATATTTTTTTTTTTTTACAACCACCATTAATACTTCAGGACAAAATGTTGCCTTAGTTAACATTTCTGGGAGAAAAAAAAACAATGTCATTTGTAAAAACTGTGCAGTGGTGCTTCACCATCATGAGCAGAACAAGACAAGAAGAAACATTAGCTGAGGTTTGTCTCCAATACACGAGAGAGGCTAAATGGTTTCACTTCCTGTTTCTGTTAGGGTTTGGTATTTTTCCCTCCATTTCATGGATGTATGAGCTGTAGCTGTGCTTACTCAGTGTGACTGTCAGATCCCTTCCGCTGTGGAATGAGATAAGAGAGGAATCTGTACTGGGCCTCACATTGAGGGGAGAAAACTAGAGACAGCCTACCTATATCAACTCATAACGAGGGAAAATAAAAACTACATTACCATGCTGGCACTGTGTATATAACAAATCTGTCAGGCAGTAACTCTGCAGATTTGAGGGCCAGGTGAGTGAGTTTCCTACTGCTTGGTGGACATCAAATCCCCTGGGTTCATTGTGTAAAGAAACACTGCAGAATTTGCTGCAGTGAACACCTCCCCTCCTGCCATCATCAGGCATGTTTCTGTCCCTTACTGCAGTATCATGGTGCAACAATGCTCCACACATGAACATTTATACTGATTTGGGGATAAGCTGATCTATGAGTCTTGAAGCAAGGTGGAAAATAAAATTTGTTCTAAACAAGCAGACTTGAGAAATGAACACAGGTGCTACATAGTTAGCTGTTGTGGTTATTTTTCAATCAACAAAATGAAATCCAACTAAGGGCAACACAATGAAATGTATACTGCAAGCTCAGAGAAAATATCTCCATGTTAGATTAAATTACAACCCTTTCACATATTTTATTTGCACTCAGGGAGATTTATAGACAAACTAAAAACAGGAGGGGCACGTTGGATGAAGCACCAGTCGCAACTGCTGACAATAATAAAGAGATTAGTTCATAATGGACTCAGCAAAGGTTAGAGGGCGGAGATGAGGCGCAGACTGCGTGTTGAACAACAGATGAGTGCACCAAAAGAATAGACAGACAGACGGATGAAAGCAACGACGGCGAGTCCAACAGCAGTGCAAGTGGAGTGAAGGCATTTCCATACGAACCTGGCTTTAAAATACTGGGCTGTCAAAAAAACAGTCACACGTGACACAACGTAAGAAACCGGCCAAACGCTTTAAACTGCAATTCTGCTAGCTTCTCTAAAGTCTTACAAATGCAAATCTCTCTCTGCTTTTAAACAAACACAATACTGTATACAAACAGAAAAGGTAGGCATGTCAATAAATCCACCAACTGACTGTTAATACAGGAGAAAGAAAAATAGAAAACGTTATCCAAAAAGGTCTACAAGAGCGGGTGTTTTTTTTTTTTTTTAAGTGTGCATTGTGCTATCATTGGCACAGTGCATGGCAAAAGATATGGGTAAGGGCAGTGATATGCAGGGGACCCCACCTAGAGACCTCAGAGTCATAATTCTTTTGAGTCTATGCAGTCATTTATGTGTGTATTTGTGACAAGTCACTCTGGTTCAGATTACTCAACTTTTCCCCCCAGAGGAGATATGATTTTATCACTGAAGAGGGTGTAACATGGAAAAGGCAAACTAATCCACAAAAGTAACTAAATCCGAATCAACATTAAGCCACCTACTTTATTTTTGCTTGGCTGAAGGCTCCCATTAATGTGAGATTTCAGCATGCGCTGAAAAAGGAGACCGAGACAAACCCTTAAAGGATCTGTCTTCAAAAATCTGTCTTGCTGCAGATAGTCATCTTTTCTCGTGTCCCCGTGGAATGTCTTTTGGCAAGTGCTGCGGGTGGACAGGGTCTGCGGTCTGCTCTTCATAAACTTTTCAAAACTTTCTTATGTTTGGTGCTCTGGCCAGTCTAAGCTACTGCAGGCGTGACTAAATGGAAACAACTGTCTCAGAGCAACAAGAGGCCTAAAACAAAAGACTCCTACTATCCACTACACTGAGGCATGTGTGGATGTGTCAAACTAAACCTAAGGGGATTTTATCAACTACATGGTGGCAAAGAATCACAAAACAGCACAGTCCACTTAAGATATAGTTTTTTTTCATTACAGTAATTTAACATACATACTTACCTTACAACTCTGGAGACTCAATTCATCAACTGGAAGTTTAGCAAAAGTGTAAAATGAATGTAAGATTTGTGTTTTAAGTAAGGGAAAAGGGAGTCAGCAGAATTTTTTAGTGTTTAACAGTGACCTTGACCCCAGTGCTTCTTGCAGGATTAAGAACGGTGCTAAATGAAGAGCCTGTGATGTAAAAAATGAGGGTCAGGAATTCAAAAAGCTTGACCTTTCATTTGGACACTTCTTCCCACCTAATAAGGGATAAAAGTCTTAAGCGTAACTGACTAGCAGCTGTGTCAAAGCATGTACAATGGAAAAGGCTGCACACTTTATGGATCAAAGTGACAGCAGCTAGTGTGTTTAAGATTCAGAAACAGCTGATACGCTAACCCCTAAAAATGTCCATTTCCTATGCTGTTCACTTGATGTAACCAAATTCCTGACGGGCCTCAGTACTACCAAAAACATTTACAGAAATAAAATTCTTTCTGTGGCCTGGGCACATGTGTTTCTTATATTAACAGTGTGTACGTGTGGTTTCTGTGGCTCTGAGGATGCCCACTGCATATCGCTCTAGGATGGGGTCAGGAAAGGGCAAGGGGAGGAGGAGGGGAGGTTTAAGGACTGGACGGGGCAGAAGACATGGGAGGGATGAGTCTGGGAGGAAAATTGTAGTAGTGATTAGGACAGTGTTGAGAGGAAATAGTACTGAATACTACCAAGTTAACACATGCAATGCAAAAACAATGTTAGAGAGAAAGAGCAAAGACCAAAGGGGAAAAAGACAGAAAGAGAAAAAAGATCCCAATAAAGTACCACAGACCTCTAGCTGCCTATATATCACACACAATAAATGGCAGGGGAGGGACTCTGAGAAGCTGGACCGAGGCATTTACAAACAGCAACAACTGAGGACAACAACCATAACTCCTACCACCTTAGAGGTTTGCAATAAGGTGGTAGGGACAAACTTATCTATAAACATGTTTAAACTCTTTACAGCAGTCTATATATTTGATAAAAGTTACACATTTCTTGATATTTTGCAGCTTTTGTGTATATATAGTCGCCTTTCAAACATTAACAAAGGCATTTGTATTATGAAAATGCATCTGAGGTGATATTCAGGATTAAACTTTCTTATGACGTAATTATTAATGTTAATTTTCATTTTGCCTGCTGAAAAAAGGTCTGTCACTTCCTTTTTGTGTATGTATTATCAATGTTGCCTAATTGCATTTGACAGCAAGTCTAATGTGGCTGTTTTTGAACTGATGTGTAAAAAAAACAACAACTGTGTGATGCTGCCTCGCAGCCCTCAGTGCCCCTCCACAAATAATAGCGCAGGAGCAAATGAGCCACTCAAGCCAGGTGAGCGGGCCACCTCTCTCTCTCTCCACCACCCACACATAGTATGCATTATCTAAAAATTGTCCAGAATAGTTCATTTTAATTTGCTAGAAGCTACCTATGGATATCAAATGTTCAAGCTTGAAATATGTATGAAATCAAACTTATGTAATGGTGTTTTGCTCACCAAGACTGCCTTCCTGCCACTGCTTTAAAAATGTAAAACTCAATAAGGTATAACGTGCAATGTGTAGCATACATCTCTTAATTAATTTAACAGAGGCATACGGTTTTAAGTGCATGTTTATTGTTATCTGATTTATTTCCATAACTAAATCCTGTAAACTGCAAAGCAATATTACGTTTTATGTTTGAAAATGATTATTATCCATTTATACTACTCAGAATTGTCTTGTGTTTATTTATGGTACAAATATATATAACTTGCTTGTGACAAAGGAAAGCATGTAACTGTATCTTTCACACAGTTGCATCTGATAAACTTTATTGATTAATCAATAAATCTGTTTCAGAGTGGAAGATCTAAATCTGCTGATTAGCTCACAAAGACACGTAACGGTAGATGTGACCTGACACTGTGGAGGTAAGAGGAGTTTGGGCCTGCTCACCACAGTGCTTCAGAGACAAAAGAGGGGATGGAGAGAGTTGGAAAGACAGAAAGAAGAGAACTGCCTGCGCTATTATCCATGTGCCTCTTCAGCGAAAAATGCAGTCCCAGTTGCACAAGCACCATGCCAGCACAGAATGACAGAGGGTACTGTACACCGAATAACTGTGTAGTAGAGAGGGAGCAAGAAAGAAACAGAAGTAGAGAGAGAGAATAGATACAGAGTGTGACAGTAGTGAAACAGAGAGAGAGAAAGACAGTCAGAGAAGCGTTACAAGGACCCTAAAGATAGGAGTAAGAAAGCAGAGCGTGCAAATACAAACCGGGTCATTGCTGCTTAGCTAATAGGGGCCAATTCGCTGCAGGAGAGAAATGTCGAACACCCCAAGTTGTGTACAATAAGATAACTGTCCTATAGACACAAACACTATACATAAATTCTAAGCTACATAGACACACACTCACTCAAACACAAATGTAGCCATTCACACCATCTAATGTGCACTCTCTTGTTTGCTAAATGGAGTGGAATAAGCACTGCCTACTTCTCAAGAACAGACGAATTTGTGCCAGTGCAAAGTATTAAGACAAAAACTGTAAACTCTACAAAAACAGACTGTTTGTAACTATTCATCTGTCGTTATTTAACAGGGTTATATAAATAAGCACAACCCTCTGAATTATTTTTGAATAAAAGAACAGCTTAATAGGTAGATCATCAATAGACAACAGAAATGAAACAAAGCATAGGGCTTAAAGTAGCTACTTCCACTATCCACAGGAGATGTGTAGTCATTATGAAATACAGAATTTTCTTTTTGAGTGAGAAAATGGATCAACAGCTGTTAATGACAGTGCTTTATCCACTCCGCACTTTCAAAGTCATCTCATCTCATAGTGCTAAGATGACTAACAATGACTAATGGAAGACAAAAACGTTTATCTGTAAGCCCTATATAAAAAAAAAAAAAACAGGAAGATTCTAGCATTTACATGATCATTTTAACTGTCACACAGGAAATGTAATAGGCAGAGGACAAAGGAAGTGGGAGGGACTTAAAGGGTATTAATGGACATGAGACAAGTGAATCTACAGGTTAGGTGGCAATTGTGTTCAAGAAAACACTGGATGCATCTATAGTACATGGACAGAATGAATGGAGTAAAAGGTGTGGTTCTTATTTCTCCCTGGACCAATCATCCACTCTCACAGCTGGTCCAATGGTGCGAGATGATGGATGCAGCCTTACCGATTCAATGGGCTTGTCCAGGGACGCCTGCTCCAGCTCCAACTGGCCCTCTTCATACTGGTCAAAGTGATTCCCACCCTGGGTGACACACATTTAAAAGCTTATTTTAGAGAATCAGGGGACAATTCTGCTTGACTGACAGCTATCACAGACAAAACGATGGAGAGTATTTCAGAATGAATTCAGCCAATTTGTTCTTTCATAAACATTTGCATTCGAATATATGCGCTTATTGTCTATCTCAGGGTTTTCAAAACAATGAGACAGCAATGTGCAAGGAGATGTGCTGCCTGTCTGTCATTTACGGTAATAATTGTCAATCACACAAACTGAATAGTGGGACTTGGGGCAAAAAAGGAGATTTTAATACACAAAGCACAAGAAAGTAACTGAACCGGACCTGAATAAATTTATATTTAAATAAAGCTATTAACAATTATAGACTTCAGCAGATAAGTGCAAAAACAAGTTTTATCATTTATCACTTTTTCTTTCTTGATAGTGACACAAAATAATTTGTATGTGGATTATTTACATATAAGTGAGGCTATACTTCTTTTTATTTTTGCCTATGACTGAAAATTAAACTGACATGGTGGATTACGGTCTCTTAATTTCTTGGTCAATTCATTCCAGCAGTGACGACAGCATGCGCTGAGGAAAGACGTCCTCGGGCTATTTGTTGTCTGCAAGCATAGCTTTACGTATACAAATTAAGCATTTGCGTATGTTCCTGGGTGGGACAGAGAATACCAAAAGTAGAGTGTTTATAGAGCAGTTTCTGCCCTGAGACAGATGGCTTCCTCTCTTCAGCAGCAGAGGAGAGAGGAAGGTCATGTTTAAGAGTCTGTTTTCTTCTGACCTTCACAAGGAAAAACTGAAGGAATCCAAAAATAGTCTGTTGTGTTATATTATTTACCAACTGCTTGGAGCTACAAGCTAAAGGGTTTGACGGCTGTATGTAATGCAACAACAAACATTCATATTCAGACATACAGCAGGATATTTACTCTGCCTCTCTATCACTGGGGACTTACATTGGAGGATCACTGCAAAATATTTTACAGCATGGAACACTTTCTGGTTAGTCTTTTCTACAGTGGAATGGAACCTAACAGAAATGTTTCTGTAAAAAAGACAATACCAACATGAGCTGGCTCATGCAATTGCTGGAGGCTTTAACCGCCACATTCTCTAGGGATTCTGGTTTTGCAGAGATAAGCAACTGCTCAAATCAACCCACAGTAATGAGGTGATTTGATGCCACACTGGCAGTCATTAATTCAGATGAAACAGGACCCTGCATCAGCATGAGTGAAGCCAGGGATTATGAGAAAGGGAGTTGCTGTGGAAGAGCAGAGGATTTATTTATGAACAAATCAATGGCTCTCTGCGTGTCCCCCCCATCTCTACTCCTCCTGACTTTCTACCCAGACCACTTAATGTTCTATCAGCATAGCCTCCACACACCACAATGACTTCTTATTTTTGAGGCTGTCAGCTTCCTCATTGCTTGGACACTGTTGCACAAGACCACATATATAGAAATGACTGTGTCCACTGATACGCATGAGAACAGTAAACATCTCCATAACACTGGGTAGATGCTCCACAGCTATTGGTAACCAGTTATGTGGGCCCACAAAAATGTTTTGGCATTTCTGCAACACAAGATTAGCAATACGCTAATGTGCCAACAATAATGTGAATTGACAAAGCGGACAGGGCTGTTGGACCGGTTGCGCTGTAGGTATTAGGTAGATCATCTGTGGGTGTTTCCTGCAGCATGTTGCTTGGCAGCAGACTTTAGTCCATGGAGTCAGGGAGAAACTTTCTGAATACTGAACATATGAATGCCTCCAAAGTAGAGCTCTCACACAGAGCTCTACTGTGCTGAGCTGAAGCAGCCCTCAACAGACTCATTCAGACCACACAGCATTTCAGCTCTCTCTGACAAATTAGCAGAATACTGAGTTCCCACTGGACACCAACACAGCAGATTTAAATAACTCAAGCAATTCAATAAAGCATTCCTTATGCCAATGCTTAAATTTGTCATGGGGTTCATGGCATTTGACTATTCCCCAAAACAATGCTGCAGTAGATGTTGTCTTCTGGAAAAAGAAGAGAAGTTATAACATAAAACTTAATAATAAATAAAACAGAGAATAAAACAGACAGTAATCTTTAATTGTGCTACATATACCAAATATAAATACCAAAATATTTCATAAACCAGAAGGCTATGAACAGCATTAACTTTACTGACCCTGGTCTGAAACACCACACACATTTTAGTGGGGGTATTAGTGATGTTAAATCAAAAGGCTGAAATCTAAGGTGAAGAGGTCTAAAAGAATAAAGACAAGCATTTCCCTCTGGGTTGGAGTTTAAGATATACATCTAAGCCCTTAATCCAACCCAGACTGAACCCCGTGTTGATACAATAACTCTCCTCTTCTGTAACAAATCACTAGATAAAAAGCACAGGACATTACACAGAAGCTACATAGGCATCGGTAGTAACCAGATACATTTATTAGATTTTTCAGAGATTTAGACACACATATATTTTTCATAATGTGTGACGCAGGATGACAACTGGGGCTCAGATGCAGTAATGTCCCTGAGCCAGACAGTACATCACAATCAGACAAATGATGACTATTAAGACAGTTGTTACAACATGTGGTGCTAGTTACCAGATTAGCTAACCTCAGCATTGTATCCAGGAATTAAAAACCTGTTAGGTGGCTTTACAAAACAACGTATGTCTGTGTTGGTAAAAATCAGGAAAAAACATATCCAGAAGGAAATGCCTGCGATGAATGACAAAATGAAATGGCAAGCAACAAACCACAAATATGGATTACTGTTTATTTTATTTTCTATGCAGTAAGTGTTTGACGTTAACCGGGTGTGGTCTCAGATCACAAATAGACAACTGAAAACCAAACGGCTCACACACAGGTTGTGAAGTTCTGCAACTCAGCTCAAGCACTAACTAATGTAATAAACACACACTAAACCAGGTCCCAAAAATACGTTAGCAAAATCGTTAGGACGGGGCTGTTTTCTAATTATATCAGCAACATATGATCTCGAAAATGGAGTAAAATAAGGGTGTTTACCAAAACACATTAACATAAAAAAAACTTTAGCATAAAAATAGATCGTGCTGGGTCAACTTAACCAGCTCAAGAATGATGAAATGATGGGAGGCTTAAAATGAAAAACACACAAGTCACTGCCAAATAAGGAGAACATCAATAGATGAATGGAAACGGGCAAAAGATGTGGCCACAATGTATAATCAATAATTGGTACGTTATTGTGCTCCGCAGACTAAAAGTAGCGACCTGCCAGGAGAAAATTAATGTAATGTCGTTAAATAACTGGACAAACAGTTATTGCAGGGACATAACTGTACCGTGTTTACTGAGCAATGGTGGTTGTATTCTAGTTGTCAAATGGATATAGCCGTTGCCCGCTAGTGCTACAATTAGCTATCCAATGTGCGTACTTGCTACTAGTTAGCTAGCTGTATGAGCTATCCATCGTTAGCATATGTCGATAAATAAGCAAGGTCACTAACGAACTAGTTTGTCTTTAATATAATGCATTGTGCTACGTGGTTAAGAAGGTTAACTCAGTATGCTATAGTCCATTATCCACGACGGGGGTCCGGTACAGCACGCAGCAAAACAAGGAGGCATATGGGAAGTTAAATTCAAAAGAGCCGCAGTGCTCTAGCCTGGTTCACTAGCGTTAGCTTAGCTAGCTTGCAGTACTAGCAAGCGACTTCCAGTGCGAACTGCGCGCTTCTGTTTGTTATATGTTACGGCTGTCCATGACGTTTGGCTCCATTATTATGCACTACAGCATCTCGAGATGGAAAAACATACGGATTTTTTTAAATTTTACAGCATGCATTACCTGGAAATCACGCTCTTCGTTGAACCTAGAAAATCTGTCGGCCATTTTCTGAACACAGCAGCAGCTTCTCTGCTCGCTCCGTCTGTGTCCGACAGAAGCGCGTTGTAGTGATGGTGTGCACTTAGCAAGCGATTCACTCTAGTAAAACCACCTTGTTGCCAAAATATTACTCATGGAAATCTAGTATCCAAACACATATAGCCTATAATATTGCAATGTTCATAGTTAACAATAACAATAAAAGCCTCGTTTGCAGGCTGTTTCCAGAGATAAGTAGTATTTCAGTAGATATTTACAGCTTTTTGTTAATATTTTCACAGTAAAATTAATCAGAATCTGTACTGATTGTAAATTATGGTAACTATTTCTCGATGATAATTTTGTAATTTACTTATTGCCTAAATGTTTTTTTTCTACGTTGACTATTCATTTTTATATATTTTTAAGTAAATATATGGATATCTTATTTATAGGCTGAAGTATTCAGATCCTCTACTTAAGTAAATACCACACTGTGAAAATACTCTGGTACTTTGGTATTATTACCAAACAGTATGAGAAATAAACGGTCCCTGTCTGTTTTACTATTGTATATAATATTTTTGTATTAATATTACTGCTGCATTCATGTGTGTGATACATTTTACTTCTGTTTAAGGTTAATTTTAACTTATTTTAATATATTATTTGGTAGTTTAATCTACAGCAATGCATCATATTCTATAAGATCATACACTTACTCAAGAACTGTACTGAAGTACAAATTTGGTACTTACACTTTACTTGAGTATTTCCATTCTATGCAGCTTTATACTTCTACTCCATTTGTCTGACACTTTTAGTTATTTTTCAGATTGCACTGTCTCTTCTCCTTCCTTTCCAGTGAAAACATAGTATCTCTGATGTTTGAAACTCTTGAAAAACCCTCTTGGATTCACTGGAAAATGCATCGTCACAAAGCTGAGTTTCGAGCTCATGAAAAGTTGAGTTTTTAGAGATACATGGTTCTCACAGGACAGCGACGCCACAAACATCCGATGACCTTATAGAATATGATGCATTGATGAAGATTAAACTACCAGCAGTTTATAAAGTAGTTAAAATTAGATCAACATTAAACATAAAATGAATCCAAAAACATCACGTACTTTAAATACATGTTATTGATAATACTTACATTCTTTTACTTAAGTAAGGATTTGAATATAGAACCTTTACTTGCAGTTGAATATTTTACTTTTACTTAAGTAACAGATCCAAATAATTCTTTCACACATCACACCCTCTGTTAGATAAGAGTCAAATTTGCATCTAAAAATCGGTTCTTGTTATATGTTATTCTCTAAACAAAGGCTTGCCCGTATATGACAGAATAGAACACACATTTCTGTCTCCTGTTTAAACAAACTGGCATTTGTCATCATGCTTCGACGGTTCTTTGGCTTTCGATCACACAAGTGTCACAACAGAAATACATCCTGACATATCCTGACTTGGCACTGAAAAGAGGAAATTAAATTATCAGCATCCTACATTCACTCTGCCAATGCCTTAACCTTAAATTATATAAAACTTTGCATAAATAGGTTTCTGGAAGCTATACTGTTAACTGGTTTTGACCCCTAAAACAAACCACATTATAGCCTATGGATTATGAACATGCTGGTCATACCCTGCATTACAGAACATAAACATAAGTCAGTGAATATGGCTAATACTCAGTAGCCGACAGAAGTGGAAGATCAGACACTTAAGTGAATATACCACAGTGTGCAAGTACAAGTCCTGAATTTAAAATGCTACTTAAAAGTACACCAATATTATCTGGTATTATCAGTGATTAGAAGGAGGTTGGACTCATTGGGGGCTGTGGTGGAGAGATGCACAGGGATACAGATCATCCTCCTCACGACACACTGACAGATCAGACAAGCAGCAGCAGTGGATGACTCACTCATCTCCACGGCCATGAGGCAACACCTTAAACACTGGCTTATACCAGCTACTTTACAACTGCTGCCCTATTACACGCATTGCCACTTACTACTTAATTAATTACTTATTTTTTATTGTAGTGTGTATTAAGCTAGTGGTCAATTGAATTTCCCCGGGGAGATAAGTCAAGTGTATCTGTGTGGTTTAGTGCGTTTTCCACTAATGGATGGACATACATGTGCGCATTTTAATGTTGTAGTATGTCAGTGTGGAGCCAATTTTAGATACTATATATATATAAGAGTATGTTGAAACATGGGGGCCGTTGGAAACCTACCTAAAGCCTTATAATAACTGATGTTTGACCATAACCATCAACTCATTCTCTATGTCAGCGATGCTTTATATTGCAATTCTATGTTGTCTGGGCTTTACTTTTTGCACAGTGAAAAAAGCGAACTTAAAGAGAGTTTTTTTTTTGCCATTTGCATTGTTAGATTTTTTGTTTTTTTGTTTTTTTTTGAGGGCTGCGTTGGACATGATTTGATAATTACTTAGGTTGGGGTTAGAAATTCTATGACTCATGACCGGCTTGTCTGTTGGAATAACTGTGAGTATTTTATTTTAATAATAAAAAGAAAAGTACAACAAGTATATCAACATTGTACTTAAGGACAACTTATTTGCATTCCACCACTGGAAGCCTTATGGATTATATTACACCAAACAGCTGTTTATTTATTCTGTACTGAATGAGACTGAGATGCCTTTAAGTCAATAGTTTATGGCTCCATCTTGTGGTAAATCGGCGCCAATAGCGAAAAAATGTATGCAGGCACAAAAGTGTTAAATGTTCACCTTAGAAAAACTTTTGTCCCAGAAATATACAATACTGAAGGTAAACAGAATGACAACACCGAAGAGACAATAAGTGGTAAAACAAACAAAGGAAGAATAGCTTACATCAGTTAAAGTGAGACACAAAGAGGAACTACAGAATAATATTTAATGACACAGAAGAAGAAGAAGAAATGGTGTAACAGCGTAAGAATGAATAAATCTATTAAAGTAAGACGTGAAGTAATTACAGAATATTTTAAAATTTAACAGGGGACTAAAAGGGTAATGCAATGGTCAGCCTTTGTGGTAATGTTTCCTATTGAATATGTAGTCTTGTGTGTCTTTAATGGAAACCAGGCCTGTATTGTATGACATTCGTGCTGCTTAAGATGTCATTTCAGTTTTTACACCTCATGGCCATTTCCTTCTGTCTTCAAAGGACCGTTTCAAATTACAGGAGACGCAAACAGGAAGCGCTACGGAGAAGACAGCTTCAAAATAAAAGCACAGTCGACACCAAAAACAAAAAAAAAGAGGCTTATTACAAGACCCCGACAATACAATGCATAAAAACAAGCAGCTGATAATAGCAAGAACGCCAACCTGGGTTTGGCATCGTACATATTTACACCATTATTGTAAACCGAAGAAACCAGGATGGATATTTTGAAACCGGAAGCGCTCGTGTGCAGCTTGCCATCTTGACACATCTGAGCGCCATCGGCCGACGCCTACTAATTGGAAGCTCGGTAAGTGAAGGAAGCTCGGTATGTACTTGCTCTAAAATGAATTTGTTTAACCGAGTAAATGGTTTTTCTCACGACGGCGCGCTCTGCTTTTCAAGGAGACGGTAGTTTCTAGTCTGTTACATGCGACTTCACAGTGAATGGAAAAAGACTTAGCGGGCCTAGCTTAAGTTTTATATGAAATGGCGCTGAATGCGCTCAGGAGGAAGTTATCATTTCTACCATATGAGCGCGCACGCCTTTCGTGAATATTTAACGTTAAATACTTTATGGTTTTGTTCGTGACTATAGCTAAAAAAAAAAAGCCCCCGATAGGACAGTACTAACGTAAAGGTAGTTAAATTAGGCGGGTGTTACTGTAAGTTTAGCAGTACAGGTCACCAAACTTTTTCAAAACCGCACATGACGCCTTTTGAATCCAGATGTGTATGGTTAAAACAACAGCTGTAGACTATTGACTTTTTCTGTGCCACTGGCTATTGTTTGATGCTTTGGTTTATTACAGATGTCATATGACAGGATCCTTACATTAAGCTGCCATTAGGAAAAGGAAATAGGCCTTTAATCTTCAAATAAAACCACAAAGAGGCCAATGTCAGGCATGAGAAAAGCCTATAGGTTTCATAGTACTCAGTATAAACGTCCAAGATTGTATATTAACATCCTGATTAAACAAGTCATTTTTATCTCATATCTGATCCAGTTACTATTTACTGCCTGTCACATTTGACAGGTACTTGTGGATGGACAGACACAAGTTCTGCTGTTTGTCCACATTAACAAATACATGATGGGTATCGACCCGTCTTGGCCCTGAGTCAAACTCCTGGCCTGCATTTAGAGCTAAGCGGCGCTGGCCTGGGTCCATTGTTAAATAAGAAACTGCAGTGTTCTGTCAGTCCAAATGTCCTTTCTTCTTAACGCTGCAAAGCACATATAAAATGCAGAAGACTCAAAATTGTTCATTGCAGAGTGGAATAACGTAACATAGTCCCTTTTTGCTCCACATCTTCCAGGACATAGTTATATTTAACTAAATTGTAGTTTGACATATATAATACAATTTATAAAGTAGTTGTAAAGAACCACTTTGCAGACATTAAATGCTACGTGACAGTGGGTTTTTAAATATAATTTGGCCGATTGCCAATTAAACAGTCAATATCACCCCCCCCCCAAAAAAAAAAAAAAAAAATTAAATAAATAAATAAATGTTGACACTGGAAATGCACTATGCATGTCTGAAATGAACTATCTTTAACTTTATTAAAAACTGTTGAAGTGAACATCTAAGTCGACGTAATAAATACAGAAATAAATAAATGTGAACATCAAACTACATTACAATTTAATACCTGTGGAACTGAACATAAAACTAACCGTACAAAATCTAGGTGGGAGTGTTTTTATTGTCTTTTGAGCAACACATTATTTTCCCTCAAAGTCAGTATTTCCAGTTTAGATGCCACTATTGAAGCCAACTTCTGCTGATACCGATAGTTTGTAAAACGTCCTTTCAGCGCTGATTAACCAGTCAAATTAACCGGTCTAACTCTACTTCCCATTACTGCTTTGGATTTGAAACAACTCATGATGTTATGTTCATTTTCTGTGTTTTGTATCTCATTTTTACTCTGCAAAAATGGTCAGTAATTCTAGTTTTGTCTCATGAATGTTGCCTTGTTGTCTTCAACTTCAAGTTGAGGATATAATGTTAAATATAATTTCAATAATGATATAATCAGTACTTCTCAATAGGTCTATCACAAACATTATCACCTCATCACGTTCATTTGAACGTAACTAGCTAGTTGTCTCCATTCACCTGTATTAAAAAATTGGGCAAAACTAACAGAAATAACATGTTTTATCATTATTTCCACATTGTTTTCCACTGTTTGACTGTAAAAACCCTAACATCTTGTTGTGCTCCATTCTTCTTCTGCCACGAGTTCAACAGAAAACTAGTATAAGTATATTTACTAGTATAATAAGTAAAATTAATCTATTATAAGATTCTACAGTAGTGGCACTAAGTTAACAGAAAAGACAATAATATCCTACTTCTAAAGCATCTAGACTACACTTACTTTAGTTATAGATAACATTAAAGCTGACCTACAGTGTTTATACATGTTTGCAGTGATGGTGCAGCACAGATCATTACAAAAGAAACACTTAATACCTTTAATCAGTTTTCAAATTTGTATGTTTATTATCAGTTGTAAAGGCATGATGTACATTTTAGGTTGTTCAGATTCATGCAGATCATATTGTCTAATACTTTAAATGAAAAAGAAAGAAAGAACATGCTGATTTTCAAATAGCAGTAAATAAAAATAAGCTGCAGCAACTTTTGGGAAACAGGGACTTCATGAAATGTATGGACACACGGTGCTGCTGCGTTATCATCTATTTCCACCTTGTAGTTACTAGTGACAGATGGGAGACAAAGAGAGGTGTGGCTTTATAATTTACATAGCACTAGCATGCTTCTTGAACCCTCTTCGGTCTCGTCCGTGCTGTGACATTTTCCTGAGAACCAGCCGGTGTTTCTCTTTAGGAATGCTTGGCTGTGTGTGTTCTGTAGCCGACTTCAGGTTGAGTCCCCTTGCACTGCCCTTACTAAAGGCTTTGGAATTTCATTAATCTGTGTGGGTGTACAGCAGAAGTCAGCTCAATATAGCCACGGCTTGTATGTGGAGTCAGGCTCAAGATTTCTCTGCAAAACTAGACAGAAATGGATTGTAGCGCTTCATATTTAAAATGTAGGGTTGTTGTGTGACTCGTCTTATTATCTAATGTAATCTACTGCAACATCCCTGCGATAACTCCTGCGTTTTCTGTGCTTATAAAGTTCTTGTTGCCTAAGATATTGTTGTCATGACATTAAACAGTTTCCTCAGCGATAAGGTGCAACCCGCATTCAGCCTCTGTTCATGTTTTAAGGTGAAGCCTCTCAAGTGGTTTTCTGAGTTTCCTGTGTTCTGTAGCAGTTCTTATATGTGTAGGTTGTTTTGCTGCTGAAAAGAAAAGCAAGCAAGATAATTTCAGATAGATACAGAAGGCCAACAATTTCCTCTCTGATACGTCACAGTCGAACTGACAGCTCATACGCTTCCTCCAAAATCTTGTGCTTGCAAATGTTTTCCATGAAGATAATCCTCGTAATATCAGATGTCAGATTATCCCATTTTTCCAAACAGGTGATTGGGATCTTTGCTAGTCTTATTGTTTAGTGTTGTCCTTAAGTTTTAAGGCATGACAAACAGTGGAGAGTGGATGTGGATGTGCCATGACATGTGACAGACTGTTTTATATTATCTGGCTTTCTGAGCACAAGAAAGGTCACAAAATTCTTTACATTTTATTGTGGTTTTGTGCAAAAGGTTAAGTTCATAAATTCCACGGTGCTTGTACTACAAACTGCACAGAGAAACCATTATAGGAACACCTAAATGTAATAAACATGACAGTTCTGGAGCGTTTTGACTTCGTTAGCAAACGTCTGCTTTTGCCTTGAATGCTGTAAAGCCAGACAATATCCTGATAGAGTCGTGTTCTCCTTTTGTTACTGTCTGTGGTTGACAGTTGATCATCAGAAACATAACCAAAAACGTTATCCTTTAATCAAGTTGGAGGGAAAAGCAAAGTAAGCCAGCCCTGTTGGAGGGAGTGTAGGGAGGGGGGAATAAAGGGAAGTGGAGATGCATTTCCCATAAGTCATTGTCAGCCAGCTCCTCCCCCTGGTTGGCTGAGAGCCAGCATCAAGCCGAGCTTCACGGCAGCAAAGACTGAGCAGAGACGTTACTGAGAACCAGAACATGAAGGACGAGGCTGAAAAACAGAGCACCTAGTTTTACAAATGTAGATTCAGAACTAGTCCAAGGGAAAGAGAAAGCAGTCCAGACTGGCATCTGTGGGTACGTTTGCAAGGTCCACAGCCGCACACATACACAGAGATGTTTTTGTGGTTTGTCTGTTTATTGCAGTGGGTTTTTCTCTATTTCCTTTCCAAGTAAATTCATTTGGGGTGTGGTGTGTAGCGGTGCTTTAGAGTGTCTTAAGAAGGAAGTGACAGTTGAATTGCTTTGTTGTCTTGCAGTGCATGAAGTCGGCACACAAGGTATGACATTATTAAGCCTGAACTAGAGCAAGCCTGGGTAAAGATTACTGGGGTATTTCTTAGAGCCATGTGGTTTCTGGTGTCAGGATCTTAGGATTAATCTTGGTATGACCTCTATTAAGAATATCGTATTTCAACAACATATGTAGAGTATATGTGTAGGAACAGCCTAAAAATGTGGAGCGACAGGGAGAAGCTGTGGGCAAATGCTACCGACACACTGATGCAATGTGCTGAAACTGCAGGCCCACTTTACAGTTAGTGCTTTTCAGATGCCTTTAATGAACTGTATTTTATGCATGAAACCAGAGCTTGAGAGCAGTGTATCTGAATGTGCTGATTTTATGATCATCCATGTTTTGATGATTAGACCTTTCGAGTCATTGGCAGTCAGTCATGCAGATCTTTATTAGAAATTCAACCAGGCAGTGCCTTATGTGCTGTGCTTTACTTGCTCTGACTAAAAAAGAGGACTTGGGTTTAACGAGACAGTTGCAACTGTCAAAAGGCCAGGGTTGAATTTCCTGTGTTCTGTGCTCACCGCAAAACTTCCAAACTTTCAGTACACTGAGAAAAGATAATAACACTGCGCAGTTTAATAAGTTAAACCTAAGTTAAACTTTAAGCAAGTGATAGACTTTAACCACCATACAAAGACAAAGTGAGTGCAAATATGTGTTGATAAGTAAATGAGTAAAGGTGTCCTTCTTATGTTGAGCCAAATTTATGAACCTTTCTGCTTTGCTTGATAACCACTGGTGGTCCCGGAAGTGACCACCTGCTGTGTTTTATCTATATTTTGGTTGTCATTGTGCCATTTTTCATTCTTGTGGCATCATCATGCTTCCTTTAGTAGGTATATTAGAAAAAAGTCCTGAGAAACCTATTTTACACAAGAATAAACACATTTATAAAAGTCACCAACAATTAATAGTAAGAGAGTGATTATGTGATTGACTGTATAGCAGTAATTCCATAACACTGTGTTTGAACTACATCAGTATTTAGTGTTTTTCATCAGTTTTGGTATAAAAACTTGGGTGTGACGGTGACAGCATTAAGAGTTTCTTACGCCTCTGTGATTGTTTAACGTTACAATTAACATATTTAACATAAATATTTATAATTAAAATCTGGTCTGTGTTCTTGCAAGCACATAGGTTGCTCATGTCATGATATTGTTTCTTTTTCAAGATCCATTAGATGAAATGGCGGTGAGGCAGAGGATTTTCAACTCAACAGCACCCTTCTCCGGGTCATCCCAGGCTGAGCTGAAGGGGTCATACCCCCCCTGCTCAGCTGTGGACCAAGACACAGAGGATGAGGAAGAAGAGGCGAAGGACGTCAAAATTGACTTAACCTTAAACAATTTATTTACTAAAGTTCTGACGCATGGGACCGCTGCACACGTTGGAGAAAAACCACTGAAGACCTCAGGCTTCATTGCGCAAGAAAGTAATATGTTTATTTTAATCTGTTACAATACAAGAAATCTACTCATTGTAACAGGACAGAGAATTTATTAACACTGTTCTCTGCCCAGGTCAACCCCAGGACTCTCAAGAGTTTACTCCATCTTGTTCTGAACGTTATGTTCCCTCCCCCAACTGCTTCAACAGCAGGTGAGACATTACCTTAATGATATTCCTTCAGTATTTTACATTTGTTTACCAACTTTAAACTGACAGTTTTAAGGCCATTTGTTAAATTCACATTGTGGCCATACTTTGGTTCAGTCTCTCCTCAGAGCACAACAACGTGGCTTGCCCGACCACAGCCTCCATCCAGGAGCCGGGAAGCTTGTCAGCACAGCTCACCCCAAGAAAGAAGGCCCGTAAGAGACAGAAGCGCAAGGGGAAGAAGAAGCAGGAGAAGAAGAAGGAGAAGCATCGACACAGACATCGTGTGCCTTCTGGAGTTCCTGAACAAGAGAGTGGAAGCTGGATCCTGGTATGAAATTGGGTTATTTTCTACTTTTAACTTGAATGTGGAAGAATTTTACTTTTTATCACCAGTAAGAAGTAGGTTAGTTCAAAAGTTATTCTTCTGTCTTGAGTGCTTGCCTTGTGAATCATCTTTGAGGAAAATGTTCTTCGGATTTTAGACATGTCCATGACAACACTAGTCTTTCTGTATTGTAAAAGTGAATCACTGAGTGTAGACAAAGCTGCCTCTCATGGCTATACAAGTTCAGTTCCTGAATAAACTCACCTTAGACAACATCACTTTTTTGATCTGATGTTTTTTGCTCTTTCTCTTTAGGCTGAGCCATCTCTTGGCGGCAGAAGCGACCTCAGTAGCTCTTGTTGTAGCAGCATTGAAAGCTCAGATGTGGAGGATCAGAGGTCATCCATCTATAGCCCGCCAGGCTACAACAGAGGTGCTGGGCTACAGCAGAGGTGCTGGGCTGGCGGGGACCTGATCTGCGGACCCCTTGACCCATATGGGCAGGACAGTGACTCAGACTCCACCAGCAGTCTCGGAAATTGTTCGCTGGCCTTAGCGGGCCTCAGGGACAACGTGAGTCAGGGGGACCCGTGCTACACTGGCCCCTTTTTCAAAGATGTGGAGAGGGAGGCAAGACAAGAAGAAGATGAGCTGTCAGCAGCTGATTCCGTTGCCACAGAGGGAATAATCTTTTACAATAAGGTAGGCCCTTTTACTTAATATCTGTTTATTCTTAGTAACAGTCTTATTCCATTCTGTTACTTTTCGTGGCTCAGGGAGCTGCTTCGCGTTTCGATTGTTATATACAAGGACAACAGAAGATACTTGATACTTTTGTCTACATGTCATGGTCTAAAATATTTACTTGTTTCACTTTTGCTGTTAGCAAATCCAGATTGTGGACTCTGAATACAGACAAGGGAGGGAGTATGTCCTCTTACAGTTCATCAAGGAAGGCTCTTATGGTGAAGTACACAGTGCTAAAGATGTCCACACAGGCTTCAGATTTGCTGTCAAAAAGGTGAGCTGCCTCTTTTCCCCAGAGCCTAGTAGATTTCAAGTGTACTCTGTCTGTATAATTGCTTACTCTTTGGTCATTCCTTTGTCACAGATTGCCCTGAAGAGGTTCACCAGTGAGGAGGTGGGTACGTGGAGTACCCTCAAGTCTCCTCGTGTGGTGGAACTCTTAGGAGTGATCAGAGAGGGGCCTAATGTTGTCCTTTTGATGGACCATAAATCTGGTAAACAAGGCTTCCTTTTACCTTTTACACACAGCACACACTGACAGTATTCACCGCTGCTGAAAACTGCTGGATGAGATGTGATGAATTAACTGCAAACACATCTACAGTAGTGTATAAACATGGATGCAGAATACAGATGTGATGTATATAGTCAAACTGAACCCGATAAACACACATACTCCTCTTTTCTCTGCCAGTAAAATCAGTTTCCATAGCAGAACATGATTGTCTGGAACAGCTGAATTAGATGTTCTGTTAGTAAATAGTGACAACACATATTCATTGTCCTGGTCTGACCTTATCTGTTAATCCAGGCTCCGTGGGCCAGCTGATAGCGGAGCGGGGACGTCTGCCAGAGGACCTGAGTCTGCACTACCACTTCCAAGTCCTTACAGCACTGGAGTACTTGGTGAAGAAAAAAGTTGTGCATCTAGATATAAAAGGTATGTTGTGCTATTTGAGCTGTTTATGCCCTGTCTTTGTCATAATTAAACAAAAAGGCCATACAGTCTGGCTACACACTAATACGTTTTCATTTTGAAGTGGCTTTTTCAAATGATCTCTGGCAGCGCTAGCATTTTGGCAAAGTTTGAGAAATAATATCCTAACATGCTGACACACCTGAGACGCATATCACATGACGAGCAGCGCTGATAACGCCACTGGACACGGGAATTGATCGAATAACAGCTCACCTGCCGTGTCAGTGGTATCATGATAAGAAGCAGAATTTAACTGCACAACGGCTGGTAACAGAAATGACAAGAACAGAATCGCGTGTAATCTTCCGGAAAAGGGTCACACGATAAGACCCGATCAGGCAGCGAACGTGGGTGTGTGCGTCATCATTTCTGAAAGTCTCCGTTTCTGTCTATCCACTTTACAACACAGCTCTGGAGCTTTCAACCTAAAACAGGGCCAGCAACGCTTCAAAAAGTCTCAGTTTTCAGGGGGTTAAAACACCACAGTAGTGTGGACGCTAGGTGTAAATGTAGCAAAAGTTATGTGTTTTAAAACACAAATGTATTAATGTGGACATAGCTTCAGACTCTTGTTCAAGTCTTATCTGAGTTATTGTTCTTCTCTAATGGAAGTCGAGCCCGTGGTGGAATTATTTACTAAGTAAATTTACTCAAGCACTGCACTTAAAAACTTCAGTGCTTCTATTTTCTACTACTATCTACTGTACTGTATTTGCTACTTCTGTACTTCTACCTCAATACATTTCAGAGGCATATATTGTCCTTTTTACTTCACTGCATTTAATACAAGTAACTAAATGCATTATATGTATCAATTATTAGAATTCAGTAATTTATATTACTCTGAAACAGGCTATTCAGCACTTTCACTTTTGGTACTTTAAGTATATTTTGATGGTAATACTTTTTAAATTGTATTTAAGTAACACTGTGAATGTAATCCACTGTACTGTGGTATTGCAGTTTCTTATTTAAGTAAAAGATCTGAGTATTTCCTGGACTATTGAGTGTAGTTTTTAGCCACTTAATTTTTAAAGTTTTTAAAGTCAAAACTAAACTAAACTGTTTTATATCAGTTTGCCCACATCTCTGAACAGTCATTGGTATCTTATATCCTATCAATCTAAATATAGTGACAGAAAATTAACAACAGCCATTACACCAAAAACATATATCAGTTATTGGTATTAGGCCATTAACACTTTCAAGATGAGTTTTCAACAGAAATAATTGCACAGATCAAAGTAGCACAAGCGTAATAACAGTAAAACAGAATGTGTCAGTGACTTTTACTTGTTGTGGTACCTGATGGAAAACAAAAACACAATGAGGGAGTAAGTCTATTCTATTTAGTGTCTTTGTTCAGCTGTTTTTTGGAACACAAGTGTCATAGATAGAGACTAGATTTGATCTTCAGCACCTGTGTTGTGAAACTAGACTACCACAGAAAACACAGACTGGGAATTTCCCACAGTGTGACTCACCGCCGCACTTTGAAAACGGCGCATGTGCACAGAGTCCGGAGAGCACGAAAGAAAAGGGAGAACGAGACAGAGAGGGGGATGGGACGAGGAGCAGGAAGTTGTTAGCAAGAGAACGGGGGGAGGAGGATAAGTGCGGTGACATAAAGAAAGTTCTAGATCAAAATAAGGCTGAAAAACGTTTTGAAGAGATAGAAAACGGAAACTCTGAAAAAACTGAGCAAAGGAAGAGAAGCAAACAGACTGTGAAGGACAGATGAACGTAAAGTTTGAGGTGTTGAAGCTCAGGCGCCATCTGGTGTTTAAAATGTCACTGAAAAACAGGACAGTAATTGCAAATCTGTTTTCTTGACTCCCACCACATCCATTCCACATTAAAGTGTTTTACAGCAGCTGTCCCTCTCTGACTTCATTTTTCCCTTTTGTTTTCCTCCTTTGTGTGTGGACTGTGTCTGTGCAGCTGCCTTGTTTCTAATTATATCATCGACTGCATAGGTCTTGGAAATCAACCAAGCGTTACTGAGAGCGCTGAGAAGTGCCAAGATTAATGTACTGGATTATTGTTACTGCCTGTTTCTCACAGCTGACAATGTGTTGCTGTCGGACGACGGCCGAGACACTTTCCTCTGTGACTTCGGACACGCAGAAAGACTGGACAAACAGGGACAGAGCCTCAGCAGATCCAAAGGTAAGTAGTGTGCATCTTTAGAGAAGTGTTGTAGACATCCTGGAATATTTCCGACATGTGTCTAAATCCACTGTTTTCCCAATTGGTTGCAGACCTGAAGGGGACAGAGACTCATATGGCCCCTGAGATTGTAAAAGGTGAACCCCGTGGAGCCAAAGCAGATGTGTGGAGCAGCTGCTGTATGTTTCTTCACATGGTCAATGGGTGCCAACCTTGGACACGATACTACACCTGTAGACTCTACCTGAAGGTACTACACGTAGTTGCTTCATTACAGACGTGGAATTCGCTGTATTCGCACCAGACCTTGACCGAGACTGTTTTGTGGTGGTTACAGATTGCTCATGAGCCTCCGCCTCTGAGAGAGATCCCGCCTGACTGCAGCCTTCTCACGGCTGAAGTTATCAAGGCTGGACTGCAGAAGGATCCAGTCAAGAGAGCGTCAGCATCTGACCTCAAAGCAAAAACCGCCAGAGCTCTGAAAGAAGGTAACCAAAGCTGAGCTGCAATTAGGTTTACAGCCTTATACTGTTTCAAAGTATACTGTGGTAAAAAGATTGACACTTTTACCATGTACCTCTGCAGGCATGTTTTTCCCTCCCATTTATGTTGTTTAAAAGCAAGTAGAGTTATTTCTAAACGGAGATTACTTTTTTAAAGTCTTACTCCTTCTTTCCTCTGAAAATTTATTTTCACATGGGAGCCTTTTTCACATATTTCCATTAAAAATAGTTTCAATCATGATAAAGCATTTGTTCTACCAAAAAAATCTTTCCATTTCTTAAGGCTCATTGCAACCGATAATAATAATTATTATTATTTAATATATTGCGATAGAGTGAAACTGTGGTATTTTCTGTGACGATTAGCATACGTGATAATCTCACCGCATATTTCAAGCATTTGTGTGTAAATTTGTGTGCAACTAACACATTAACATGAAGTGAGGTTTGTAAAGGGTTAATCATATTTGTCTGATTTCAGTGGGAGGACTCAGCAGCCCAGTGAAGGGACCCTACACCGAGCCCCTGTATGTTGTCAACAAACCTCCTGACTCCCTGCAGCACATATACAGCAGCGTTCAGGATGAGGAAGAAGATCAAGAGTCGCTTGAGAAAGTGCAGACTCCAGAGAGGAGGAAGAGCAATGATGATGAAGAGGAGGCTGATACTGATCAGTCAGAGCTGGGCTCACCTCTCTGTTTGCAAACACCTGTTTATGAACCAATCCACAAGACTGGCAACAAGGTCACAACCGTGTCTGAACTTGAGCTCCTTAAACTGGAGCGAGGTAAGGTTTCTGTCAGTGTTCTGCTTGTGTTCAGGTGTTATGACGCGTTTTCCATTTCAACTCCTCATTGTTTTTTCTGTTTGTGTGCAGATTTCTACCTGAGCAGTCTGTCCCAGCTTCATTCTGCTGAGATGCAGGAACAGCTCTTGTCTTGCCTCAGCAGTGACTATTACTCCAATCGAGACCAGCTGGACAAGAAGGTAACAGAGTTTTCAAATATCTGTCCCGGTCCAATTCATCATGCAACTGCTATTATACCTGTCACGGTTGTTATAGTTAAGTAAAACTAAAACCAGCGGTGAAAAAACAAACTAAAATGAAATAGAACTGCAGCTAAAATTTGGTTTATGTCGTAGACTATGTAAAATTCTACTTTAAATAGTTTTAACTACAGTATAACTTGTAAACCAAGGCTGTCCTCGTAATACCTGAAAAAAACTAAAGCTAAATACAAACTAAACTGAAACTAGTCCATTCGTCAGAATAAAAGTAAAAGTACTTATGCGCACTTAAAACTAAACTGAAATCAAGAAACAAACCGAAAGACTAAATAAAAAAAGAAACTAAAGAAAGTTTCAAAACTGTAAGAACTGACACTTGTGTTGCAAACAACCAAATAGGGAAATCGTTGTATCAGTTCTGTTAATATGATAAGAGTCTTGCCTGATAAGTTGGTGTGTGTTATCATTTAGGAGGATGCAGTGATGTCAAAGTAATTAGAACAAACCTTTGGTCAGTGACAGTCACGGCCACAGTCACATTACAACTAGTTTTAAAGGTATGACATGTTGCATTAAAATGAAAAACTAGAAGAAACCCTTAAAATAGATAAGTAAAACATTGTATAGGTTTATTCAAAGCTGTGACTGGTTTTAATTTTTTGTCTAAAAAGGAGCCTGTGTTCAATATACGTTAAACCACATCTACTGAAGCATTAACAGACCTTCTCTTTTTTTTATTCCCAGGACTCTGGCCGCTGGTCCTTGAGCCCAGGAGATGACTTCAGCTCTGGTGTCTTCTCCTACAGCAGTCAGCCGGACGGCCAGGTTTTCAGCATGGATTTCCTCGGTCACTCACAGCTGCCACCTCCCTGCTGTTTTGAAGGTAAGATAAACGATGCTCTGTTTTTGAAGCGCTTAAATTTAAAGTCAAACTCTAGCATTTCACTTACACCACGTGGCTGTCTCTGCTCAGGGGTAGACGTGTGCATCAGAGACTTCAACAGGAGAAGCATCCGGATCAGAGAGACGCGTCGTGTGAAGGTGGGCCACATCGCCACTGGAATCAGTGATCAGGTGAGGACCAGCTGACTCTTGTAACATCTGCACATTATTTAAGTCTTTGGAAAGTGCCAGGTTGCACTGTAACTTCTCTTCTTCTCTCCTTCTTAGATATCTGAGAGGGTTTTCACTTTGGAGACCCTCCAGGGCCAGCAGATCGCTCACGATGAGGAGGTGCAGGAGTCTGGGCTTGAGCTCTGCTGTGTGTCTGCTCCTGACTTCAGTCCGGCGTGGAGATGGAGGATCAGAGACGGAGTGCTGGAGACCAGATAAAACCCAGTGTCATCTTCACTGTCGAACACAGCTTTTACTGTTGAATTGTGCCTTTTCTGTGTCTTTGTGTCTGGGGACCATGATTTGATGAGAAGTAAGAAATCTGCCGGAACTATCTTTTTTTTTTAGCATGCCTGTTTTACATTTGAAAAATGTCATGGTGAGGTGTAACTGTGAGACTTTGTCTTGAATCGACTCACGATTCAGCCGAACCACTGAGCCTGTTTCACCAGTGTGATGTTTACATGTTTGCTTTTATTCAATAAACAGCATTCTTAACTATGCAGAGTGTGTGATGTGTTTTTTAACTATTATTCACTTTCCTCTTATTGATTACTTAGATTACACATTCAACACAGTCCTGTAATTACCTGGGAATTTGAGATTTTATCTGGGCTCCCAAAAATATTTGACTGAACTGAGCGTTTGTGCCCAACTGGTGTCGAGCTGTAAAGGGGGAAGTGTTGCTCAGTCATGTGATCTGTTCTTTTCTCTGTCTTAAAAATGACCGTTTATTTAATTTTATATTCATGAGCTTGAGGTTAACTGATAAAATTATTTCAGCGATGTCTTGACCTTCTACCACTATCATCAGGTCACATTTCAACTTGTGCCCAAGCAATAACATCCAAGTGGAGTGAAATTACAGTGAAACAGTAAAAATAAAACGACCTACCCGCCTTTAGACTTTAATGTTTTTGCACTATTACTTGTAGTTCAATCTCGCGGCCTCAATCTTCCCTCTAGGGCTTACATAGTTCAGTTGCGTACTTCCAAAAGTAATTAAGGCATATCCATACTCACAGTAATTCTTAAAAGATTTATTTTCCATTTTTCAACATACAAGGTCACTGCAAAAAGATTTTCAGGGAGACTTGAAACAAATTTTAATCTTTACAAATGTGATAGAAAAGGTGAAAATTTCAGAATATCAAATTCCTTTCAGTAAAAAAAAAAAGAAAAAAGAAAACCCACCAAGGCACTGACAGACAAGAAAAATGTATAAAAAGCCTTTTGCTGCGTAGGTAAGATTTGCAGTTTGAATAGCTCACGAAAATACAGTACTTTGAAAAATGTATAAAGTGAGGTAAGCATCTGTGAGCATTCGGAGTAGTTTGTCTCTGCAGTGCAACATCCTCCGCAGACCACAGGAAACGTCAGTTCATGACGTGGCTCTGCACCACAAAGCAAAAAAAAAACAAAACGACAAAACTATAGGCAGAATTTATGTCACCACGCTAAGGTCACGATGCTGGTCGGAATGCCAAATGGAGGCATGTGGCAACATGTTACACCAGATGAGAATTTAAATTCAGTTTATTGGTGATTAGCTGAGATCAAATACCTTTTGTGATAACTCATGTTAAACTAAACTTTGTACACTGTCCTTGCTGTGGCACAATTATCCACAGAAATAAGGTTGAGCTTTGTATTTACAGAAAGAAACCAGAACCAATATATTATTTAAGGTGTATGATCTGTGCATGTGTACGTATTAAGTGTGGGATCTAATTTGTTAATCTAATTGTTGTCAAAAAATATGTAAACTTTTTGGGGACCACCCTTCAACACCTTGATTGCCGGCAGATCATTACATCAGTCACTTACACCAGTAAACACTCACAAATACATATGAAGACGTGACGCCAGAAACGATGATGAGATGGTTGGAGAGAGCGGGAAGATCAGAAAAGTAAACTGAAGCGAACGAACAAAGAAGTACAATGAAAATAATGCACAGGGGGGGGGGGGGACTTTGTCCACGTATCTTTCGGCAATTAGGGCAGAAAACAGATTGCAGTGACTTTTTTTTTTTTTTTTTAAATCTGTACCGTAAAAAATAAATTACTTAAAATGTATACCCCGTGCGAGTCTCACAACCTCTCCAACCCCATGCTGTGCATTTAGTCACGCACCGCTCACTTCCTCAGCGGCGTAAGAAATCATGGGCACAACAGTGTGTTCAGTCCAACTCCCAATCCTTCCACATGAATGGGAGGCAGGAACGAAGGGTGGTTTTTCATCTCCAAATACGAGTTCTTCCAGGTCTTCGTGACTTCTTATCGTTTTCCCTCGGATGCGCTTTCATTTTGTCCTTGTTCCTGTCCCGTCTCCCTCCTTCGCAGGTTTTTTTTTTTTTTTTCCATCTTTCATCCGTCTGTTCTTCAACGCGTCACATTTTGCGAATGACCAGAACAGTGGTGAGAACACCAGCCAAGAAAACACCCAACGTCTGCCATGTGGGAGTGCCAAAGTGAGAACGAATACCTTCCTACAAAAAAGAAATAATCACAAAACAACAGGCTCAGATACAAGTGCCATGCAAACAGTCACTTGAACGAGAATTTACAAGCATTTGTTAGCTCACTCCTTACCCAGCCACCTTGCTCCCTGATCCAGTTGATCACATGTTCCCGGAGGTAGTCCATGGTCCAACTGATGATTGTTCTGATGATGTCAGGAACTTGGGTCACGAGAGCCTGCGAAGTTTTAGTTCGAGGTTAACAATACAGAATAGCGTTTGTTTTACTTGTTGCGTGCGGTGTTAAGATTCGGCTTCACTCACTTTGATGACCAGTCGACAGGCGAAGTAGAACAGCGCAACTACCCGGCCCCAGTTGAATTTTCCATCTGAGAAGATCTCAATGGCAACTTTCATAAACACGTCTTTTGTAGGACTGAGCGAAGAATCGTTTATCATCCTGGGGGAAAACGACATTTAGCAATTAGGGACGGACAAAAAACACAATTCTTACTAGAAAACTTTGGAAATTGTAAGACTTTACGTCAGATAGCTGATGATCGTATACCTTTGGAGTTCTGCGTGCCCATCCAGCTCATCTCCAATCTGCTGCAGACACTGGGCAAGTCTCTTTTGGCTTGGGTCGCACAGTTCTGATCCACCCAGCTGGGCCCTGGTCACCATTACATTGTTGCCCTCTTCGTGCCTCTTAACTCGCTCATATATGAAACTACACAGGTGGACACAGACATGCAGTAAGTATGCTTAGTTTCCCTTTGTCCTGTGTACTTATGAGGATGCCGCGTACAGTATATACTCACTCCTTTAACAAAACAGCTCCAACTTCCAGTATCTGATCTTTAGTTTTCGCTGAAAGACAAAAGTCAGTGTTAAATCATACAGATGTTGATACAACCAGCTATCTGAAATAACAAGAGGAATTTACGCTAGTGACTTAAGTGTAATTTTAATCTGACTTTAAAGCCACACTATACTTATACTGTATCTCCAGTTGGCGTTTTATATAGTTTACAGTCATGTTAATCAAGGTAGCTTTTTGATATTCAGTATTATGTCGTTATTATTTTATCATTCTTGTTTTTTTGGTGTTTCACTTCCTGGGTGCATTTCCCGCGGAATTAATACATTTTAGATTAACCTTGAAAACGCGAATAAGAAATAAAAAACACTACTTTTCTATTTTTCTCGTCTTCCCATTTTTTTCATGTGTCAAAAAAAACTGCGACAGACATTTAAATCGTACAATATAGACTCGTCTATCTGTATTGTTACTAGCCGAGTTAATAAGGTTAGGACAATTGAGGCTAAAGTTATACAATGTTGTGTCTACACAATATTACATAATGATAACATGCCCCGATCCCGAGAAACCATCAGAATCGGACTTCTTCGATATACAATGAAGTCTCCTGATGTGTTACATTCTGGTTTTTGTTCAGACGTCTTTCGTGAATCGCTGCCCCACATGTTTCTAATGAGCTAAACACGCTATCTGTAAAAGGTTTAAAGTAATAACCGCTCGCTAACGTGAGGCTAACTGCGCTAACTTGTCTTGCTAACGGCTTACATCAGTCCAGCTAATGTGAGCGCGATCAAACAAACAGAAAACAAAAGAGCCACGAATCAGTAGTTGGTAGTTAAAGTAACCGAGTATCTATGTCTAGAGCGGTGCTATTAACTCTGACACAGTCGAATACGTTTTATAATATTTCTATCGATTGCTTGTACCTTGATCGCCTCCTCCCGGGTGCGATGCCATCTTGTTTTCTGTTTAGATTGTTAGCACTTCCGTACAATCATGTGACGATTTTTGTTGTTTGTGGCCATGGATGGCAGCTGAAGGGCGGCTCTAGTTTCTGGGATTAGCTCATCTAACGGAGGCTGATGGGGCCGACGTGACAGTGATAAATAAACGGCTGATCTTTCGTAGGTTTATTCAATATTACTTGAATGGCCACTTTAGAAACATTGACTGGGGTTCGGTTTTGATTTATTGCAACCAACCGACCATTTGGTTAGTGAGGTATATTTTAAAATGACTGTCTATCCAGCCAACAAACTGCTTTCTAAAAACAAAAAAAAAAAAAATATATATATATATATATATGTCAAAATATAAAATATATATAAACTGAACGTATAAATAATGGATGTTGAACATGCTTTGGAGATGTTACATGGAGTTAATTGCAAGATAGAGATATTGTATTTTATTGTTGAAAAAAAAAAATATTGACAGTAACCATATTTTTTATTTCAAATCTCCAAATTATATTACGTATTGTTAAGTAAGTAATTATGTAAGTGCTGTATTTGCATTGCAAGCCATTATTTTCTGCTTTGTTGAAGTGTCTTCTCCTTTTCTATGCACAAGGTTGTTGTCAGAAAAGCTTGGACAGAAAATAAACAATATTTGTTTATATCCAGGATGTGTTTACACATATTACTGTCCGTATCATTTGAAGTTTCTCAAACAATAAACGTGTTGATATGATTTTCTTGAGCCTCGCCTTTTTGGAAACGTCACGTCCGGTGGCTCGCAGACTTCCGTCCGTCGCGCGCATGCACAGGCCTCTTTACGACTCGGCAGGCAAAGATGGCGGATGCACAAGTACGTTCAGGAAAACGGCGTGGTGATTTTAAATCGATATATTTACATTTCAATAAAGACATAAGTCAGGTTATATGAAGTATGTGTCTTTACTAGTGAATAATACACGGCCCGGAGCCATTTCTAGCCGCACAGAGCCGTTCGTATTAGTCGTTTGTTGTTGCTGTTCTGCATACCCTCGTGTACCGTTTAGTTAGCCGCAAAGCTAACGGGGTTAGCTTAGGCTGCTATTAAATTGGCATTGCTTTCACAGCGTATGTTGATGACAGTCGGTTCCAGATTTATTTATTTAGAATTAATACACTTACTCTGATTAAACCAACGGTATATTTTTTGCCAAAAGGTGGTTTTTGTTATTGAAGTTAGTCCTGCTACTTAGCCGGGCTGGGCTCTCCCGGTGTACGGAAATATGGAGACGGGAACGTGGCTTCAGTTTCGAAAGACTTAAACCGTCTGATTCCTTTTGTCCTGCAGACCGAGAGGGCTTATCAGAAACAGCCCACCATCTTCCAGAACAAGAAGCGTGTTCTGGCAACTGATGGTGGCAAGGAGGGCAAGGAAAAGCTCCCCCGCTACCACAAGAGTGTCGGGCTGGGCTTCAAAACCCCAAGAGAGGTAATTTGTTGTCTTTGAACATGTACAAAATCAAACCCAAAGCTGTTAAGTTCTCCCCCTGAAGCTGCAAATGATGTCTTTCTCACGATGGTCTTCCAAGCCTACAGGGTTCTGACGATAGTGCCTAATGGCAACACTGATGCAGTAACATTAAGTCATAAATTAAAACTTTGAGTCGGAGAGGAACATGTTTGGATCGATGACACTGTCAACACTGTTTTTTTTTCCAGGCTATTGATGGCACTTACATTGACAAGAAATGCCCATTCACTGGAAATGTTTCCATCCGTGGCCGTATCCTCTCTGGTGAGTCACAACACCTCAATATTAACCTTCTGGTATTGGCTTAGGATACAAACACACCGTGTCTGTATGGAGTGGCCTGATCACATTGTCCTTTCATGTCAGTCACTGTTCTGTAGCCAAACTGTGTACAAAGTGAACATTACATAATCTAAACCATATATAAATTTCCCCTTAGTATCTTTATACGTAACCGTATCTTCATTTTAATGCATCAAATTTTGGACTATGTTGAGCAAAAAGAAAGCAAGAGAGGATTGTACAAATGTGGCTCAAGTAATTCAAGCCGGTTTCTGTTCATTTGTTCCCAAGTCATTTCCGATGTCACTGTCCTGCAAATGATGTTTTTTCTCACGATGGTCTTCCAAGCCCGCCGGGTTCTGACGACAATGCCTAATGGCAACACTGATGTAGTGACAGTCATTTGTTTAATTAACGGACATTTTTTCAAATCTTCTCAGTGCTCTGACCCACATAGATTAAGGAGGGGGTTAGAAGGCTGGTTAACACTGTGGTAAATTCTGATCCGTTTTGTTCTCAAGGTGTGGTGACCAAAATGAAGATGCAGAGGACCATCGTCATCAGACGTGATTACCTGCATTACATTCGCAAGTACAACCGTTTTGAGAAGAGGCACAAGAACCTCTCTGTCCATCTGTCCCCTTGCTTCAGGTACGACGCCTCATGTGGTTGATTTTCAGAGTTGAATGTATGAAATGTAATTCCACAAAAAGCCCACCCAAAACTAAATTGTGACCATTCTGTAACCTGAATGTCGGTGCGTTTTGAAAATCTTTTCAGAACAGTAGATTGTATTTGTGCTGCAAATGATGTTTTTTCTCACGATGGTCTTCCAAGCTCATGAAGCTTTGACGACACCGCCTTATGGCAACACTGATGCAGCCTGGCTTTACACACACACACACACACACAGCCAAAATATGGCACTGTTAACGGACAGAAGGACCTACCAGTCTGTATGTTCTAGTCTGACTGTGGTGTTTTTCTGCAGAGACGTCACAGTCGGAGATATTGTCACCGTTGGAGAGTGCCGACCCCTCAGCAAAACCGTGAGGTTCAATGTCCTCAAAGTGACGAAAGCTGCTGGAGCCAAGAAGCAGTTCCAGAAATTTTAGGTGCGAGATGACTGAAAGGAAGGTTGCTGTTGCGAACTTGCCTTAGTGTCAAATAAAGTAAACATTGTTTAAATAGCTTTTTCAGCTGTCTGTATTTCTTAAATGTTCTGGTATCGACACATGGGGATCTGGAATAGAATTGTGCACCATAACGTTATCCTCCATTATTTTTGTTTGTCCGTAACATTGACAGTCCTTTTGTTGGTGCATAATAAATCTAATAGATGCGATTTCTATTAGAAGTGGTGCAGGATATGGTTTTTTCATGGTCAAGCAAAGTCTGGACAGTGATTGTGATCAAATGGGGACAAAAGTACATTTATTCTATTAAAGTGACAACTGCAATCTAGAAACTGGGCTGAATCTAACGTTTCCTCTACAAACTTATGACAAGGTTATGTTTTTTTGTTTTATTTAGGCATGATATTAAATGAAACAAAACTAATACAAAAACTCAGAGTAAAAGTCAGTTTTCAGCTCTGCTCACTCTGTTATGACGCAAGTTGATGCAAAACGCATTCAGTTACGTCACAGAAGTCATTAGATATTGAATGAGACAAACAGGACTGTAAACCACTCAGAACTTGTCAATCCACTCTTAGTTGCTAGTATTTTTCTTAATATTGCTGCTTAGATTTTCTCTTCTAACAACTCGGTACATCCATCTGCACCTGCCACACTGAATTAAGCAGCGACGCTTATCCTTTTTACATTTTCAAACTCACTGTTTTCAGACTCAGCATTGATCTCCATATATTCCTTGTGTGTTAATTCGCTTCTGCTATGTCATGCAACTTTCTCTGTTTTTGCTGCGAACTGTAAACTTACACAAAAATATCTCCAAATATCACTGAAGTGTTTCAGAACATGCAACGCATAGGATTTATGTTTTAAAATCCATCTACTGGACCATTTTCTGACACGTTAAAGAGACGCGGTTGTTAACCTGCAAGTTACACTTAAAGATGAAGTGCAACTTTAAGCTGCCAGCCTTCACTTAAAAATGTCCATCAAATAGACCTTCATTCACCATTCCTACACGGTATGGATATATGCAGTTAAGACTTGAGTAATTTTCAGGTCTGGAAGTATGGGCATGTCTCTGTTTCTGATCATATGAGTGCTGTCGTATTGTTGAATATGGTCAGCTAATTTTTAAATAGAAAACGTGTAGGAATTGTAGCAGTATAACAGATTAACACTCATACAATGAAAACCCAAAAAAATGAATTTGGAGGCGAAAAAGCCACCCTTCAAATGACAGCGCTTAACTTTTCTGACACCAGTTTTACATTCCCTGGAAAAGGTTATAGATGGTTTCAAAGATTAGAAGGACAGGGCAGAGAAGGACGAGAAATTGGCAAATGAGGGAAATAGCAGCCGTTTAGCCAGGATTAAATGTGTTATAAGAATATATACTTCTCACAATTTGCTACGGAGCAAGGTCATTTTATCCAGAGTCAGGGTTAGGGTTCGATGCATCCAGAATATGTCCCAGCGGTGTCGGGATGCAATACGATCCCATGGAGGCCATACACGTTACCGACAGTTATTTTCTTCAGAGTTTTGTTGAATTTTTTGTTGCCAAACATAGAAATCAAGTTTTGTGGTTGCTCATTAGCAAGTGTACATTAGTATTTTATCTTTTTATTTACAACATTATAGTGCCATGCCTTGACTGTCAGTGAAGTTGAGAATATAGTTTAAATAAATCCTGTAAAATATTAGGCATTTCTATACTTTATAATGTATTGATTTATGTTAATTTAGGGATCATGGACATATACAGCACATGAAAGTTAGATAAAGACAAGTATCATGAAATTAATAGGATTCAGAACTTGAACTTGAAGCTTTGGACAACACTGCCCCCTGGTGGTTCACAAGGTAACAACATTGTTTTATCTTTTTTTTTTAAATGTCCAGCAGAGGGCGACAGATAACTGCTCTACTGGTAATCAGCGGCAATCCAGTGCAGATCAGTGGAACAATAATACACAAATCATATTATTATTAAAATGAAACATGTGCTCCTGAAGGAGCTGCAATTCATCACCTGAAATAAGACTTTCTTTTTAATGTCAATTTCCATGTTCTATTTCAGCACCAGATTTGTAAAGGGAATTCAATCCTCCATCCTTGGTTGTAGTTTGTTGGACTCAAAGATCAGCTTTTTTCATTTCAGTTTTATTTATATAGCCCAATACAAGTCACAGATACGCCTCAAAGGACGTTACGATCCGTACAAAATGCAACACACTCTGTCCGTAAAGAGGGACACATGTACATGCTTTGAAGTACACAGCGGTAGAAACTGTTGTCAGAGATTCAAGATGCTTGGTGTCGTTTGGTCAGTAACACATGTTGGTCATTTTTGCAAATGTTTCTTTTGGCAGCCTGAGCCTGTAATGTGGACAAATCCAGTGGCCTGAGCATCACTCTTAATGATGCTGCAGCAACAACATGACCTCCTTGGATTGTCCGGTTTCAGGCTTAATGATGCTAAATAGTGTCTGAGATCCACATAAACACAATGCAGATACGAACGCTCCAAATGCATAGATGTCTGCGCATTCATGGCCTGTCTGCATCAGCTGAGTCATTTGCATGTGTCCCTCTTTATGTTTGAGAGATGACAAATTTGCAGTATGGGAATTAGTGACCCCCCCCCCCCTCCTCCACCTCCCCTCCGCTGGGCCGTCTGTCTGCTGAGTGCCACAGCAGAGGCGTCATCATTAACATAATGATGCTGCAGATACTCTTTCCCAATCCTCCAGTCAATGTGGAGCATATGGTGATGACGTGAAGGGGAGAAAGTGGTTCATGTGATCTCAGCCGTGTGCTTAGTCCCGTCACTTAACGATGATGTTTTGTTTTCAAATAACCAGATATTTTCTTCAATTACAGTTTTTACTTTTGTTTTTGTTGTCTGTACTAACAGACCCCTCCCCCCCCATGCTCCACTCTATACCTAAACAGCGACGTCCCGGCTTCTAACTAACCACAGATTGGCCTCTTTAGTCGCGGGGCTTTCCCAGATCCCTCGCTCCACAGGCCGAGACACTCCAGGAGGAGTGGAGGAGGGTCTCAGGATGTTCTCTGAATAACAGGCCCTCTTACCAGCGGGCACCCCAGGGAGCCCAGCCCACACGAGGACACGCTCCCACAACGTGAGGGTGGAGGTCTGATCCCTCAAAAAGTAAGAGAAACCATAACGCTGACAGAATTATCCAAGACGCTGGCTATCTGGCTCATCATTTAGCCTTTTTAATCGATCTTAATCAAAAAGTCAAGGTAAAATGATTCGAACCATTTAAGCTGAAGAAATCACTTCCTGTCTTAATTGAACATGGAATACAGCCTTTATAATCCTATCATAAACCATGTATTGATCGTAGGTCGCAGGAAAAGAAATATTGTATTAAAGTGATAGAAGAGGTTGTTTCCTGAGTAAAGACAAACATCTGTGCTACCAGGCAATAAAACACAATAAAAACACAGCCACGGGCATTGTGTGATCATATCTTTCATGCTGCATGATTTTTTTTTTTATGGTTCCATTTAAAGTCCTTTGATTTTCCTCCACTCTTGCAATAAAGATCATGTGCTGGAATCATTCTTGTCTTAATTGTACATAATGTTTAATTTGGGTTAAACTGGCTTCTCATTTTTGTCTGGATCAAATTGCCTAAATACTAAAAATACTCCCTTTAAAAAAAACCAACGCGTTCACTTCTCCAGGTGCTGATGTGGGCCACAGTGATGGAAAAGCCAGTTTCTCTCCATCTCCTGGTTTTGTTTTGAGTTGTCCATTTGGAGCCATCACCAAAAGGTGAAGGTTAAAGCTGCAGATGAAGATTTAGTGCCTCTTCGTCCGTCACATCTGATGGCGGGGTCAGAGCAGATGGCTTTCCGTGTGTACAAAACAAATCTATTCTGTAAAGAGAGAACGAACCCAGACGCCATAACCAAACACATGTCATGTCGAGGCGATGCTCCCGTAGAAGTGAAAGACATGTATCATTTAGTGTTTGCTCACGGAGAGGTGTTCAAGTGCACTGTATTGTCTGCAAACTCCAGCGTAGCTCTTTGTATTGTCACTTTAAACACATTTAAAGTTCAGCAGCAGTTTGTAAACACTACCACCCGTGTTGTCTGGATGGACGTCTCTCCGTTGTCTGCGGTCGAACAGACACCAATCCTTTGAACCGTCTTATTTTACTCACTTCACATTCCACCAGTTCGACCAACATGTTTACCCAGTGTCATGGTGCATACTTGCGGTCGTGCTTACTTGTGTATCTAATGGCAGGGATGTTAGCTCAGAGGGTCGCCCCGATGAGGGTAATGGCCACTATCAAAACACAGGCCTTCTGGTGACCCAGCAGGGGTCTGGGCAGGAGGGGGTCGTATAGTCCCATGCTGGACCCTTGTTTTCTGGGGTCTGTCAGCAGCACCCAAACCGTTTTCCTGTAGAAACAGCAGCGGCAGACCTGATGGCCTGAACAGATGGAGGCCATGTTATCTAGAGGAGCCTGGGCTGTAATAGATAAAGCCCTTCATCCTCTGTCAACACGAAACAACCTGGCCTCATCACAAGCTGTGCGACACAAAACTAGGCCTGTAAACAAAGGTGAAACTGAACCAAATATGCATTTATTCATTTAGTCTTCCATGCACTTGGCAGTGGTTTGTAATTAAATGACAAAATAACTAATCAGTTACAGTTGCTGAGAGAAAATATGTGATTCAGTGATTTAACTGAAGTGATTTATCTCATCTTACTTGAATATATTCTTATATAATTTGCGTTGGTGTTTGTGCTTTAAAATCAAAACATTCTAATCTTAATTGAAGTTATACTGAAACACCTTAATAAATGTTTGACAGTTATCCGTATACTGTACTGTACTGCTGTGAGGTTTACACTAGAGCTGCTTTAATAGAGGTTTATTCACCGGTTTAAAACATTTCTAATGATCAAGAAGTATCGAATAAAAGGGTAACCAGTAATTTGTTACAGATTACGAGTTCACAATGAGCTAACGTTGACTGATTGGCCGTTTTTAATTTATCATTGATATATCATATAGTGCGAAGTACTGTGTAAATGCAATACATGTGAAACTATAAGTAAATAAGCACTGGGTATTATTTTTTGGGAATCAAAATGGTGCTTTTTATAAATATATTTTATAAATATGCAAAAAAAAAAAAGCGTCATGTATTGCCTCCTTTTAATCTGAACCTAATAAGAAGTAAATTCTTTACTTGTGTAAATTACAGACTAACTCACGCTACCCTGAACATCTACTGATTTAGTACAATGATTGACTGCTGCCTGTAAATGTGAATGTACAGCACGGTTTAACATATGCTTTTTCTTTCTTCCTGTTATTTTTGTCACAGCAGTTTAATATTCACCCATTAAACCTCTCAGTGTCCGGCAGCGTTGTGCACAACTGGAACACCGTGGGTCATCGCACGGCCACCCTTTACATCTGGACATGTCATCAGCGCTCCAGATCTGCACAAAGACACTCAGTGTTCTTTGGGTTGAAAGACAGACGAGTAGGACGGCATCCTATTGAAGAAAAAAAATATTGGCGTCGTATGCAGCGACAGATAAATGATCGTGCGTCTGAAAATTGTACTTAAAGACGCAAAAGGACGGATTACTGTCCAGGTCTGATACCGGTTTGGATCTGTGAAAGCAGATACGGTCGATAATGAGCATGTCAAGATCTATGACTTTCAGGTTAGAGGTTCTGGTCACAGTAATCAGTGTCTGATATCTGCGAAACCATTGCGATCTTCTTAACTGATTTGAAGTGATTTAACAGATGTGGCTGTCACTCTGTACTCGCACATTTCTTTTATCTCTATGAGTCTCAGAAACTCTTCATTCTTTCTCTGAATGAAGGAAAACATTGGTTATTTATACTTTAAATTTCCATGTGAGTGAAACTTACGTGATGGATAAGGTTTCTGCCCTGCTGGTTGGTTCCTGCAGAGCCCCATATCAAAATAGGATTAGTGACAAAAACCTTGATTGATCGTTGCTCACCTGGCTTGTCTTGTAAGCCGAGAGCCTTGCAGCCACATCCTAAACAGCTCCTAATTCAATATTCTCATGTTCAGCTGTGTTCATGCCTGCCTGTCAGACAGACTGAATGTCTGGCTTCTGTCTGTCTGTGCAGCGGGCATCTCCAATTTTACACCCTGTTGTCAGATCAAAGTGTGGGCTGAGCTGGCAGGTCACAGGACACAGTGTTGCGTGCAGCAGCGCTCTCGGGTCATGTGTGAACTATCCAGCACGGCTGTCATCGGAGCATCCCTGGGGTGTGCTCTCACTGAGTGATGGCCTTACAGTGGAGCCCTGAAAACGCAAGTCCAGAAAACCTGAACGATCTGGACTGCATATCTAACAAGGACCATTTTCAAGGCTTTACGGATAATGCCAGGTGGCTCAGGTCTGCAGATGGTTTACATTTATACTCACGAGCATAATAATAATAATCTTATTACACGAATACTCATCTTATTTAGAGAGCTTTCTGAGTTCTTGTTGCAAGTCAAACAAATAAAAATTGCACAAAAGACAAAAAAGCAGCTCAATAAAATCAACGAAAGTCAAGATAGGCTCTCAGATAAAAGTATGTTTTAAGAAAATAAGATTAGCCTTTTTTTTCCCATTGCCTCTCCACACATGTACAGTCAAACTACAGTTACATTAAAAAACAAACACTGATCCATATGCACTAAAACATACACACCAATATCAATGCACAATGCCCTACATCAAAAGTACTGCAGGGATGCCCTATATGATGTTGCACAGTCCCCTCCCCTTTCTGCTGTTGAAGCCCCTCAAAAAAAAAAAAAAGAAGATCTAAAAGGTCAGTGTCTCTGCTGACCTGCTCTGTTATACCCACATAAAGCACAGCGTGCAGCCCAGAGCACAGCAGATAAAAGTGAGGGCAAAAAGTTAAGGAGCAGTGCTAGAAAAAAGATACCAGTTATTGTAGTTTCTTGCATTCTTTGAGGTTGTGTTTGAGGCTGTAACAAAAGAACTGTAAAGTGTAACACTTCTTACGCTGAAAGGTAATCGGAGTAACTCAAAGCTACGCCCCACAGCAGCAGTTTGTGCTGCTATTGAGCGTTTTTCCCAACACCAAGAGGAATTCACCCTGGCAGATGGCGAGGCCGGGGCCCTCGAGGCCCGAGGCAACGCTACACCCTGGGACTCTGATACCTAATCGCGCCCTGTTGAGCCTCTCACCTGCTGCTCCACTGCTCACAATGTTATCTCATCTCTCTGACCTATTGTGGCTCCCATCGCTGATAATGACAGTTAAGAGACCCACGCAGCGCCGGAGCAGGAGCCCACTCTCCCTGGAGAGAGGCAGGATCATGGGAACCTCAAAGTAATCGATCTCCCCATCTCGCCTCCTCTGGTGGATCTCGTTTCTTATCATGGCTATCATACGGCTACTGTGATGTTTGTGTTTACGATCGAGCAGAGATTACTTTGATTTGACTTTGAAAATCAATGCTGCTTTTAATAGTTATTTATGTTGGGTTGTGTTGTTTCCCCTCATGTGTAATTTCACAAAGGGAGAACATTTCCACTCTTTCACCACGAGTTCAAAAACCCTCAGACCATAAATTTGCCGCCTTGGTGAACCACAGTTGCAGCATTTTGAAAACCCATTTCACCACACCACAGTGTTATGCAGAATGTTGTTGTTGTCTTTTTTTCCCTTTCTTTCCACTGTTTTAATTTTCACTCAGTTGTTTTCCCTGAGAAAGCACCATCCAATTCGTGCGTGACCTCGGTTCCCACTGTCTCACTGTCAGACATTGTCACAGTGGCCCAGTTCTCACTGAGCATAATTAGACTTTTAGTGCTTTAATGTGAATGTGCACTTCGACGTGAAGCAATACATTAGTTCAAATATGGATGGGAAAGTGACCTGCTTATACTGTATGTCAAGGGAAGACCTGGCAATCATGTTTTGACGTGTCCTCAAAAAATATCTGATAAGATCACGGAGGCTGATTTCCAGCCATAGTTCGCGCAAAAACACAACTTTTCAAATTCCACCAAAAGAAGAACACGTGAGATACAAAGACTCTCTTGCTGTACAAACATTACACTTCAGCTTTAGCAACGACATAAATCTTACTACTCGTGGTAAGTATAGGCTTCAGTCCAATTAAAACATGTTCAGTAAACCCTATGCTAGTATCTATTTCTGGTCCATTTGCCGTATGCAGAATAAAACATGTATAAGCTACTTATTAAACATATACTATAGCTTCACAGCCCTGTCGGTCTTGTTCCTGTTTGATGAGGATGCATTTCATATCCTGTTGTGCTGCAAACATAAAGGGAAGGAAATGAGTTTCACAATGATCTGTTTCATTACCAGTTTCTATATGAACAGGAAAAAGAAGAGTATCTTCTTGCCTCAGTAAATTGTAGCTGAGGAGATAACAAAAGAGATCAAATGGAAAGAGCACACCCAGCGATTGTCTGAGTGACTTAAACTGTGTTCCCTTTGTGGTCCTTCTATAATATATAACCAAGAGGAACAATGGTTTTCTTTACATCTCACACAATGCAAAGGGAAACAGTGTGTCTTCTGTGTCACAGAACATCTCCCACAAATGTGACCTTATATAACATTAAAGTAAAGGTCACTTATTGTCAGCTTCTCCAAAATCAGCCCGATTAAAGGAGGATGTGAGCCTTAACTCTCGTACCGTTTTACATCAGACTTTCTGTTTCAGTGACCTTTGCTAACTTGGGAAAACAACACACCCTAAAAAACGTTGCAAAGAGACTCCCACACACACTGCAATGGTATATTTAAAATACACCATTATATCAGCAAGAAGTAAGACATTGCGCAGGAGTCTTCCTGCAACTTTCGATCCACTCGACCCCTCCTCCGCATCTGTCACATGAAATACAGTAGATGTTCAAAGTTCTGTTGCTTTTGTTTTAAAATTTCCGTAATCGTGAGATGATATGGATTTTGTTTTCAGTGAAACCCCAAAAGCCAAGACGAGACTCAATGGAGAGCAGTATTTTAATGTCAAAGGAAGCACGTTCATGATTTCTGTATGGGAGGAAGTTGTTGGTGTAGGCTGGTACTTTGACTGAAATGTCATTTTTTCGATTTTTGTTTTTGGGAGTGTTTTGTTCTTAAAGGAGAGACCGTGTAGTTCAGGGTCATTAGAAAACGTACGTCTCTGTTAAACGTCTGACTGCAAGAGCTTGAGAAAGCCACGACCCCCTCCTCGAAACGATGTCTTTGTGTGAAAAATGGAAACGAACATTTCCATTCAAAACGCACAGAGAGCATGACCTCCATGTCCTCGGCAGTGTGGCCCCGGACGACGTGTGCTTTTCTGTAGGCGAAAATTAAAAAAAAAAAAAAAACGGAGCAGGACCCCCTTCCTGAGAAACAGAGCGTGGGGGCGTTTCACGGCAAGAGAAGCTGAAGTGACAGAGCTGATAACCCTGTGCCATTGTGTGTCTGGCTGCCAAGCATCTCTGTTTCACTGCAGTGTGTAAAACATGATGGAGATAACTGCAAATCCCACACATTCCCCAAAAGGAAAAACAAACCCTGCATTTTTCACCCTTACTTAAGCAAACACCATCACAGACTGCAACTGTAAGACCACCGCACTTCAAAGAGAGGGAAATGTTGTTTTCTCATACGGACAAAATGCCGTATGGGAATCTAATATGAAAATATACCGTCTTAAAAGAGAGAACATACTGTCATGTGCATTTTAAATCAGTTTTCAAGAGGCCGATTCCTGTAACAGTAACTGTATTATTTTTACTCTCAGCTTAAAAGTTTACTTCAGCTGATTAACTTTTGAAATGTGATTTTTTTCTTTTGCTCAGTAATGGATACTATATTGTCCTAATACTATATTGTATTGTATTGTTGTTATATTATCCATGGACAAACCAGTTTACGATATAAATTATTTTATTCTATGTTGCAAAATCAACAAATAAATACTAACACTACACCGTTAAAGAATGACACTGACCAGAGTTTGACCTACAAAACTGAATCTCCGCATCCCTGCCAGTTGCTGTAGTTGTTTAATATGTGCAGGCAGTCTTGCCAAAGTCATACTTTTTTAATAATTAGGATTTTTTTTCATTATTCCTGAGCCTGATTGAGCCAGCTTTCATTACAATTGAGACAGCGCTTCGTTCGATTGTCTGTATTACTGTTCTCCTTTTGGAAATGCATATAGTTTTTTCTTAATCTTTACCATTTTTTAAAAAACGGGACTCATCTGTTTTAGATGTTCCGTGCTAACGCTCTGTTTATTCCCTTTGTTGGACCTAATTGTGCATGCACGCTAAAGGGCTAGTATGCACGCCGGATCTAGGGACACACAAGTGATTTTTAGTGGCAGTCCTCTTAACCAACTGTACAAACTCAGATTATCAGTGTATCACTGCAGTGAAAGCAACAGATTGCTTCAGCGCTGGTTTTGAGATCTCCTCTTCACCAAACTATTTGTCCAAGAGCCACATCCCGCTCGCCATCAATAACAACAGAATCAATTTCTCTTATCACGAGAAAAAAAACAAAGAGAGAGGGGGGAAAAAAAAAAAAAAATCAAAGCTGCTCCGCATCCTGGCGAGGTGGCCCCAACATAAACAGTGATCTGTTGAGCAGCAGGGTAAACTTCCTCTGCTTGCACTGGTGCACACACTTCCTGAGGGGATTGAGAGATGCGTCAGATTGAACCCCGTTCTCCATAACGACTGGAAGTGTTTCACTCCGCAAGCAAATGAGCCAACCAGGCAAATTCAAACCACATGCCGACCTCACTCCTCGCTCCATCCTCACGTCTTTCTCCCGCAGAAAACCTCCAAGACAGTATGAAATTAAGTGTTCTTTTTTTTTAATTACAAGACTTAATAAGTCTGTCTCATTTTACCTTAAAAGTATTGCTGTTGCGAGACATTAACGGCTTATCTGTCTAATTTGTTGAATATAAAAAGTAGCAGCTGACAAAACTCTGTGTTAAGATGAATTTCCTCTCAGCTCAGCACTAACATGTTTTCTGAGAAACAAGCCTGTCGCTCACTTGTTATGGAGAAAGCGGATTAACTAGCTGTTTCTACTAATTCATTGTGTTTCTCCCGTTTATTTTTGATTTCCTGTTCCATGACTGCAGATTAATATCAGTAGTGGCACCAGCCCAACCGCAACAAACCCCTTAACTACGAGGGTCTCGAACCTCAGCACCCTGAGAAACACTATAGCCAGTGAGAAATCGTAGCGCAGCATAATTGGAGACATATCAACTTGGGAACAGTAGATATGTATGAGTTTTATCGGCCTGGGGGAGTCCCACCCAGGGAGACGGGAGAGGAAACTGTGCAGATGGAGGTCAGAGTTGGGTGGCTCACATCCTACGCTCTATTTGTAATGTTATTCCGATCTTCACCAACACACAGACAGGACATTGACAGGGAATAATGTCCGGGGAATCTTCCCAAAAAGGCTTTTTTTTTTTTTTTTTTTTTTTTTAAGCAGGAGATTTTTACCGTCAACGTGACCAATTCATGAAAGCGTGAAATGACACTTTGTAAGCCGCAGGATTTCACTCGTATGAGGAGCTGTAAAATGCGATCATCATTGCCACAAAATCTTAAAAATCACAGAGTAGTAAAACTAGAAATCGGTTTTGTTTAAAACTTCCATTTGTCAACTAAAAAGGCCCCTGATGCAACATAAACAACATAAATTGGCAAGTGCAACATCCTCAAAGGCTTTGAAAACCCTCCAACTGATGTTCATCATTTCCATACATGATATCCCCCTGTGATTTCTTTCTTGTATTATGTTATTTCCAGGCTGTTGCTGGAATTGGCTGAAGGATGTTTGTCATGACTTAAACAGGCAAAGACCATCCTCAGATGTTAAATATATCTGCACGACGAGCATTAATCTTAACATTGCCTTCTTTTGACGCAGCATATTTAAAGAAGACGTGTAATTATGGCCAGGACTTCCTCATACTCCCCTGATTTGTTTTTGCGAGTATTTTGGTGATATTACAGGAAAAAATATCCAGGACGGTATTTACAATATGGCGACTACAAACGCAAAATCACAATGAAGACCCTTCCTGGCGATGTGACTACGTTCACGTCGTCCCTCGCCGAGGTCATGGTGAGCCAGGTCAGGCACACTTTGGCCAAGTTTAGTGAAACAGCAGCCGCGGTGGTGACCTGGGAAACCTGGCAAACCTGGGATCTTTCCGTCGATACTTCAGAGACAAAGAGATGTCAGAGGGTGATGACCTTTTCCTGCTAATCAGGGAGAGATTCGCAAACCGGAAAAGACTCCTCCCCTCTGCTCCACCTCTGCTCAACGTGATGAGGTTTCCATGTTTGTGTTGGCCGATGGGGGGGGATGAAGGTACCTGTATCCTATTTGGCAGAAGACAGGGATACAGGGACTTATCTCCTGGCTTTGTATGGAAAAGAGGAACTCCAAAGCTTCATCAGTCAAGCTTATTTATCATCCCTGGAATTTTAAGTAAATTTCCTTGTGATGTTAAAACTACTTAGGTCTGGTGCTCAAATAGATCTCAACATTTTATAAATACTGTAATCTGATCGTTTCAAGTCCTCTCACATTGTTTAGTCCTTCTATAATACGATACGTAAACAGTTAAAGGTATAATATGTAACATTTCTGCATTAAAATATCTAAAAACGACTCAATCTGTGCTATATATTTGTTGACTTGTGTTCTTATTTAGTATATATACTTAATGCTAAGTCCTTATGGAGAGCACTGGACCTCATTTTCAAAAGAAAAGTAACTGGCAGACAAAAAAATGCATTTGTGGCCAAAATATATGCATATTAGGTTTGATTTTAGTATTTAATTATCAAAAATACTGCAGTAAAACAACTTCAAAATGATCACCGAGGTACACGAGGACCTGTTGTACGAGAATGTTGTTTAGTGTTGTTGGAGTCAGCGGTTTCAAATATAACATGGACCGACTGTACTACACCAATATGTATTCTGTTTAGGTAAAGATTCGTGTTATTTACGGTGTCTTTAACTGAAATTTAAGAGAAAGATTCTTGTCCACAGGGGCTCCCAGAACTTATCATTAGATAATGTCATCTAACGTTAAATGGAAGTTCAGACTATGACGTAATGTGAATATACATCACTAAACATAATGTGCATAAAAGGTTAATGCATTAGCGCATCCATATATAGACAGATTTCTGCAGTAACGTCAGACTGATTTTCACCGGCGGTGTTGGTGAAAACATCCCACGATCGCAAATTCGAGATCAGCAGAGTCTAGGAGGAAAGCCACACCTGAACTCCATTTGTTTTATGTACACAAATCTGCAACTTTAGATTCATTCATATAATATGTTCCATAGTCCTTTGAATCCCGATATGAAACTCTTTGTGTCCTCTAGAGAAGTTCCTTCGGCTCTCCCAACAATAGCTCTATAGAGATGACCGAGGACTTTGAGGGCAGCCATTCATTGAGCTCTTTTCAAACATTATGGCCGAGCATTGGCTGAAGATGCATATCTAAGTATGATGTGACCTGTGCTTTCTTCACGCCGGCTGAAGTTCAAGATTTGTCCAGAAACCCCGACCCACTTGCTTTCACTTGCCCGTATCATCTTGACCGTGGGCTGTGACCCCGGTAATGTTATACAAATGTCATGCGTCACGGGACCGACAGCTCCCGTGGATGAGGTTAGGATTTGGACTAGAAGTATCGTCAGAGGGGCCTCTGTAGAAACACACAGACCTCTGGCAAAATGAACAACGCAGAAAAAGTCCAACACACCAAGTCTATCAGGAAGAAAAATTATTTGTAATCTCAGTATCTTCCTTGTTGCTCAAGCTGGCCCATCCTTTACGCAACACCAGAGAGGAACAAAGCTCTCTGTGTTGCATTGTGGTGTGGTTGATTAATTATAACACTATAAAAGTCATCACATGCTCTTTATTGCCGTTCGTATGCTTTCATGTTCAAGATCAGCTGCTGAACACGAGTAATGTGCATGTTACACTTACGATGGCAAATGAATCACGCAGTCAGTAGGGTCAGAAACTTTCCCTTAACGACATCCTCAAAGTTAGCTGCAATAATTATGTGTTTTATCCCTCAAACATCAGAACATCACCAGAGCCAGCTTTATTGGCCGTTTAGTGCATACAGAGATAACCGGTGAATTCAGGGTCTGATCAAAGACACCGGCAGACACCGCATTCCTCTGCAGCCGTTACCTCAAAGGAAATGACTCACAGTCCAGCTACAGTAAACATTCAGGACAACAAGCTGTGCTTTTTATCTTTGTCTTATTTCTGCTGCACCCTGTGGCTTTGAAGATCCACAGCTATGTGCTCAAACCATCCCCAGACTTTAAAGTTTCTTATTATAGTCCCTGTTTATTGGTCAAGGCACAGTGTTGTATTTGTTAGCCAGACCTCCTGGATCCTGCACAACATTGTGAGCAAAGAATGATGGGAATGAGGCAGTATAATGGGCTTAATGACAAAATACTTAAATGCAGTGTTGGAACAAGTATTCAGAGGCTTTACTTAAGTAAAAGTAAATACTCCATTACAAGTAAAAGTTAAGTGAAAGAATGCAAGTGTCATCAGATGTACTTTAAGTATGAAGAGTGTGTATGTCATATGGTCAAATTCCTCATACTTGAACATTTTGTGAAATTAAATCTGATCCTGATTCTGATTTTTGGGATTGTTTGCCATCAGAAGTTGAATAAAAGCATGTTTTGTCAGTGGTCCCAGGGCCTAAAGTCCTGTTTTATATCCCAGAGAACAGACGGCCTTCAGTGATGCTGGCCAAGCGGCACGTTGCCGTGGAAACCTCTGTGTCTGTTGTGCTGGCGGTGTCAGAGATCCGCCCTTTTGCCCCGACCCCTTCTCTCTGTGGCGGCACACTTTTCCCGGGGGATTTCACATACAACATCTGCCCTGTTCCCCCTCCTCTTCTCTGACCAACCAGATTCAAAAGCCAGAGAGCTTCTGGACTGGCTTCTCGCAATAATGGCCATCCGCACACACCTGCTGAGAGGGTCAGAGGTCATCGTCCAAACATGAACACAATGCCACGACCCGGCAAGTCTCCATCCTACGTCCCATTCTCATGCAACAGCGCAAAGGAGATAAAGTTTAATTACATGACCCACAGAAAAATACATTTACTTATTCTTACGTTTACATTTATATGCTATATATTTATGTGAACTAATGATTTTGAGTAAAAACTACTGATGTGAACTTGATCCGTCGACTACATTTAATTGTGGTTCTAAGTTAATACAACTAGACTTGTTTAGTTTGAGCTTTTGTAAAAACTGAAGTGATATAAGGCAACAAGTGTCCATGCATTTTTCTAATGATGTCAGCTAATTCAGCATAAGAGTGTAGAAAGAAGGCAAATATTCTGAAGTGTTTGTGGTCACGGGACACAGAGAGTGAATTCAATTTTGTGTGAACAGCTGTGTCTGTTTCTACTGAAACTTTCCACCTGTTGTTCAGATGAAATTCACTGGAGCTCAGAAATAAAGACAGAATGATACAAATGTGTTAATATACAAATATTCGGTTCTAATGAGTAGAGTTGAATAGCTTCCCGTTTCTTTCAGGACGAAAGTACTTACAGGTCATGGTTAGAAACATCTCTAAGTTCATGTTTAAACAGGTTAAGAGAAGGAGGTGAAGATGGAAAGGAAACAGTTTCACTTTAAAATACTAATTGTTGATGTGATTTTCCAGTATGTAAACACCTGCTTCTGTCTCATCTCAGCTTATTCTATCTGGCACAAACTCTCCAACGCCATATAAAACAAAGCAACTAAACTAACTTCAACTTTCTTGATGATATTGAGCATTTCAGATCAGCTACAACAACAGATCCACTCTCCATCCTGCTCCTGTCACAGACTCTCACGCTCTTTTCGTTTCTGGCTCTGCGTGTCGCGTCTGCTTCGGGTGAAGGTGAAGTGAAGCTACAGCGAGGCGGCTGTCTCATGTTCTGGTACAGCTTCAGCTTCACGTCACCAACACGGATGACCTGGATGACCTGACGCTGAGCTCCAACCTGGTGTCTATCCAAGCGAACGTAGTTTTTGTCACATCTCTGGTGAAGAACTTTGACCACAGTCAGGGAACAACCTGTATTGGCACAGATTTAAAATGTTAACGATGCTCTGTGTTTGGTGGCTCTTCCATCTGTCTGAGCATCTTATATTATCTGCCCGTCGCAGTAATATCTGATTCAGACCATCTGTTGTTCTGTTGAAATGCAATACTAAAGATATAATGGTGGAAGTTTGTGTGTACAAAGGTTTTTTTTTTAAGTTAAGTATTAAGTAAAAAATGGGGTCTGCTAATGGGGTAAACAAACTGTGCTTGGCTCGATTTCTTAAAACTAGAATAAAAGTGTAGCCACTGAAAGATCACAGATGGCTTTAAAACTAAAAATATGGCAAAGTTACTCTGCTGCGATATTATTAAACCATTGTTTCTGTTTGTTACTGGTTAAATCTGGCTTAATATTAGCTGGAGCATCCTAAGACAAAGTTAGATATATTTTCTTAAAGTGAGATTACTTTTCTAATGAAAAACATGCTTGACGAGATTATTTTTCCGTCTAATTTCATTTCTCAACAACAAAGCTGCTCTTTAAATCTTGATTTTCTTTGGTTTGTTTTTGCAGTGTTGGATTTTTTTCGCACCACATCAACTTCTCCAGACACTTTCCCTTTTAATTTTCCCAGGTTGCGTCGTCTAGCGGCTCCATCATGTGACTGCTGAATGTGGAGACAGAAGGAGAGGGAGTTCCCTGTGGTGTCTGGTCGGCTCGCGGCGCTGCCTGCTGCCTCTCCAGGCCCTAAAGGAATCACCCGGCTCTCATCAATCTGCCTCCGCATTCCACAATAGCTGACAAAGGGACTCCACTCTCTCCGTGGCAGATGGCTTTGCCTCAGGCTTTCCACGCCAAGCTCCCCATTGTTTAGGCTCTGGGGTTTGATGCTGAGACCTTTGCTCCTCCTCCTTCGGTGTCAAAAAGGGATGCCAGGGTGCAGAAGTTGAATTCAGAATGCCTATATGTGGGGGATATAAAATAAATAAAGACGTTTAATTCATATTTCTACACTGCACTGTTGCTTGATTTGCAAGAATAGTTAAAGTAAAAGTAAAATTGCAAAATTTGCAAGTAAAATTGGGGGAATTAGATGAAACGTTTGTACTCTGAGAAAAAAAACTGTGATCTGACCGGATTATCCACGGCTCTATTTCCCACAGGAATACAGAAGCTAAGCGTGGCTCCAGCAAACAGCAAGATGCTGCGATCGCACTGGAGCTCCACTGTTGTCTGCAGCCAAGCATCGAGCCAAAATAAGATGGTTTTGAGGAGACATAAATATGCATTTGATATCAAAATTGTCCCCAAACTTGTACTATATTTGTTCCTCTTGGCATTTAAACAACTGCTTTTAATTTATCCGACATAATTATGGTGCTGAAAATATGTGCGTGCGATGCTTTACTGTGTGTAATTTGCATTGTTTGTCGGGGGACTACTGCAGATGAACATCTAACTCTGCTACAATGCATCAAATGTCAACCTTCGTGATTATTAATATTATACATGGTCCCTTACAAATAAATGAATAAAAAAGGCAAGTTAGGGACAGACAAAGCCAGGGGGTCTTTGTGGGATCGAAAAGTGCAGTTTGTTTAAGGACCTTGTAACAATTTTATGGTCTGAGTGAAAGCCTTTTATTTGCAGCTCTCTTCGTTTCCTGAAAGTGGAGGGAACTTCTCTCCTCTGTTACGGTGTTAGATTCCTCAAAAGCCTGCACCGTCTTTGACTGACTCCATTCAGCAATTAGCATGAAGCTGCCCTTCCAATAGAGAGCACGCAACCCCAGCTTTTTGTGGCGACGCAGGCTACGTTTAACACATCTGTTGCCTCCAATGTCTGGGCAAACCCACAGACAGGTCTGCTCATACTGATCCTTTTATTCGGCTGTGAAAGGACCTATAGGGTCTCCTGATAGATAGCCTTTATTCCAATGGAAACGGCACGCTGGATAAAGGGAAGAATGGGGAGCCACCACTCCAGAACACCCCCTGCCTGAAGCCCCTAAACATTCTTTTAAAGGGCTCCTCTTAAACAGTCGGAGCTGAGCTGAGCTTAATCACGTTGCATAGAGAAACCATGTCTAAGCAAGTTTTATTTCCCGCCTCTAAAGCTGGTGCTCTTTCTTTAACATCTCAACAATGTGAAAGAAAATGTTTTTTTGTTTTTTTTACAGTAAAATGACCTGTGCAACCACAGTGAAATACAAAAATGAAAAACAAAATGGCAAAGGGGTGATATGGTGTTTCTTTTTTTTTAAATATATTTACATTTCTGCAAAACACAAACTTATACATACACAGCTCACAAGTTGTGATATGAATGTTTATTGCCAGTAGTTTATTGGATCACATGTTTCTAGCAAATACTAGAGTGATGTTGCCATATATGTTGCCTTTAAGACAATATATTACTATCACATACATAACGTCCTCTGGACATATAATTTTATAACATAATGCCCATAGTAAACTTTGTATATGTACATACAGTATATACACATGTTGATATATTAAATTGTCCCAGTTTCTAATAGGTTTCATATATAGTTCGTACATTTAAACATGCACGTTTTCACTGGAAATTCAATATATGCACATATATCACATTTGCATATGGGCTGAGTTACTGTATCACAGAGGATTAAGAGCAGGGGGTTTCATTCATGGGAGCGGTGGGTTACAAGGGTCAGAGGATGTTTACTGCAGCCCTTCAGCATCAGTGATCAGGACAGCACAAGGATGGAAAGACAATAGACAAAACAATGTCCTATTTAAAGGTAGGTCACTGCTATTTATAATACAGTGAAGAGGCCACCGGAGATTGATTAGAGACAAAACGTATCTCTGTGCCCAGACTACAAATATATTGAGCAAACAAATTAGACTGTGAGGTGATGTCAGGCCCAATGCTCTGGTTAGTTTGAAATCTGTAAGAGGTGTGACTGGGCCTGTTAGATCAGTAAAAACAGACAACTTCAACCTGTCAGAGCAGCATCGTGTTCATATTTTGTTATCAGCTGATACCTGCTCTGTATTTTGTAATGTTATGGTAGAACGTCATGCTAACATCCAGGACTCGTTATTTTTCTGGTAGTAGTAACCGTCCTGAACGTATCCTGTGCAGTCAGTGATGTTCTGTCTTCATTGTCTGTCCTGCTTGTGAGATCCCCCTTTAAATCAAAATAGACACTTGTGGCCGGACACAATGGGCAGCATTGTTTCTCAATGAAAGGACAGCATGTGCTCTGCTAATGCCGCACTTGCAGCAGCCAACCTCCGGGACAACTTCTACATTCAGCCTGTGATTAAGGAGCACATTTATGCATGGATGACTTCCTCCAAGGTGTCTGGAGGTTGTGGGAAAGGGCCAGTGTGTAAGTGTGGCCTCAATCGGGGGCAGTCCTGCCTCTGCCAATGGACGACGGAGATCACATGACCGTCACTGATGGACAGATGTAACTGTGTGTGTGTTTAAAAGGACAGCCAAGATGAAGCGCTTATGGTTTCTCTCCTCTGAAAAGGAAAGGAGCATACTGGGCTCTGACAGAATATTAAAACATTCAAAAGTAAGTTAAATGTACTTTATAGGTTTAGGTTTTTTGGTGCGTGATGCGGAAAGTTCGTAATATTTGAAGACTAGACAATCACACGATCTTTTTTAAAAATTCCCTGAAAGTAGAAAGAGCATTGATGGTCCAGCTTATTTAATAATAAGAATTGCATGCTACATGAATGTGGCAAAACACACAACATGAAAGATGTAGAAAATCAGAAACAGCAGTAATAATGTATGTTAATGTAACTAAATGCCACCATAAAAGAAAACGTATAAATGTAAAAACTCCTTATAGATCAGAACCCACGGTTTTTCACAAAATGAAAAAAAGTCAAAAAGTCAATTCCAAAATCTCCTCTTTGGCCACTGCAGTCGTACACTAAGTGGAAACATGACATAAAATGTAACGTAAACTGTAATGTAAAATGAAACCACTATCTTGATTTCCATGTGGCTGACTGTCAAAAGTTAAATTCACACAATCAGAGCTCTGCTCTTCTTACCCACATTATAATGACAGCTGAGTGTTTCTGATTGCAGAGGATTTTTGACAAGCGCCAACTTCAGTGATTCGAATCCCTGCAAAACAAAGCCAAACATGGAGAAAAAAGATGTTTTAAATCGTACTTGCAGTGGAACAAGTATGGCCTGTAAAGTTGGCAAAAATACAGTTTCAAAAACCCTAAGGATGCACTAATCTCAGGTTGAGACTTCTTCATTTTTCTGCTTATAGTCAAGCCAGTATAAATAGTAATGCTTATGCTAATGCCAGAAACAGACTAACACACAAGCTTAATAGTGCGGAGCTCAGGGACAGGGGGCTGATCGAGGGTCAGGGCTGTTTGTTCCTGATGTAATCTCATTGCATTTGTGTTGGTGTGAGGACCCAGGCCACAGACGGCCTCCTGTTAAACAGTGTGATTAGAGTGGCGCCCGTTTGGAGGCCTGCAATGGTGAGGGGTGGCTGCCTTCTGAAGAGATTAATAGAAGAGCGCAGGCAGGGAGGAGCACCTGCCATCAGTCGACTTAAAGACTGACAGGAGAGAGCATGAGATCTAACACTGTCTGTGTTTGAAGTGCGGTGTTCATGCAGGGCATCCCGAGAGTGAAATGACTTTCAATAACTTGATAAATCCTTAGTTGATTCTTGTGGGGGAAAAGCAAAAATGAGCAGTGAAGTTCTGGTCGAACACGTATCCAGTTTAGTGTGCATCCTTCATGTGATTTTTCTAGATATCTGTAATGTGATCTGCTCTACCACAGTCATGCCATGCGGCATTTGGGTCCTAGCCTAACCTGCCCCTCTCATGGATGTGTCCCGTGGGAAATCAAAAAGCTTGTAAGCAACGCTAATGCTACAGTTTCCCACGGATACTACAAGAGCTAAACATGGCTGATACTCCGAGGTCAGATAACAGTCATGTTTTTGACACTAGTCTGCAAATAGACAAGCAGAAAAGAAAGAAAGATTTACTGATATTTGTTAAAGAAGTGTGGTTTTTCATTAAGCCCATGTGCAGTGTTTGTAGTTTTACATTTTGTCGGGGGAAAAATGCTGCATCCCGATTCTTTTCACAAGCTTCTGACAGTAGAACAAGGCCTCTGCTAATCCATTTAATATGAGAGGATCAGCCCAGTTGGACCCACCACAAGGGATAAACCTCTGCTCTGTGGGGTGGAAGCTTCTCTTGTTCCTCTGGCTGGAGCTCGGCCAGAGCTGGTGCCAGGAATTAATCCCGCTAACAAACAGAACGGATTCCCTCAATTCAGGTTGGTCAGTCTGGGAAGAAGGTGTGTGTTTGTGGAATCAGTAATAATGCAGGATTTCCTGACAGGTGGTATGTTCAGTACATGCCATGTGGCAACCACCACTTGGCCGTAATATGCTTCATCCTTTGATGCCTGGTCCTTCTGTTCGCATTTAACACCATTTTCCCTGATGTTAATATAATTTAATTAATGGTAATTAATGTTAACAGCCTTCACATCTGGATCCAAATTACAAATCCTGTGTTTACAACCATGTGGGGACAGATGTGTGCATTCCCTGCGCATCAAAAATTGACATTTAGTTCATGATCAAATGGAAGAATGTGACGACTTGGGAGTGACGGCGGGTTCTTTATTGACGTTAGCTTACTCCACATCTAAGCTAATGGTAGCTCGGGTTGTACGCTGTCGCCGCAGTACAAGAGCAGAAGAATACAGTGTAAGAACTCGTGAGTGAGAGTAAGGATTAACAAATGAGTCTTCTACGTAGAAATCAGTGTACAGGCTGTTATCGTGGATGCAGGCGACCGAGACAGTTGTTAGCTCGGAAACGGTGTTAGCTAACGTCAACAAACAACAAGCTCTCAGCCCAAAACAGACTCTTAACACAAACTTCATGGAAACACAAGCATGCACAAAACTCACATATTGAACCTTTAACAATTTACCAACATCTGTTCCAGCTTTCACATCAAGCAATACAACACTTTATTTGTCGTGCTTGACAGAGAAGACAGAATATTTCAAGGCTGAGCCGTAAAAGAAACTATAATTTTTTAAATAAGATTTAATCAAATGCGACCACTGCAACTATATTTTAGCGTCATGTAAACCCACGAGGGCTGGGCGCTTTGTGCGAATGACAAATTTAAGTCACGAATCAAGAACATATCAAACAATGTATGTCTGACTAATTAGCAGACTGTCTTTGACAATTAACCAGCATGCATTACACTGTCTCTCACTGTATTCACAAGGCAATAAAGTAATTTGACCACCCCATGGCCACATCTGCTTTTCATTGTCATGGCTCCTTAATTTGTCTGGCCTCTCATGTTGCTGTATATCACCCTGCTCCCTGCAGAGTTCACGCTCGGTAAACAATAAGCCATGACTGAACTTTGCCACACAGCATTGCACAAACATGAACCAAAATCCACCAGTCACATGAAGAGCAAGCCAAAGGTTGAAATCTTGTAGACTGTGAAATTCGAGCAGGGTAATTACCTTGATTCCCTGAAAATTATTCATCAGTTTAGTTTCTAGTAGACCACTGGCTGCAGAGCAAACATGCATTAAAGCCCTGCACACATGTGGTCTTATGTAGGAACTGGAAATCATCTGTCATCTCTTTCTGGAATATCACAGTATCAGAGGTAAACACTGTGATAAAGCACAGACCAGACAGGAGCCCACACTTCTCAGAAAAACTCTTGTGGATGGTGAATGTTTAGTTTACTCTCCATCTGCCGGAGGATACCGCAAAGCCCTGAGGCCCAGGATGTGGGGAGGTTGCAGAGCTTGGGTCCTTTCTGGACAAATGCAACAGAGTTCCCTCGCTGTTGTATCTGTGATGACATAGTAATGTGTTACATCCTTTAAAAGCTGACAGGGGGCATCCGGAATTGAACCGGAGACCTCTTGATCTGCAGTCAAATGCTCTACCACTGAGCTATACCCCCTATGCAAAGTGCTTGCCATTTGAAAAGCTCCAGTCCCTTTTTTACTCATGACCAACACAGGCATAAGCAGGAAACAATAAAGAAGGAACTGGTTACTTTTGGTTTAGTGCATGTTTTTACCTCGACTCAGCACTTGTTTAAGAGA
>JAPQRN010000026.1:16744575-16757971 GCA_037367275.1 Coranthus polyacanthus
TTTTCTTTGTGTCAATCTTTGACAAACATTATCTGAACACACACACACACACACACACACACACACACACACACACAGACACACACACACAGACGCACACGCGCAGCTTTAACCACGCCTAAATACAACGTCACTGGCTGCACGCTGCATTCAGGGACCTCCCATGAGGCGTGGCCAGCATGGAAGCTTATATATATTTGCCGTGAGACAAATCACTTATTTCAATTCAGCGATGCACGCTGACGGATATTTCATCAACAATTTTGTATTTTGTTAAAAAAAAAACCCAACTTAAACATATGGACTTTGCGGTGCATTGGGGATTCGTTGCACCGCTTTTCAACTTTTAGGTTTTTTTTCTTTAAAAAAAAATTGATCTAATCATGTTTAAAAATAATGGAAAGAAGACCGCTATCTCTGTAGCTAGTACGGCATGTCTCTGCCTGCTGTTGCTCGTAGTTGCTGTGCAGCATCACCGGTTTCAAGTGGATGAGGAGACCGGGACGCGCTCACCTCTCCAAAACGCCGCGGACGCAGCGCAAGTCGAAGACCCGGACGCACAAGCCGGGAGCGCACAGGTTAAGAAAGGATTCTCGGCTTACTTCACCAAGCTGACCCGTGGTCGGAGGGAGGTGGAGAAGCCCGCACGCTCCTCTGCGTCCGCCGATGACCCGCCTCCAGCTGAGGACATCAGCGCGGATGACATCTTCATCGCTGTGAAGACCACCAAGAAGTTCCACCAGTCCAGGCTGAACCTGCTTCTGGATACATGGATCTCAAGAAACATGCGGCAGGTAAATGAGAAGCTTTATTTGACACGATTCATGAGCTTTATCCTTTATTAACTGCACATTTGATGAAAACATTTCCAACTACTGTGCATACACGAGGTGGAAATTAAAAAAAAAAAAAAAAAGTGAACGACTAAGTGAAACATTAAGGGAAATGATGTAGTTGTTTGTGCACTGGTTTTATTCTGGGGTGCTGAACAATAGGCCAGCGTACACATGCAGGTGATGTCTGTGTGATTGCTGTTTACAGTGCTGCATTGTTCCCCATGTCACCAGATGACACACTGAAATGGCCACACAACCCCTGAGTAACCATGCTGAATTTCCTCTGCTCTGTCACTTTTTATTCTCCTCTGAGTGATGTCCCTGAGAACGGAGAGAGCAGTTTCGGGACTCCCTCTTCTCCCTCTTTCAGCCCCCCTCTCTCCCCACTTTCTATTATCCCTCCTCTTTTGGGTGTCCTTGTGAATGCCCGGGTGTGCAATGGATGCTTCACAGCACCGACTCCAACGCTGTCCCCCTTCCTGGGCTAACAAAGCGTCTTTCTGAAGGGGGGAAGAAAAGCTTTCCCAGCCCCTTGTCTCCCCTCTCTCCATGGGAACGTGGGAGCTGAGTCTGGGTCAAGCTACGGAGGGATGGGAAAACGGGGGCTTCGTTAAGGGGATGCCTGGGACAAAGGGGTGCATCTATAGGCAAGTTAGTGCTGGGAAGTAGCACGCTGAGTGTGAAAATGTAGCCCTGAGAACCAAGCTCCTTTAGGAGGTGCACAAAGAGCTGCAGTGTGGAGAAAAAAAACGGAAGAGTCAGAATGATTTTAGAGGTGTCACGTGTGCTTTCCTGAGTCTATTTATCTTGCAGTGGGCCGTGTCGAACAGAATTCTTCAAAGCCTCTGTTTTGTCAAAATTGTGTAGAAGTTTTACCCTTGATGTGAGGATGAGGTTCAGATGTGTTTGTGATGATAATAGGCTGTCAGATTCACTTAACCTTCACTAATTGTGATCAGACAGAACACATTACCTGTAAAGACCACACTAATGTCCAAACCAGGCTCTTCAACATCTGCTTATGTGGAAAATGCTTGTGCTAATTGGTTGTAATTACGGTACAGGATGATGTTAGTTAACCCATTCGATAGAGTTAACAGCAGGGCTGATAGGCAGGCAGCTGGTGGGTGGCTGTGCAGACAAAAAGGACAGACTGAGCCCACAATGCAAGAGGGAGTTCCTGGAGTAAGGGTGCCAGGTGGTCAAGAGAGACAGAACAAAGGACAGCCTTAATGCCAACCATATGATGCTCCGAGTTCCCACCGTGTACATATGTCCATCCTCAATATTCAGGTTGGCTTCTCACGCTCAGCTGATGAACATCTGTGCAGTTGGGATCATTCTAGCTGGAAAAAAAAAGGATTTTTCATGTATTCAGAGGACTTCTCCAGGGCTCTCCTTTTTACTTTTATGCAAATTGATTTACTATCAGCTGCTGTTTACATGAGAACAGAGAGACTAGATTATCTCTTTGATGTTGATGCTGTGTTGACAAAGTAATGCCTGAGGCCTTCCTAATCTTTAAGATCTCTGTCAAAAAAAAAAGTTTTATCTTCATTTAAATCACCCGCTGCCCCCTGGCTAGTAAAAGACGTGCCAATTAAGAACAAGTCTATGAAGCGGCAACAACATTAGTTCCAATCTTACATAAAACTGGAGGAGCTAGACCCCTGCCCCGCTCTTTCTTCCCCCCTTTTCCGCACTGATTTGTAAAACTGGCACGTAGCTGCTTTTAGAGGCTAAATTCATTTTGCTAGCGTCCGGACAGCTGGCACCGACATCTTCATGGTGGTGTGCCATGCATTCCTCTCTTAAGAGTGCCATAATGAGCCAGCACTTCAACAATGAGCGCTTTTAGCATTTAAAAAAAAACCCAAAAAAACCCCGCACTGGCTGCTGCAGTTGGGCGATTAAAAAGGCTTCACTATAAAGTAGTAAAGTACAAGTGGTCAGAAGGAGGGTGGGCTTCACTGAAGAGGTCGCACTGGTGTCACGCATGTGCCTGTTGTTTTAGAGATGTTTTGTGATTGCATCCTTTTGTTGCAGTCATTCTAATGCTTCTGTAAAATCATTTCTCCTGATAGGAAAAAGTTTTGCGCATATGTCTGAAATAGGAAAGAAGGGTGGAGGTGGGTGATGGAGGGAGGGGGGGGGGCTTGATGCCCTTCCTTCCCATTGAGCTGGAGACAGCCAGGCACCACGTCCAGCTCAGACAGGGCCGTGCCAGGCCTTCCTGTGGTCAGGAGTGCACACCCCCTTCTCTTTGCTCTCATCTTCCTCTCCTCCTCACCCCGTGCCCTCTCGCTTCTTATCTCTGCTTCACACACAGGCGTCTCTTTTCAGCATGAATTAGTATTCCATAAAAGTAACTGTGCTCTTTTAAGTTTCAGTTAAGAAACAAAGACAGAAAAAAAAAAAACTTCCCCGGGACGCTTCTCTTTAGTTAACTCCTGCAGCTGTATGCAAATGCTGGCAAACATATTTAGAATTTACCCAGTGGAGACTTTACCCAGCATGAAAATTCACAGCATTGTTCTATTCAAGAGGCTCTGGCCGTGTATGTGGCCCAGAGGGGGGAGGAAGAGGAGGAGGAGGCAAGATGGGATGAGGGGGGGGTGAAGAGGGGTGAATGGCCACACACGGTTTCTGATTTACTAATCAGCAGCGAGATTGCGCCCCTCATCCTCCCTCCCTCTCTTTCTGTCAGTGCCCTGGCAGCTCTGGCAGCTGCCTCAGTGATTAGGCTGTATATTCAGCAGGCTTTAAAGCAAACAGCGCCGGCCTCTGATTCCTTTACCAATGAAACCACCAGCCTTCCTTAAACAAATACAGGCTCATGGCTTCAGCATCGTGCAACATCTGCTCAGAGTTTGCTCCTCAAAAGCAGCGGAAATAGAAAACCGGAGCGGAATGATGTGTGTTTTCATTTTCTTAAAGTCTTTTTGGATGCAGATCACACACACTCATGGGTCTCATTTTCCAGGATTGTGGGTTATAGCTGACAAAAAGTGCTTTGTCACTGGGGGTTTTAGGCACCACGACCCGGCGTGTAGAGACACGTGGCGCAGATAAGGTAGCGTGATGTTCGGCAGGTGCTGCCTCACCTGAGGTGAAGAGTAAACAGACCACTGGCGGTTACAAAGCCCAAGGCCGGCAGCTTTTTCATCAACAGCATTCAGCACCTTGCACCTGCTCAGCGTGAGCCATCATAAAGAGGAGCCTAATCTCTCCTTGCTCTTTAAAGCGTGTTACGGTGCCCTTTGTTGCTTTCATGACTAACTGCTACATTTAACAAGCGCCCGCCTGCAGTCTTGCGGTTTGATTTTAGACATTTGAGTGTTCTAGTCATACAGGAAATAAGATTAAGTCATTATATTATGAGACAACAGCGACATTTCTAACCGATACTGTTTGAGTTGTATTCAACATGTTGAAGCTCGGCAGCAGGTCGGGCAGAGCGGAGGGGCTCAGCCGGGGGATGGGATACATGAATGGGGTGTGTGTGGGGGCGGACAGTCTGCCTCCTCCTTTGTTCTAAGTCTGGGATGCTTTGGGGCGGCTGCATAGTTGCCATGGAGAGAGTGAAACGCAGGACAAAAGGCCTTTATTGGAGCAGGGGGTTGTTTAACTCAATGTGTTTTCCACTGCATAAAAGAAACGTTGATTGATGCTAATCACACCGGGCTGGAGATGACGAAGAAAGGCTCTGGACACTGTTAAATCGGAGTTGAACGTGTGACTCCTTCACATGATCATTCGAAGTGTTTTTGAGTCCATGCCAACTCATCTGAAATTCTCCCCTGTTTGTTCACAGACCTACATCTTCACAGATGGAGAAGATGACGAGCTAAAAAAGAAAATTGGTAAGTTTTATGATGGGAATTTCATGTTCAGAACAGAGATGAATATTGTTTAATTAAAAAGAGGCTAGTTTTGAATTTATGAGAACCCAAATCATACTTAAGGCCATAAAAATTTAGCTTTGAGCTCTTGATTCCTTAAAAGATGGTATTAAAGCACATAGAGCTTCCATTCATGGTGTCATATTTTATTATAACTCATTATTTCTTCTCATTGATGCCACAGGGAGTCATGCAATCAACACCAACTGCTCTGCAGCTCACAGCCGACAGGCTCTGTCTTGCAAGATGGCGGTGGAATATGACAAGTTTATAGAGTCTGGGAAAAAGTAAGTTAATGCCTCGTTTTTTTTTTTCCTCTGGGAGTTTTAGCAGTCAAAATGTTTCAAGGTCTAATAATGCTTTTGTTTCTGCTGCTCAGGTGGTTCTGCCACGTCGACGATGACAACTACGTGAACGTGAGGACTCTGGTGAAACACTTGTCCCAGTACCCTCACACACAGGACATGTACATCGGAAAACCCAGCCTGGACCGGCCCATAGAGGCCACAGAGAGGCTCGGGGACAATAAAATGGTATGTATCGTGTATGGTTTTTGTTTGTAAAATTGCCGAAGGTCATATTTTCAGAGAATCTGCAATATGCTGACAAACTTTAAATCTCCTCTTATAGAAGCCGGTCAATTTCTGGTTCGCTACCGGAGGAGCAGGTTTCTGCGTGAGTCGAGGGCTGGCGCTGAAGATGAGCCCGTGGGCCAGGTAAGATTAAGAACGACAAAAAGATCAACTAGGGGCGGGGGCTGAGAATTAGTGATAGCTACAAACTCCTTGTGGTGTAACGGAACTAAGTTAAACTGCTGAATGATGAAATAAACGAGAAACTGTGGTACAAGTGCGAAGATTTAGAAAGTTTTGGTAAGAAACAGACAATAAACACCTGCGGAGTTTTGAAAACAGTCGCGACTTGTCTCAAATGTTCTGGCACACCATCGCTGACCGGGTGTCTGTTTGATTTTAGCGGCGGTCACTTCATGAACACAGCAGAGAAGATCCGCCTGCCCGACGACTGCACCATCGGCTACATCATCGAGTCAGTGTTGGGGGTTCCTCTGACCCGCAGCAACTTGTTCCACTCCCACCTGGAGAACCTGCAACAGGTGTCAAGATCTGAGCTCTACAAACAGGTGAGAAGAGACTCTTATTACTCACAGTTAGTCGTGTATTCTCTCCCCATAGTTCGAACATCAGCGTGACAGTGTTTAGTTTCGTTTTTTTTCTATGTCGCTTATATTTTTGCGTTCTTCCTCCAGATCACCCTCAGTTATGGGATGTTTGAAAACAAGAGCAATATCATCAATTTGAAAGGGGCCTTCCCTGTGGAGGAGGATCCATCAAGGTGAGAGATCATTCCGTATTTACCGTTTGGTTATTATCTCCGTTTCAGTACTCATCACGTTCTAAATCTCCGATCTCCTCCTTCTTCTTCTTCCAGGTTCAAGTCTGTGCACTGTCTCCTGTACCCAGACACCCCGTGGTGTCCCCCTCAGGTTGCCTTTTAGGGCGACCGCTCCTTTCTCATCCTCGTCCCCGTCGTGCCTCGGTATCTGAAAGGCTCGTGGGGACCAGTGTTTGGTATTAGACCGCGTGGCTGCTGTATTCTTGCTGCAGCGGTGCGCGGTCTTTAATAGTTTTACTGGGCTGCTGTGCGGCCCGCCTCGGGACTATTCCTTCCTGTCCGACGCCGGGACCTCGTCCCATAATGCTTGGGGGGAGAGGAATCCGGCTTTCGGCAGGAAGTAGCTTTCAGCGTTAAAGCTTTGCAGGCAATCAGTTGAGCTTTGTGATGTATATGTTGCTTGTAAATGTATCTGCAATTCTCATAGAATGTATTGTCATATATTCAAGCCTTTTGCCAGCTTTACATTAGCATTTTTTTGTTTCAGCTTTTAACAATGGAAGTCGATATAAGCCTAATGTACGTAGGCTTTTTGACTTTTATAACATTTAATTGTTTTTTTTTTTTTAAATGTTTCTGTTCAGATGACTCCGGACAAACGCTGTAATATGAAGATGTTTTTGTGCTTTTAAGTTAACAGTGTTATTCCTTCCATAACCTGAGCTGGCAGTAGGCAGATTTCCAAATGCATCCTTTACGTGACCTAATCTGAGGTATGTCAGGACAAAGCACTTTTCCCTTTTAATGTTAGACCTAATTTACGTCCTTTAATGGCATACTTCAGATTCGTGTCCAAACTAACAAGGATAACCCCTCAAAATCTCAGTATCTATTCATTGTTATGTATTTAAAAACAGCCCTCGCATTTGTTACAATCAGGGAGAAAAAAAAAAATAATTAATAATGGGTGGAAGAGATTTTGATTTGGGGTTACAATCAGCTTTTGATTTGCTTTGAAAAAGTTTGTTGTTTGAAAGTTGCACAGCTGAGTTTCAAATGGGCTGATGTTTGCTCCTGGAAAGTCGCTCGCCTCTGAAGGTTCAGCGGTGGAGAAGAAGTGGCTTTTAGTTTGGATGGATGCCATTTGAGGAGAACCTAAAACGGCAGAGAAATACGCGAGTTTGAAACAACGGCGGCCGCGCGCGTAACGGGAGCCGCAGTCTGTAATAGTTTGCACAAATAGACTGTGGAGCCTCTCTGTCCTTCATTTACATATAATATTTCTGCTGAGGCCTGTGAGGTGAGAACTTTACGGGAGCAACATCACTGTTTTCACATGGAGGCGTGTTATTCCTCTGTGTCGTCTCTCACCCATATTGGGTTACACTGTACATCTTGATTACAGTATTGTGTACTGTGCCTTTGTTTAAATGAGTAGTGACTGTACAGTTTATGCTTAGAATGTAACTTCCCCTTTGTGGTTTACATACGCTTTTAATGACCTGGACATGATTTTGTACTGCTTTGAACTGTGCTAAACGACTGTGGTGTTTATTCTCCAGTATCTGGAGGGTTCGAACAGTTCATTCCCAATACTGGCTTCTCAGGGATTATGAGCTGATCCTGGTATTAACTACCATGGGACCCACGGCGGGACCTGAAACTTTGAATAAAAGTGCATAACCACTGAGAAATTTGACATATTTGGTCATGGTTTTTTTTTTGGTCTCCCAAGAGCACACAGATACAGTTAAATTAGTGGCGTTTGTTGAAGAGAATTGAGCGTTAGCGACAGTCCTTTCCGATACAAAACCAGCTAGAATTGTGCCTTTTTTTACCGTACTCTTACTAATATCATGTTTTTAGAGTAAATGATATGAAATGGATACGTAAGTGTGACTAAAATAAACACAGATCTTGGCCGCAAAACAGGTATTTCTGCAAAAGTTCCAGCTGTGACCTTTACATAGCCACTTATTTATTTCAGTACTTACTTCATAACCGTATTTATTTGTTTTATGGGCATTTTTATTGATATAATTTGACTAAGATGGCAATTTGTAGTTTTAAGATTGTAGGAAACTCCTGCTGCCACCCAAACGCTGTGGTTTGCGTACGACTACGACCGGCGGAAGGGGAAATGGTTCCATATAACGAGGTATTATTCAGACTGGATCCTGGTGATAACATAATGGCGCCCTGTTGATGATGAAATGAGTTTTGATATCTGTCTTCTGATACGAGGGTTGGATCGTAGAACAGGAAACGTCGGGCTCACCACTCTTGAGCATCATATGTTTATATAGTCAAATTTGAAATCCGGTGGCAGAGAAACACAATGAGTGGCCGATTATTTGACAAAGCTACATTATATTTAGCGCCTCCACTTGTGTTACAACCCTCTGTCCTCTGAACAAACATCTCCCCGAGGCTGACAACTTGAACTTGAAATGCTAATAGCATACACTTAAAGTCTCAGTCTGACTGTATTCATTACTGTGCAGCTGTAAGCATAAAGCATGGGAACAGACATAATTGCAATAGCAAACATCAAGGAAAGGTAAACAATGGAAAACCGCCAAAGGACAGCAATCACATCACACACAGCGACTCAGTCAAAGTTGCTCACAGACTGGTATGTTTGACAGACCAGCGATGCAGAAAGATTACAACAACAACAAAAAAAAGGTTGAGGAAATGGCTTCAAGCGAATCAAAATCTCACACGGCAACTTTATTTCTCCTCATTGCAATGCTTTTCCCAGTGCATGCAATACAAACACAAAGTAAGCCCGACACCGTACAAGCCTCTTCAGTTAAACTTTAAAATGTTAGTTTTGAGAGCCTGATCTTAAAAAAGAGGATTAAAGACAGATTAGACTGACACTGTGATGATTTGTTATTTATGTAAAAACCTTTCTCTTTCATAGGAAAAGATCAAACTGTTGCTGATCCGATTACTGTTTGCACATCCACAGCTTGCCAATTTAATAAGACAAGAGTTTTACACTTAAGCCACATGCCCTCTTTTCCCATGGGTGCAGTGCCAGAGGAGGGATCTCCGTCTTCCTCTTGTTAGTAAGTGGAGGGAGAATCAAAGCTGATCACCCATCTGTCGCTAAATAAACGGTTAAAGCTGCGAACGCGCTATTTTAATTGTTCTGTTTCGTACAATGTGTGATTTGAAAGCTCGGCGCAGATTTATTGGAAAACATTTTGTGAGTCAACACAGAGAGGAGCGAAGGGGGTTGCAAATGACTGATGTCTGTTTGAACGGGAGATTTACACACATAAAAGACTGCAGCTTTTCCCACTATACATCGCTGGCAGGCAAAGTCATGATTATGGTTTGTGGTGGGGATGTTTGCTCCGAGCAATTTGTCTCCCATGCGAGGCTTCAGAGATGGATCCTCAGCCAGTATGTCCTTCTGGAGGCTGATGACGAACTTTTATATGTGATATTAATGGAAAAACAATGCACAGTGTAGTTGGCAAAAAGTCATATCTTCTGAAGCTGCACTTTTAGACCTTAAAGTCACTGAAATGCATCTTCAGTTCTATGAGTCCCAACCAGCGGTACGTGAAGCCCGGTGGATAATTCTGCAGTTGCCGGACGGTACTTCTAAAGGAAAACCACCAAAAAAAAAAAAACACTACAAAATGATGCTGATCTTCAGTAAATGCACGATGACTAGTAAGCTGACCATGGAGTTATTTGAAATCATTTTTACACCACGTGTTGCTTTGGAGAGAACATAAAAAGTAGTTGTAGAAGAAGAAGTAGACTCTTACTTCAACGCAGTATGAGGCCAAACGCCACTAGGTTGAAGGGTTGCCTTTTTACGTGTTACAAGAACTTTGTTACATGAAATTCATAACTGCTGTGTTCATATCTTCTTGCGTCCCCCCCCAGCCTTTTTTTTTTTTTTTTTTTTTAAGCTTGCAACCATTTCAAATCAATCTGGTGTGTCAGTGAAAGGAACAGAAGAGAACTGAACAGAACTTCTCAAGGCTTTTTACTGTCAAACATTCAGCAGGAACGTGGCGTGGAAAGTTCATTGACTTGCAAGACCGCCGTGCATCGCTTGGAAGTTCTCAATCTCGTGCCGTTCATACCGAGACCTTAACAAACTACTCAAATCGGACAATAGCACCGAAGTAAGTATTCCGGAGCGCGGGCAGGCGTGCAGGGTTTGAGCCCCCCTCTCAGATACCTTTCATTACTCTTGCAGTGGCACTTAGATGTTTTCAGGTGATACTGCACACATTTTGAACCGACCGTGGTACTGCTACACTGAGGCATTACTACTGAAATGGATTAAGACGGTCCACGTTCAGCTAAATGTCTTAAAAATAATTCAGGGTGGCAAGCGAATGGTAATTTATCTGCACAAAAAAACTCAAACGTCACAATCAGTTTTTGCATATGTGTGGTATGGCAACAGGTTATTGTAAAAAAAAAAAAAAAAGAAAAGAAAAGACAACCTAAACATCCAGCTGCAGCACGAGGACACCACCTGCCCTCAGTGTCTGAGAGTAAACTAACACTGGAGGCTATAGCTGATTATATGCATTGATAACATTATGCAAATGTCCATCGTGTTCACTTTCCAAAACATACAAACGCTGCATGACTTGAGGCTGTCTCAGTTGAATGTGGAGATCATGCAGCTTTTCCTGGACCCGCTGACATTTATTTATCCTCAGGGAGAATCCAGAAAAGGGCTACGCAACCTTTTAATGACATTATTCAGCGTTTGTCTTAAGGTGGCATGAAAGGAAACACTTAAAAGTCAGTTAACAGTTTGCACCCTGCTAATTAAAACTCAAACACCCAGGCGTGCTTGTTTTTGCACCTCCACGGGCGGCGCCCTGAGGAGGCCATGTGAAATTTCACAACTCCGTCAAGTCACCCCGTTAGTATTTGTGTTACTTCTGACAGCGCGTCTTAACCGTCAGTAAAAAAAAAAAAAAAACGGAAAACCCCACAGTGGGAGGTGAGCTGTTACAGTCGTTGTGGAAACCGAGAGACAAATCTGTCGACGTGCCAGAGAGCAACATTCCTGAGAGTGCAGGGGATTACAGCGACGCTGGCCGCTCACACATTGTCAGCGTGACTTTCCTCTGCTATATCAGTCAGTCTCCAATTAACAGACTGCATTGTCTGCAGGATTAGGAGCGACGGGACAATCCAACGTTGGCCCACGGAGAGGTCTCACAGCAACTGGTACAGGACTTAATCCTGCTCAACATGTGCTCTAAAGGCTGACAAAGTGGGAATTCATTATAATCCAGGTATCACATATCCTGACTATAGAAGGACTTGAACTTCGTAGTAAGCAGCACTTGAGTGAAGGACTGCAGGAATTTGGACCAGCTGGCAACGCTGCACCAGTGATTTCACTCATTCAGTCTGTCTCTATTATAAAGGAAGTGAAGAGCTCTGGAAAAAAAAATGAAAGAGACCACTTCAAATTTCCAGACCTGAAGCCCCTTGAAAACCCTCTGGAATGTGATCCTCGGGAAGACGGATGATCACACGTCATCAAACAAAGTCTGGCTGCTTGTATTTTTACACCAGGAGTGGCATAAAACGGCAACAGTAAAGACTGACGGAGAGCACGTCGAGACGCTTTGAAAGCTGCGACTGAAAATCTCTCTTTGCGTTATTTTAAACACCCTTTAAACACATCCCAGGAACGTTCATTTACGCACAGATTCACTCTTCTCATGCCTGGCCTGTTATGAACTGGGTCACCATGGTTTGTCAGTTTTTTTTTTAAAAAAGTGGGTCCCCAGAGATGAAGTTTCGGGAAAAGCTGGGAGAAATGTTGTCAGTAGTAAATGTAACTTACATGAGCCAGAATTCTGACTCTGTTCTGACTCTGTTCTGATATGAATGTCAGAACAAGAACAAGAAAGACGCCTCCAGTAGCACACAGAATGAAAATGAAATGAACCGCTAGCATCTCGGCGGTGAGTCACGATGATGGTTTAAACCGTCAGATAACTGTCAGTTTTACTTGTCTGTAGTTTAAACAGCAACAAATGTGTGTTACGAAAAGGTTAAAGTGAGTCACGCTTTGCATAGATGCAAATCAGGATGCAAATGGCGGCGCACGATCCCAATTGTGACACGTTTACGGCCTTATCTAAAGGAGGTTTTTGATCTAATCACTGAGATGAACACGGCATACTCTCACGTCGACATGAGTCGCGAAGTGACGGAAAAGTTTGTCTCATTCTTTGGGTTTTTGAATGTTTTGCTGTAACCTTAGCAGTAGGGAACCTTTACTGTCCAGGCTGAGATACTGCGCTTAAGTCTTGAACGGGGTGTTGAACCACTGGATCATGACCAATTCTTCGCCCAAAAAAAAAAGAACAGGAAGGAAAGGGAAAAGGCTTCGGGCCGGTGAGAAAGCCTTTGAATACAGCACATGAAGCATCACCGCGAACGGCCTTCCTCAGTGCCTCGAAACAGCGAGGAGAGGGATAACCGGACAGCTCCATAAATCCCTCATTGGATACATGCTCCCTCTGAAAGGTCAGGCTAATGTGTACAAAGAAGGAGGTGAGCTGTGATTAACGTGAGCGCTGACTCCCAGGATGCAGCTGCCTCCCTCTGTGTGTCCCGCCACAAAAGAGACAAGCGAGGCACCCTGTTTCCCCGACTCCCACTGCCCGAGAAACAAAGCAGCCAGAAACCCCTTCAGGACCAGGACACAAAGGTGGCCACGTCCTCCGGGCGCATTCACTCCTCACTCGCCTCATCTGTCGCGTCATGGAGAGGTGCGTCCGGACACGCCTGTCACAGCGTCCGGACGTAATACTCCTTATATTCCTGGATACATTGACTGCAATATGTTTTGAGTTTTCTTACAAACATAAAATAATGAAACAAATTTTACAATGACGTTTGCTAGTTTAGAGTCTTCTTCACTTCCTTTGCAGAAGATTTGATTTTTTTTTTTTTACTGTACTTAGTATAAATCTGAGGGACTTTATTTGAGTATTTCCATTTTATGCAGTTTTTTACTCTACTCCACTAAATGCAGAGGCAAATATTGCACTTATTACTCCGCTACATTTGTCTGAGAGCTTTAGATACTTTTCAGATGACAGTTTTTTCATCCCCTTCCTGTCCAGTGAAAACCACAAACCCACAAATGCGTTGATTGTGAATGTTTGTGATAAACCGAAGGATGAAGTGTGAATTCTTCCATCTTCTTAAGCCAAATGAACTCTTTGAAAGCCCCTTTTGTATTGGCTGAAAACGCATTCACAAAGCTGAAAACAGGCCTGTTTT
>JAPQRN010000026.1:16758071-16768220 GCA_037367275.1 Coranthus polyacanthus
TTTTAGAGATCTGCCGTATACGACGTATAGCACGAAGATGAATCTTATACAACATGAAACTGCCATCGTTATATGAAGCAGCTCAAATGAGCTCAACCTTTAACTTCTACGCCAGTCAAATGCTACATTTTATTGCATGACTACTTTCACTTAGATTTTGCTGCTAACACTTCCATACTTACTCCATAAGTAAGGTTTTGAATGCAGAACTCCTACTCGCAGTGTAGTATTTTCAGTGTGGTATTAGTACTTTTATTTAAGTAAAGGATCTGGATAGACCTTCCACCACTGCTCCAACTGTCCTATTCTATAAAAACATGACGAACTGTACAGACGTTGCACGTGTTGCCTCAACAATGGTCAAGAACGCCACAGGCTACTTTTACTTTCTACTGCGGCTCTCTGTAATGGTAGGAAATAATTCCTCTTGCGCCGGTAAAGCAGCGCGTTTTCATAAGGACGTCTCGCCCTGCGCGGCGTTAACTCTCGTGCCTCCCATCATGCAGCTGCTGGGCATTGAGGAGTCAAGAGTTGAGAATGGGAGCTGTGGTTTGACCACCTGGCAGAGAGCCCAGCCAGACCCAGGAAGTGTCTGTGGAGGAGGAGGAGGAGGGGGAGGAAGAGGGGGAAGAGGGGGAAGAGGGTGCAGGCAAACCCCCTCCCTCCCTCCCCTCCCCTCCCTCTCCATTCAGCTCCTCACCTCAAAGCATTAGTAATGCATTCCTCCAGTCCAGCAACAAGCAGGGTAATTCAATTTCCTCGACAGTGAGACCGTGTGAAATTTCATTTGCGTCTCTGGTCTCTGTTTAAGACGGGTTGTAAAAAAGTTTAAAAAAAAAACAAAACAACAAAACCCTGTCTGCCTCTGTCATGCTTTGTTTGTTTACTGCTTTGTTTAGTTCATCTCCCACAATAAACAGCAGGGAGCTCAGGAGATGATGTCATCTCTATCCTCATCTCAGACAGAAATTCATTCCACAGATCAGGAAAAAAAAAAAACCCCAGTGCACAGTGGACAAAAACGTTCACATTTTGAGCTGTACTGAAAAATGCTTTTTGATTAAATTAGTGATTATAACCGAACGCGGAAGAGTTTGAAAGGGGTGGAAACAACGCACACATTTATGAAAGGAAGGCTCTTCCTCCAGCCTTTTCTAATCAATTTCAGCCCCCAGACTCGTATGAAGAGCCAGTGTTTGGACGACAGCAGCTGGCTGGCGGCATGAGGGGAGCTGACGGGAGCAGACTGGCGGCCCGATGCTGACACTGACCTCTCGCCTGCTGTCGAACCCGGAGAGGTCAGAGACATAGAACCGCCTTTCTCCTCCACTCAAAACTCATCTGCAGCCGAGGCCGTGGCCTGTCACGGCACGGCGCTGCAACCACAGCAAGCACGTCACATACAGAGGACGCCGAGATACGCCAAGTATTATGCACACTAAAAAAAAAAAGAAAAAGAAGAAAAGACCAGTACTTTCTGTGGTAAAAGGGGACGAGTGTGACGTTATGCCGCCACCTAGTGTCTGTTTCTGCTACTGACAGACTTGTTCCTCAATCAGAGACAATCACAGCCGGTTCACTACAGTTACGTTTTGTTTAATTTTAAAACACTGCATTCAAGCTCAACATCCACGTTTTTACATGTACACATTTTTAGAGATTGCAAAAAAATGTATAAAATAAAAAAAACAAAAAACAAACCTGATTACATCTACAGTGATTTTTTTTTTCTCCAAGAAAAACAAAAAAGCTGAAAAATGATGTCTCTTTACCATATTCACATTAATGAAGAAACATACCGTGCCTGCTAAAGGCTCTAAAACAAAATTTAAAAAAAAACTACAAGCAAATCAAATATAAAAAAGGAAAATGCTTAAAAATGTAATATGTTAAAATGAAATCAAAGACTTGTCAATTCCAACAACTTTTTTCTTAACTTGTAAATGTTTATAACCTGTACAGCATAATAAAACGACAAATAGAGTATGACTCCTACCCCAAAACAGAAAGACTGCATCAGTGTAATAATGATTTTACAGAGAATAAATTGAAATCGGAAAAAAAAGAAAGTCAGGCTCATTTTCTCATTTGACCGCATCGGCAACCGTGAGCCGTCAACGGTACGAACAAGCCTCGACAAAGACATTTAAGAAGATATTAAGATAGTAAAATGGTTGTGCTTAACTCGTTGGCACAGTCTCAACATCTTGAACTGATCACAACGTACATCGAAGAGAAGCTGAAGCAGCAGCAGCACAAACGTCTCACCTCACATTAGAAGGATCGTCATGCTTCAAGAGGAAATTAGCCCAACACGTAATCTCCGAGTTACACAGAGAGAAAAGTGGCAAAAACACATTACAGTCCCTTCACAGCATCCAATCACCCTAGTTTTGTTATAAATGCTAAAACACATTTTCGAGACACTGCACTGCCAATGCATACGGTTTCTCTTTGAAATCCTGATATGCATATTTTCACAATAACTTGCATTAAGACAGGAACTCCTAAACTACTGAATTTGTTAGAAAAGAATCAACATCTGTGTGTTTGTGTGGGTAATTCCCAGTTTTTTTTTTTGTTAGGAGACGATGCTTTTGATCTCGACTGGAACACGAAGAGAATAACAAGCAGTAGATGATTAAGGTCTTGAATAATGTCGAGAAAAATGGAAAAAAAATTAAAATCACATGCTCCGCTGTCCTCCTGTGCTTCACGGTCGTCTTCAACAGAGCCGTAAAAATGTATTGTTCCAGTAGTGTATATATATATATATATATGTATATATATATGAAGCCTGCCATTGAGGGTCTTTTTTCCTGACAAAGTCACCCCTCTGAGAGACTCTTATCAAACAGCTGCATTTCCTCTGTGCAGCTTATCATTGTCCTTATCAAATCCTCTGAGCATGTGCCAGAATGGAGTTCACAGCTTTGCAGCACTCTGCAGTTCACAATCTGTTACAGTCACTGCTGAGGAATAGTGGCTCATTAAGGTATTTAAAAAAAACAAAGGAAATAACAGTGTCCAAGATTTCATTTCAGACCTGTAAGACGTGCAACACTGCAGAACAACTGGTCCCAGACTTTAGATTTAAGATAAAAAAAAAATAAAATTTAAAAACACAACAACAAGCCTGTGTCGAAGTAGTTGAAATGTTTCGCGCGCGTACGATACACAGTATTTCAACATAAACTGAGCAAATCCTACTCGGTGACTCAGATTTGCATTTGAAGCTCCGCAAGCAGACCTGAGGAACTGAGATGTTTCGCTTTGAAAAAAAATTCATCTATACTACGTCAAAGTGTTTGATCTGTGTTTACTGCGTGCTCTCTTCCACATCTGTGTGTAAGGCATTTCTCTCACTCTCCCCCGACAACGAGAGAGCGCGGTACAGTACTTTACAAAACATTTCCAAAACAACTAGCAGTAGTAATCAGTGTTAGTGTACGAGCACTTCCAGAGTCCTCAACACCGCAATGCCTTGTTAGAAGTGACACCGTGCTTGTAACGGTGCGAATATGTGCAGAGAAATGAACATCTGCATATGAATGTCAGTCCAGGCTTTGTTTTATTATTAGATGTAACCTAATTCCGAGCACAGACGATGAGTATTTCTATAATAAGCGTCAGCTACAGACTGTGAAATGTGAAAGTGAATGTTAAAAAATCAAAGTGATAGTGCCTGATTCTTTGAGATGAGATTAGATTTTGCTTCATCCAGGCAGTGAAAAAAAACAAAAAAAAAAAACAAAACACATTTGTGTGGAAAAACATTGATGGCGGCGACAGGTAGAAGGTGAAAAATGTTCCATGGAGACGTGGTTTGATGGCGGGCGACTTCAGAGACGTCAGTGTTGAAGACGGGAGGAGTCCAGTGTTGCCTAATGAGCTGCAGGGCTGTTGGCATCCGGTCGGCTGTTTGCCAGGTACTTCGCCCTCATGCTGGAGGTGTACTGTGGAGAGACGAAACGAACACACATAACAAAACAGAAAGCAACATTTAGTCCGTTAAGACTGTATGAGAGCACCTTTTAAAAAAAAGACAGAAAACAGAATCGATGTAGGATTTTCTTGTTATGATGCAACTGAAATGAAAAGATGCAGGTTTCAAAGAGAAATTTAAGAGTTGTCATTTTAACGGCTCGTATTTTTTTGCTTAAGAGGAAACACCTTCTGGTAAATAACATAATATACAGATCGAACATGCGTCGCAAAGCACCGTAAAACACAGCGCCGACAGCTTTCACTACGATTCAAAGAGACTGGAGAAAATCCTTCATAGATTACCTTTCCAACTAGTCACTGCAGAGTTCAGGAATCTAAAGGGATCTTAAATAAGTCAAATACAAAAAGAGAAACGAGAACAGCCACAGAGGACAAGGACATCAGAGTAGAAGAAACTACATATACACCAGCTTTACCGGGGAGTTCTTTCACTTTTTCTTGCAAACCTTGTGCAGATTGGGAGGGTTCATACACATTTAAGATGCACCCATGCATTTTTTAATACAGGCACAAGCACAAAAGGCCTACTCTTCAAACATGTGGAAACACTGCGTTGACTGTTGTAGAAAGTTTTTTGTAATAAGCCGCCAGAGCCATTTGGACAGCGTGTTGAAGAATGTTGTGAATGCTGAAGATCGGCGTCTGCAGTGGCTTAATGAAACAACACAACTTACCTGTGTGTTCTGTCTCATTAGACATTAATCTGGGAGTTTTTTTTTTTTTTTTAAATATCAGAAAACAGGTAGAGATAGAGATTCACCTGCTACCGGATTAAACTGCAAGACAATCAGCTGCATGAAAGATCACACGTGTTCCTCTGCCTTAAACGGATCATCGTGCAGGTGTGTATTTTCATTCTTTCAACCCTGATGAGTTCACCCCATATTCGCATGATTAGTGAACCCGCTAAACGTCTCCCTAACTTGAAATAAGAGTTGTCAGTGACTCCTCGGTCACATGTGAACCTCAGGGCAGACTTACACCCTCACATGAGAAGGGGTGGGGAAACATGCAGCCCGGGGCTACAGGAGACAAATATCAAGTGAGACACCAGGTGGGACACTCAGCAGGAGTCGGGACAGAGGGGATGCGGGGGTGGGGGAGGGGGTCCTGCAGCCCTGGTTGGACCTGGATAAAGGGTGCTGGGTTTGGGAGGTGGTACACTGGGGGAACAGGCCAGCAGGTGGAGGGGGTGGGCATGTTGTGTACCTGTTAGCATAGCAGATGAGGTTACCAAAACGATCTTGAACTCTCCGAAGGCTTTAACTGCCAGCAGTGACCGCTGTTACTGTCGGCGGCAGTCAAATACAACTGTATGGGTTCGCAGAAAAAAAAGGCAAGAAGTGTAGAGAGAAGTATAAAGTATAGAGAGAGAGAATACACAAAGCAGCGTCTAGGTGCGGGCAGACATACAGACACCATGAGGGGCAGGGTCTCTGGTGGAAGTTTAGGCCGAGGGCGACAGGAAGGAAAGATGACGTGGGATACAGAACATAGTCTAACATACTTTCAACATCTACAAACTGTGTCAACCTGTAGCAAGCAAACACTGCAATGTACAAAATATATTAAGTCATGTGACAGTTGGACACTTTATGGAAGCATTTGGAAAGATTTGTTTGGTTTTGCAATCCCTTCCTGAAAAAGAGAGCTGCTGGAGAGTCAGTGTGTCGCTGAAACAATATCTGGCAGGATGCATGCTGAACAGACAGTGCTTGACTCTAGATCTTCTAAATTTAGAGTGAACTAATGTTCTGTCTTGTTCTGTGTATTGGTAGATGGTGTTAAAAGTGAGAAATACATCGCAATACTCTCAAGCCATGCCCAGAGTTTCTGCTTACAAAACTTTTGTTTCAACTTACGTTTTTTAATGTACAGCGTCAAAATGGGGCTGTGTTCACAAAACATCCAGAGGCTACAAGTAGCTCCCAATGGGCCAAGTGAGGAAAAACTTGGTTTTTGTTCAAAGAGTATGAATATTTTGGCACTAAACTCAGCCCTTAAATCTTACAGGCCAGTTATAGACATGCCACTTTAATGCTAATTCAGTAAGACCCACCATTAATCAGTCCACCGTGAACTTTGTTGCATCAGAGTTTTGGAGAAATATGATGATAATTAACTTTTGACAGCTGGGGGGTTGATAAGGGCCTAGACAGGCACGATACCAACCATGGCTTGCCTACCTGTCTGTGAATACGGCCCCAGGGTTTTAGGTTTTATATGCAGTCCCTCGCAAAAGGCTGCCAAATGACCCACAGCTTTTCCTACAAGTCTGTAATTTTTAGAGGAAACGCTACACTTACCGAGGGGGGAGGAGACTCTCGTCCTATCAGAGGAGTGTTTTCACAGCGCGAGTTCTGGAAGTTTGCGTTCTGAGCCCTGCAGAATTCAAAACACAGTGAGACCAAACACAACATACAGCTGTGAAACTGTGTAAACTACAACTGCTGCACAGATCTGAAATAATATACTGTATGCATGAAACGTGTCAACTCAGTTTTCAACTGACAAGCAGGCACTCCATATGGAAGTGAACAGAGTCAAAAACTGGGGATCCCATCCCCCCGTTTTCATACTGCTAAGCGTCACTCATGAGCCAGGGGGCTTTGGGTTTCACTGGCATCACAGCTGGAGAGCAACAGCTGCATCTGCTGGCCATTACATGACTTTGTATAAGAGAGCTCAGTTCTCCTCTGGGAACATTAAACTGGCTCCTGAGAACATGAGGTATCTAATATCAGCCTCACTTTGCAGACCCCAGGCCTTGTAGTGAAAACAAATAATCTACCACTTTAGGTCTGCGCCCCGTCTTAAATTCACCTTAATGATCAGTTTGGACTTACATGTACTCGGTGACAGGTGCGTTGCTGACGGTGTGTGCGGCAGCAGGGATGCTCGTCTCGCTGCCGTAGCTGCTGCCACAGCTGTACAAACTGGGCATGTGGACCCGGTACAAGTTATCATTGTTTTGTCTTCCCCCATGGCTCAGAGACTCATCTTCACTGTCCTCGTCGCTCCTGCAAACACCACATGACACATGACTGTGAAACCACCACCAGAGGGAGCCCTCTACTACGCTGACAGAGCACCCAAATGCCACATGGTCACCATTTGTATTTATTCTCACATTTTGATTCAATTTCATCACTGCCTGAGGGAAAGAAAACAAAATGAATTCTCTACTGGCTGAAGGAAAGAAGATGCAGTTTTTTTTCTGCTGTTAATAAAACTGAACCAAGACTGTAAAAAATCTCCATGTAATTGGTTCAGTTTCTACATGAAAATGAAAACCTCTAATCTTGTGTCAGAAAAATAAACACATTTATTCACTGTCAAACAGCTACTTTTGCAGAAGACATGTAATTCCAATTGATTTTTGACAAACAATGCATCAGATAATAATGCACAGAAAAACAGAACAGTCAAAACAGAGCAACAATGACAGTGACGTGATGAAGCCTGTCTCCCTCTAGTGTTCATGGCACCAAGAAGCTCACGGTCTTCATATCTAATCTATGAGATCACTGAATTTACACTTGAAAATGAGACGCTACATCTCAAGGTGCTAACCTTTCAAGAAATTCAAATACATTTATTTACCCAAATCTGAATTTAAGTAAATCAACATTTCACAAATATGAGTTATACTTTAATTTCATTCTTGTACGACCAATAAAACAATAAAAATAAACGTTGGAAATAATCTGCTGTTTCAGGTAATAATTTCGGACGGGGTAAAAAGCATTGGTGTGAGTGCACGATTAGGAAAGTAAAACAGAACAAGCTTAGCAGGGATCACTGAGCAAAACAGACCGGCAGCATGTAAGCCTCTGCTTCATGAAAGGAAGCTCCAACTGAGATCAAACTGATGAACATGCCCCCTCCAATGGTTCGAAGGGATCAGTTAATTATATGCTGCAGCTGAGCTGACGGTTGTGCCTGGGAAACTACTTCCCTTGAAGACATCCGGCAAACCTTATCAGCTGCTGATAGGACAAAGAAATTAGAATAATTTCACCCCTCTGCTGCAGAAAGTGACACCAGCTCAGGCAGTGCTTATGATAGATTTAGGCCATCTCGGCACAATTAGGGGGGATAACGGGAAGCAATCTATTTGAGGAAGCAGCTGGAGCCTTCTGGACACGTCCCAGTGGTAAACACAGCCTGTCTTTGAACCGCAAACAAACACAAGTCTTACACAAAAATAATCATGTTTCCTTATCGGTGTAGATTTATCCTGGCTTACTTTGTCTGCTTCAGTCTCAAGTCATGTAAAAACAAGAGCTGAAGCTGATAATGCTACATGAAGTGCAGAAAAAAAACTAATTGATGGGCTTATTATCCTCTTAATTTTTCTCATTATATAAAGATTGTCCTGGGTAGTGGTTGCAGAGCTCCTGCCGCCTGAAGCAAGTTCAACATCCCCAGGATGTCTTTTCATTACTCGGTTTGACAAAGCCTAACGATCGCAGTCACACTAAATGGTGTCATGATGAGGTTTCTAAACTCACTCTGTTAACCCAGGGTTTCCGACTCTAGTTATGAGCATGTTCACGTAAAAGGATGACCCGTCACGACAAAGTCTAGAGCTGCATGTTCTCACCTAAAGAACAAAGTATAATCCTAAACAAAAGTGAGGAAATTAAAAAATATAATAGAGGCTAAAAGCCTCACAGCTGCTGCAGCCAGAGCCAGGGAGGAAGGAAAGCTGGAGGGGGTTTGGTGGGTTTTACAGATCTTACCTTTTGCCTCGCCAGGTGTGAGGCACGCTGCAAATAATCGAACTGAACATGAGAGCAGTGACGAAGGAGAAGAGCACAAGGTAGATGAGGCCTTCCAGTCCATCATAGCACAGCCCCGTCATGGCCTGGACGTAATCCTGGAACCAGAGGAAATCCCACTTTTTGTAATGAAGTATGACAAAACAAACTGTGTTTGCGCATTTACAGTATTTTGCAAACATAAGGAGGAAAGAGAAAAACAAAAACTGCAGTAATCAAAGGCTAGAGTTGTGGTGTTTTACATTTTGGCACCAATTTTAAGTGCATATTCAAAATGCATCTGTTTCGACTTTTCATTTTTGAGTCAACCCAATGAGCTCACAGTTGGCTTCCTGAAAGAAATGCTGTGTTTTTATACCTTGGTTTGATATGCTGTGCTGGTGCTCTGCATTATCATAACTGAGAATCTCCATTCCACATTCACTGCACAGCTGAAACACATTTCCTATTCAGCTATTCAAGATGCTGTAATTTTCGTGAAATAATAAGCTTTGGCTTGTTAACAGGGGAGATATTTGAGAGGGAATGCAGAGCAGAAAGCAATGAGAAAAGGCTGCACGTGCACATGTGCAATTGGAATTTGAAAGGCACTGAGGGAGAGTCCTTTAAACAGAAGAGATAGCCAAGTTTGTCACTCGGCCTGTTTTGTAAACCACACACAGCCAACGTGAATTGGACAACCATCGAGGAAAGCAAATGTTATGAATGGTGACAGGTTAAGTGAGCTGCACAAGCATAAAAGAGGGGTTACAATAAAACTGCACTCCCAAACTATCACAACGAATTAAATCTGAGCCGTTTTCCACGAGACATGATGCTTTAAGAGTTGAGTTATTGTATATCTGTAAGTCTGCGCGTCCCTGCTCACCATGTGCAGGCTGCGACAGTCCACCAGGGCAGTGAGCTGATGTAGGCTGATCTCTGTGGTGTTCAGAACCCCCTGGATCTCTTCCAAACTTGCCTGGAAATGAATGAGGGGGGGGGGGGACAAAAAGTGCACTGTTAAAACAGGCTTAACGTGAAATTCAACTTTGGCACCTTTGTGTGCTTAAACACCGTGGCCGATTAACAAAGCCACTGGAACACAAAATAAAGACAGGGCAAAGAAAGTGATTAATTCTCGGATTCGTTCTATGGAGATTTTTCTGGGAAGTGTCTTTCGCCAATACGGTTAAAAAACGGTACACAGCAACTGCAGCTGAAAATGCAGATTTTATGTATGATATATTTTAACGGAATGTCTCTACTACTTCTTCCGCTTCTCATTACAGTCCTGGTGAAAAAAAAAAAACACACATCTGATTGCCTGATATAAATGTTTCCACAACCTCAGCACATTTCTCTGTGTGGGTATGTG
>JAPQRN010000026.1:16772241-16797299 GCA_037367275.1 Coranthus polyacanthus
CATCCGCTGTAGCAATAACACTACAGAGGATGGACTGTAGCAATCCAGAGCTTTGTCTGATGCAATATCAGGCAGACTCAGTTACAGGTTTTCTTTCCAAGAATGAGGACGAATACCATCTTGGGGTTCTTAATTATGTGCTGCTGTACATTTTATAATAACTCCCAACATTACCATAGTAGTGATACACTTAATGTCTCAAAATATACTTCTTTTAAACTGTGGTTTAGTTTTTTTTGGGGAAGAAAATACAGTGGAAAAAACCCACACTGCATAAATCAGCTCCAGGGCATAATACAACTTCAAAGCTGCAGCATAATACAGTTCATGCATAGAATGAATTTGTGCTCATGGTTCAGATGAACCATAAATTCCTACATTTGAGCTGATGCCCTGATTTCTGCTCCTAACTGACAAAATTTTGGTTTGTGTATTCAGTATACATTTCAGAGAAGAGAGCTGAAAAAGACTGAGCTGAAATTGTAAAGCTTCCCATTTTTTCCAATAACTGAAAAGGAAAGCAGCAGATAAGGTATATGTGTCTCAGATCATTTCCTCCACCGCTCGTACCTCCCTCATACATTCTGCTTCACACATGCACATGCAACACAGGATGTTTTTCTCTTTTTCTGTCACATCCCGTCATGGACAGACTGGGCAATTACTAAAACGAGACATGTTAGAGAGGCTTCTGTACTGCTTGAAAAGACAGGCCATTGCCCTCTTGACCCTTCTACACATGTGGCAGTCATTTTTAGTGGCTTTTTATGAGCCGTGGACAAGACAAGGCCCCACTCTTCAGAACAATGCGTCATTGCTGCACAATAACAAGAGCATTGAGGCCAGACATTAAAGCTGACTCATATTTACCATTTAAAAGATTTGTCTGAGTGCATACAGAACCCACTCATAACAGGACAGTGTCAGTGCCATATGGATAACACTTTTTATATTGTATGTGATTCATACCTTGATTGATGACTGCATACTGGTCTGTTACTCTGGTGACGTATGCATCAGGGGCAACACAGAAGTCACTGGATGTCTAGAAACACAAACAATAAGGTCATGGCAATAAAGAAGACCGCGTCTTCACTGCATGTCAAAGGCAACTCACGGTTAATGCACCATCATGTTCGACACGGAACATGTGAGTAACTGATAACAGCTTTGAAAACACTTTTTACAACGTGACAGGCTGACGCTGTCTGAGCTGAGAGTGATGACAGAAACTAAATCAAGCACATTTAGGTGTGAACAGACTGATTCATGTGCAGGGGAGGAAATCCTCCACATTCATTTGCACAACGCTTCGCATTCATCAACATTTCTTCAGAAAATGTCTTTAATGGGTGGTTTTGAATTAAGTAATACAAAAAAATACCACACACAGTTTATGTTCAGTTTGTGCTGCTGTATTCTGGAAAAAGGACTTTTCCGTCTATAGTGCAACCAAATGAACTGCTTGGATTTCTTGTGAGCAAGGCCCTCAGTGGTATGCCTCCAATGCTACATACGTGGAATATTTTTTTGAAATCACGTTCTGGAAAATGGAGTGACCAGAAAAATAAAAACCTTTGTTGTCGGTATCAACTTGCTGATCTCTAAGCTGTGTAAATACATGTAAAATGGCAAATTCTGCAGACGTAGCGTGAGCACAAAAAATATTTTATCCAATTACAAGTAATTAACTGTGCAGCCCTAACTAGAAAACAGGATCATGCTCTGACGGAGGCACTTACCGCAGAGACAGCCAACTCCAGCCCCAGGGAGACCCAGCTGATTACAAGAGCTACAACACCAAACAGGCAAACCCTGGGGACAGAATGAGGACATAACAAATTCAAGTACCTTTAACATCCAGCGTCAGAGCAATAACTACAGTACACTTTAGCGGGAGGATATTTTTAGCTAATTAAGTAGGTCTTTTAGTCAGGCCACATCATACCAATGTTCCCTTAAAAGTAAAATATTACTTTCATCCCCAAACACATTCAAATAGTGCATGTTTAGGTTAAACTGGAAAGAACAAAAGGAGAAGGCAGAGTTTCTACAACTGAAGCTTAGGAGGTTGACGCAACTGTTTACATACATTATTAAAATTAACTGCAGCTAAATAATAATGTGCTGGAAACCCTATGGGGACGGTTTAGTAAAATGGAAAAACAAGAACACATTGGACCACTGGTTGAACCACCACAGAGCAAAACATGATACAGTACACTGCTGTTTAAAAAAAAAAAAAAAAGATAAACATAAGAAGCTATCTATAAAATAAAATGTTTTATTCCCTTTATCCGGTAAGCAAAGCAAATGAAGCAAAAAGCCGAGAACAGGCTGTTTTTTCTTTAAGTCTATAACATGCAAACAGCCTTTCACATCTAATCTTTACTATGAAACATAATAAAGAAAGTACTGACCAAAGCTAATTAATACAGACCTGTGGATTTAAGTGTGTTATGACATGTCATCATCTACTCAGTGAGGATTGTATGTTGTGATTCTTGTACTAAATGTAAGATGACTGTGCTGATAATTTATAGAGCGTGAATTAATCCTGGCTAATTTCTAATGACAAGGTGGCTCTGATGAAACGGGGGCTTTTTGCGCCGTAATTGCCACTCATTCTGTGACAACGACTAAAATGATTTCCCAGGGCAGAAACATTTTCCCTTAAGTGCTCTCATGCCAATGATCTCATGTTAAGACTCACCCTATAAGCGTTCCCTTGGAGTTGCGAATGAGGCCAAACAGCACCAGAAGGCAGATGAGGATGTCGAACAGTAGCAGGACTATGTAACCCAGCCACCTGTGAAGACAAATACCATTACCGACAAATGGCCAAGAGCAGCAGAGCGTACTTTCACCAAGTCAAACAAAGTACCTCTTAGAGCAACCATGATAACTTCAATACTACTGTCATACAAACCGTCAACTAATAATGAAGAATAAACTTATGTCATTCTATATTATTCTTGGACGACATATCGCAAACAGCCCTGCAACCTCTCACATTGCATTGACTCTGTGTCTCATTTCTGCTTTGAAATTATGTTTTCCCTCTGATTCTTGTTTCTGCAGGTAAATTTAAAACTTTTTAAAGACCTTTTTAAAGACCCATTTCAAGTCCATACAGGCAAAGAAGTACAATGAATATGAAGAAGTCCCAGAATTGCAAGCAAAGTAAATTAATTTAGAGACTGAAGCTAATACTTAAAATGTTAACTTCATAATGCAATAAATTTTAAGATCAGTCAAAATCATATTCAACACATTTTATGGCCTAAAATTCTGACTCTTTTTAAAAATACAGGTGGAAAACGTATTCATGAAAAACCCGGGGCCATTGGATCTATGGGCTCACTTACATATTCATAGTTTAAGGCATACAAGTACACTAATCCAATGAAGCCCAGAGGAAATGTGGCAGCATCTTCAATATATTCAATGAACACAGGAAACTCGAGCCAGATTTGATATTCTTGGCATGTAAACTCCCTAATGATATGCTGAATAAGTAAGACTTGTTCCTTGTTGTCTGTGCTCGCCTCCGCTTCCTACTTTAGATTCACTCATAAATTTGATTTCAGAAACCTACTCAACAGTGCAGCCTTGGCTAACATTGTCTCACCAGGGAAAAGCCGACTAACTTTTATTATATAAACTCACAGAGGAGCCACACATGGCTGTAAATCACTGGTACCGTGTGTCTGAACTGAAAGTTTCATACAGAGACAAGCGCATGAATTACAGTCTGTTGTTGTCTGAAAAGTGTCTGTGCTGCTGCTGCTGTCACTGCCATTACCATCAGCATCATCGATTTCAGAATAGTGTCCAGAAATTTTATGTGACATTGTAGAAGTTGTGTATGGCACTCTGAATGCTAGTGCTTGGATTCCACTCTCTCTGTCTCACCTGTACCAATCATACAGCTCAATCTTGACAGCCAGCTCCTCCAGGGAGATGTTGGTATTGTCCCAAAAGGGAATCTCCACCATCTGTCTGACCAGCTCGTCCAGCTGGCCCTGCAGTTTTTGGATGATAGACAGGTAGTCTGCATGCTGCGCATACTGGCCCTCAAGCTGTTGCAGATCGTCTTCTACCGTCTGGTTCAGTGAGGATGTACTGTCGTATACCTGGACAAACACAAAGGGACAAACAAGGTCATAATGGAGAACCAAAAGGGAATTCACCACAGTGCTCTAGTGGTAGTGGAATCAGGAGTGCTCATAGCAGATGGTTGATGAATTATTAAGTGTGATTTTGCTCTCAGACCTACCAGTTTCTGCACCCCAGTGATTGTGCGGTTAGCATGGCGCAGAGAATACGTCAGCCGATTCACTCCATCACAAGTCTCGCCGTTCCCATAGAAACCGACAGCAATGCCAGCGCTGAGGGGAGACAAAAGGAAGGGAGGGGAGACAGGGTGGTGAGGAGGAGGGATTAGCTAAAAAAGACACAGAGAGGAGATAGAGAAGAGAGCGAGCGAGGGGGATAGCGAAGCAGAGAGAGGCGTGTGAACTCCACATTAACCCTGTCGGTTCAGACGCCAGTCAACAGGCTCCTTTCAGCTCCAGCAGAAAGACCCCATAGAGAACCATGGAAACACAGAGGAATGGACCAGCTATGCCACAAACCCCTCACTACGACCGACAAAGGCTGTACTGAGGCAGGAGATCAGTTTTCTGCACAGACAGGCCTCAGGTTGCAGAAAAACAATTCTGACAACTCCACAGGCAAAACGTTTCATAGGAAGATTGAGTAGAATGTCTTTTTACATAGAAAAACAGTAAACACTCTCACAAGTTTAATTGGTGCAATTGAGGAGTCTTTGTCAACAACAAAAACTCCCTTTCTACGCTCTGAGAAGCTATCTGAAAGAGGAGGAAAGTCTCATTCAGCGCTGGTCAATTTGCTCAGCCCCATCTTATTCCAGAGTGGATTTTATCTTGTGGGATATTGATAAGTGAACCACTTCATGCTAAGTCAGACCAAGTCAATGCTCAACCAACAGCACTCAGTCAATCATTGGGTTTTCCTTTCTTCCAGGAGGGCTGCTAAACTCTAAACTAAACCCAGACCAAAACAAAACCAACCTCCCTATTGCAAGATTAACCTGTGAAAACTCTCTACTGCTCGTTGAGTATGAATGAATGTATTAAATTGTAATAAACTTAAAAAAAAATAAAAAATAACAACCAGAAAATAAAAATAAACTATTCTTAAAAAGTTGTCTAGTCCTTTGTGGAATAATGCAAAACATGGAATTGTTGTCAAAGAACAAATGAAAAACAAAACAAAAGAAAGTCTGATCACACTTCTGTTTCCTGCTTATTACAAAATGCATTGCTGTGAGGGTACAGAGACACAAATACAATGATTGTAATGCAGTTCCTGTACTCATCAAGTCCCAGAGCTCTTCTATTCAAAGCTCTTGTGTTACTCTGAATCAACCGTGATGGCTCTCCAGTGGCCAATCAACAGAAGGAGGAAAAACAGGAAACAAATGTAGTGTTCACGGATAGAAACTATGTCCAGATGGTACAGTTCGCACTGTGATGATGCTATCTATAGTAAGAACAACAAAACTGGAAAAAGGAGCCAATCTATGAACATTCTCTTTTAACACTGTTCTTTGTGTGCTTATTCAGTTTTTTTTGCAATGACATATAAGGGCTGAGAGACAGGATGTGGTAGATTAGACAGACTTACATCAAGATCATTGTGTCTCTCTAAGTGGATGCAAGCAGGTGGTAAAACTCAAACAAGCAAAGAAATTAACAGAGTTTAAAATACATCTGAAACATGGATTCTCCCCACTGGGATTCTGTGTGTACACTCACCTGCACACAAGAGTAGCGATGATGACGCACCAGGCTGTGCAGCAACAGTCGGCATTGGGCTGATCCTCACTTTTGTTCCGCCGGCAGCAGAGCCAAATGGAATAGAAGAGCAGGAAGAGGAGGTCCAGGGCCAGACAGGCAAGCGCCACACCCCCCAGTAACAGGATGGACTGGTGGACAAAAGAAGGTGGTTATGGAAACTTAATAGCTGATACTGCTTTGATGTCAATTGCAGCGGGAATAATAGATATCCAAATTATCCCAAAGGGAAACACCACACATTAGGTTTACAGAAGAACACCAAGCTCCAGATATCTTGCACTACTATGTTTATCTTTGTCTTGCTGTGCTTTTGTTGATTTGTGTACATCAGTAACTTTAATAAATATATACTGCACTTTGCAATAGAGGACACTTTGTCTTCAGCTTTGTCCCACACGGAACTGAAAGAAAGTTTAACCTTGTAATCAGGAAAAAACAGTGGTGGCTTTCACTCATTTGAAAAGCACCGAAAAGGCGGCTTTCAATTTGATGAAGCAGACAACAGCCCACTCATTTTCAGCACAATACAAATAGAGCCAATTGTAGACTTCATCTCCTAAAGACTAGTGGGGGAAAACAACAGCAAAAGCATTCTTCAAATGCACATTGAAGATAAAAGGGAGAATGTTTCCTCAACATCCCTTTCTTTTACTTTGTGCTGAATATCACAAATGTCATCCATGTATAATAGCTAAATTTGAAAACTAGTGGGACAGAGTTTTATTGTAACAATCAAACGTCTCCGCCAACAGCAGTACTTGTTATGTAGGTCAGACAGAGGGTGCGCTCACTGTATACTCCAGAGGATTCACAGTTAGGGCAGATTTCCACTTCTGTTTTGTAAAAACCCAGGGTTGATTGGTTGTTTGTTCAGTTTAGTCAACAGCGGATTACAGCGATTTACACACACTAATGCAGTGGTTGTCAACTTTTGTTGGCAGGGACTGAATTCAGTACTGGAACAACTGCAAACTCAAAGCATGAATGCAGTCTTCACACCACAGTATCTGGTGAAACTATTCCTTTTTCAACCTTCTTCTGAGCCGACAGTGATGACAAACAAATGACAAGTAGGTTAGTCAGAACCCAAAACCCACAGAATGTCTTGGCTTCCGCCATGTTGCGCTGCACTTTTCAGCCATACAGGGTTCACTGAGTGCAACAGGGTAAGAAACTATTATCCTACTGGATGTTAGTTTTCCTGTACTGTACAGTAAAAATGACAGAATCAAAAGCACCAGTAATTGCATCATTATGATGTAGTCACATAACAATGCCACTGACAGCTTAGCCATCTGGAAAAGTCAAGATTTCCCCTGAAGCATCTGCGAGAGCACTGCACTGACAATAATTAACAGCCTGCTATCACAGTAGGTTAGTAGTTGTATTTTAGTGAGATGGCCTATGTTCACCACTTTTATGTTTTGCTCTTGCTGAGTTAAAGGTAAAAGGGAGCAGGATAACTAATTTTTTTTTTTTGCAATGATGCTGTTCATTTTGAGCCTTGAGCTGTTTACACTTGGTGTCAAACACATACAGCCACAACCATTAACCAGCCAATGAACCGGTCCTGTGTCCTGCCAGGAAAAGGCTCCAGGTCATATCTCAGAAAGCAAAGCAATTGTGAGCTGGTAAAATTATGATCCTTTGTAGCAAATGGTTTTGGTGTCCCCACGGGTGAACACCGGGTTTTTTAAGATTTTGTCTAAACCTCCTATTCCTATACTAAACCATGGATCATCTGTAGCAGTATCTGAACCTTTCACGAAACATAACAAGGATATGTGTAGTTTTAACCATGGGATTGCTTTCATTTTAAATGTATGCGCCTCCACAACCGTTAGCACACACTCCGCAGACAGTCTGGAACATCCCGTTTCTCAGGAAAAACGATTCACTTCTGGATTTTCTAAATCACAGTTCTACAGAAGACACTATTTGATGTCGAACACAGTTGAATCACCCTTTTATCTCTTCCCATTTCCATTGTCTTCACCCATGAGTTTATTAAACTTGCATGATACATATTAATTCCTGTCTCTCAGAGCCTTTTAAAACCCACAGTACCACAGATGATTTGGTAATGAAGCATTTTGAGAAGAGCATAAACAAATTTGATTCATGAATTGATTAGTCAGCTTCTATCACTTGAGGATTAAATTATGTTGGTTGCATTTCACTCTTAAATCATGCTTGTTGGAAAACAAAAAAAACATAGTAAGTGGCATAATAAGTGCTATATACCTGCTTAAACTGCCACTGGAATGAGGAAGCAAAGCATCAGCTGACCTCAATTTATATGATTTTCATTAATATTTACACTGTGAACAAATGCCACGCTCCACTCCACTCCCCTCCCCCACTCTTAGCTGTTCATCAGGCTGTACAGTCTCCGTCTGGACCCTTGTTCTGAGTTTACCCTCATTAATCTGAGCACATGAGTAGTTTTGAAAAGGCAGTTCTGACACACAGTGAGCATATCACGGTTTTATAATCGCCGTTTGTACTTAAATGAAAATTAACAGAATAGGGGAGTTGAGAAATACGGCAGCTAAGGTCAACTTAGGTGGCTTGGATCACACTCTACAATGACAGCTGGCAGGAGTCTGGAAAAGGCCAAGACATGGATAACAGCTACACACAGATGGCGACAGGGATCAAAAGGTGAAACGGGTGCAACCGGGTCATCTGTAACTGAGGACAGCCAATCATTTTAGAATCTTAAATCTGAGGCTGCAGATTTAGAGAAGGGATAGAACCATATGAGCACGTCCTTAATGAGAGAAAACAATTCAACAAACTGTAAAACCCCTCTATATTCCGCCTTCTCAAGCACACACACACATATATAACCCATATTTCCAGTGATTTGATAAGAGTCAAAAACAATTTACCTGCTGATAGGTCCAGTCCTCAGGTTGGAAATCACTGCTTGTTTGTTCGAACCTTAAGTTGAAGTGGGGGAGTCTGTGCAGCAGGTTCACCCACCATGGTGGAGAGTAGCTAACCACTGCTGCCATGGCGAGTGAATGTCAACGGGATCCGCTCAGCAATCAAGCAAACACGGAAGGATGCTTGAAACTGTAAACAGGCAGGAGAGTCCACTTCATAAAGTCTGTCTGTTTCCGGGGTGAAAAACGAAAACAAGAGCAGTATTGCTTAGTTAGCTAAGTCAGACACAAAGTTAGTTGCTAGTTCAACATGAGGTATCATTCGGTCAAGTGTTACTTCAACACCGAACCACTTATCCATCGCTGTTTAATTCGAGAGATGTTAATGATATACTCTGTGGTTTTGTTGACAGTTTACAAGCACCTCGAGCCTCAACAGTGCCTCCAGTTTAGACACAAATGAATGTACAGTTAGCCTGAGCTAATACTCTGCTACCATTAACTAGTATAACCCGGCGAACTGAAGGTTAGCAACTAGCGAGCTAGTTAGCTTGTTAACCCGTAGATATGCGTTAACCTGTCAACTTCGGTCAATGTTGTGTCGCCAGGGTAGACCATGCTGCGGTGTTAGTTAGCTGTAAACTCCCAAGAGTCGCTGTCCGTTAATTTCGGTTAGTTCTTATGAGCTAGTTATACCTGTAATGTAGCGAGCTAGCGTTAACTAAGCTAACGTTAGCCGGTTCAGCTGCTGGTTAGTTCAATCCGCTGAGACTGAAGGAGAATAACAAGAAGTCTCTTTTGTTCCACTTGACATTCTGGTCTGCGGTTTGTTACATCCTGGTTTGTTTGGTTGTTATTTCCTCATTTCGTTTCCTGCAGCTTTAACGTTATCCCACCGCAACAGCTTAAACAAACGCCTCCGACTAAAACCTCCATCCAGTAGTAGTTGGAGTGTAGGGAGACTGGAGCCTACACGGCGACTATTCACGACATTCACCCAGCTGGCTGCCTCCCCGGCCCGGCCCGCACTCACCCACTTCACACGCTTCATAAAAAAAGACCAAACAGCGCCACCCGGAGGCTTTCTAGCGAATTTCTAACATTGGTTCCATGAGAGGTTTACGTGATGTTGGAAATGTCGGAATTGTAACGTAAATTAAAAACGAGGATTACCTGAGATTTTGCATGGGCAAACAATGAATGCGCACACCAACCTTTAATTATGCACGATCTGCAGCTGTGCTATATCACAGATGTTTTGCCATTGCTGATTTACTTCTACTTAAGTAAAGGTAGCAATACCACAATGTAAATTTACTGCATTAAAAAAAAAAGTCCTGCGTTCAAACCCTTATTTAAGCAAAAGTACAAGGGTGTTACCATTAAAATACTTCAACATAAAGTACTTACTTACTTAAATTGTCAGAAGAGCAGAAGGGCCCACTTCAGAATAATACTATATTCTGTATTGCTGGATTATAATTATTGATACATTAATATGTGCATCTTAAATGTTGCAGTTGGTAATTTCTGTATAGAGCTGGTTAGCTTAATCTCTTTAACAATACATCATAATGTATTTTATGTTAATTATACTTAAATGAGTGGTAACTAAAGAAACTTTTAATAAATGTAGGGGAATAAAAAGAACTGTATTTGCCTAATGGAGAAGAATAAATAGTCAAAATGTGAATACTCAAGTAAAGTACCTCAGATTCATACTAGGTACAGTACTTCAACAAATGCACCTCTGCTTGCCATATATTTCATGTACGTACAAAGCGCATTTATTATTCGTTATTCTTCATTTAACGTAGTTTACCTGAAGGGAACATTAAATATGCGGACGAAACAACGAGGAACAGAAAATCACAGTAAATTAACTTGTTTCACGAGTGAAGCCAGGAAATAAACACGCCTGAACGAGACGAACTACTTTTTTCTTTTTCTTTTTTCTTTTTCCTGTGCGCAAAGCCGCCGGTCGTCGCTTAGCGAGAAGCGACTTCTTAACACCTCCCGTGTAAATTACAACAGCGACAGTCTCGTTACACCAGTGCGTGTAAGTGACGCTCCGCCAGGGCCCTGGACTTTAACCAGCACTCGCTACAACTTTAAGAAATTAATTACTTGGGTTCTTTTTTTTTTCTTTTTTTCTGCAGGAAATCACATGGAGGTGCTCTTGTGCTCACATGACATTCAGAGCCATGGCAGGAGAGATCAATGAAGGTAATGTGCGAGAACTTCCTACTTGTCTCCTCGACTGAGCGCCGTCCTATCGATTTCTTATGACTCGGTCGTTTTATTTGCCGTTGCTGCGTCAGGCTAATGTAAATATTGAATTAGATGTTGTAACAAAAAAAAAAAAGAAAAAAGAAAAAACAGAGTGATTTCTGGTGGCTGAAGCCGCGATGTGAAATAACCCACGACTTTCTGCTACGTTGACATCGGAGTTACAAATCGGCCGATCTCGATGCAGATTTGTTTGTTTGTTTGTTTGTTTGTTTTTCTTTTCACGTTCGCCATCGGTATTCTCGACGGCGGGGCAAACGTGACAGTGATTTTCTGCTGTTCGCGACGAACGGGGGGGAAAAAAAAAAAAGTTTTGATGCTGTTTTTCTGCCACGTGAAAAGCTGTCAAGTTGGTTACAGCTGCACAGCAAAGACTACCTAAGATCTCCTATTTATTCACTACATAGTGCTGTAAACCTCCGATAAGGATGTTAATGCACAATGTCTCTCACAGATTCCCCTGCAGATGCTGTTACCCGTGCTTGAACAGTGTACAGTGCTTTTTAAAAAAAGTCTGTTTTCATCTCAATTCACATAATATTAAACAAAATGAGTGGGGGGGGGGGGATGAGAAAGCCTATAAAAGTTTGTAAGTTTACCCCTATTTGAGCACAGCACATCCAGGTGTATTTACGATGGTGTTTGATTAGGGCATATGACTCTGATCATAAAAAAAAAAAAAAAAAAAAAGTTTAATGCTTGAGTGCTTGTGATGCTATGTAGATGTTGTTCCTCTTTTAGGCTCAGTTCCCGCCTATTACAGGGAAGTATACGAGGCCATCCGCTGTAGGACAGATGAAAGAGTGCAGGTTGAAGTTTTTCAGCGGTTGCTTCAAAGGACCGAGCTCTCCAAGGCAGCTCTAGGAAAGGTGAGGGGGGCAAAAAAAAAAAAAAGAAACTGAGACAGTGCAGAAGGCAACAGTGAAAATCTGTGATAGAGCTGTGAAGTATTAGAAGGCAGAAGCTACAAAACCGATAAATCACTTTCTACTTTCGTTACACGGCTTTAGTTCATTATGGGAAGCACTGGGTAAAAACATACAATAAGGGCACATGAATATGATTAATTTACTAACTGTAAATTGAAGAAGACTGAGACTGGTGTTGGTATAATAAAAAAAAAATAAAGGAACTGGGAGAGGATTCGTATCACACATCAGTGTTATGAAATATATTTGTGTCTGTTGTCTTTGGAATATTCCTCATCCATTTCACGGTTCAGTAGATTTTCCCTTTTCCTGATTTCTCAGCATGCCATTGTCTTTGTGTCTAGTGAGCACTTTTTGCATGGAGGAATGCAAGCCACAGTTGAATTTAGATCTTGGGCTGAAAAACGGTGACCTTCAGGTCATATTGTCTTTGTCATTCTCAGATTGCTGAGCATGTTGAGTCCACAGATGGATTCCTGACCAAGTTGTCCCTCTATAAAGCACTCGCTTTGATTGCTCTTGCTCAGCAAGGAAAGCAACCAAGCCCCAAACTCTTGGAAAACTGCATACAAGGTAGGCGGCATTCTTGCAGTGACAGTACTGTAGTGCAGTAAAACACCGTTTAATGAGTAGCTTGTAATTCATCAGAGCGTCCAAGGGCAACCTCAGTCATCCCGCCAGTGTCAAGACACTCCATTTATAACAGGAGGTTGTCACTCTTTTATTGTCTCACATACACTCAAGATATCTGTGACAGTTTACAACGGGACGGAAAATATACTGTATGTAGTATTGCATTAAGAGTGTGATGTTTGGGGATATTAGTATAAAATGAAGTTCAATCAAAAACATACATTTAAAAATGATCATCCCATTCTTTTTGTGTCTTTTGCAACTGAAGACATGATTAAAGTTTTGATTGAACTTCATTTTGTTTGATGATTTTGTGCAGAGATGCCTTAGCTGTATTTAAGTGTTGCATTCTTTCACTAGTCCCACAGCAGGAAGATGATAGGGGGGAGTTTTATGGTTTTCATAGAGCTAGCCATTATGCTGGCTTGAGTAAAATCCATTCCCAACCTTCTGTGATTATTTAAGGCCCTCTCTGTTATTTCAGGTGTGGCCAGTATGGCAGCTATAGCTCCATGCCACTTCCTGCTCTGAACAAGAACAAGTTTTCTGCATTTGTCGCAGTACTTTTCATGCAAATCACGATGTCCCTGGAATGCACGGGAAGGAATGGATAACAGATCACATGGACATCATGCACAATATCATGTTGGTTAAAGACAAATAGAAACGTGAAATCTTGGTCTTAACACCAGCATTCCTCACAGTTAGGAAATCGCTTAATTTCAGCCTAGATGTATTGATTTAAACATGCAAAACAAACATTAGAAGTTGGCGGTGATTGTTTTCCCGACAGAGTTACCGAAACCTCAGCTCGGCGAGCCCAGCGACTTGAGCACACTGAGGATGCAGCCAGCTCAGGAAGACGTGCTGACGTTGTCCCAGACCCTGGACAAGCTGTTGACCAGAGACACGGTCCAGGTGGAGCTCATTCCTGAGAAGAAGGGACTATTCCTCAAACACGTGGAGTACCAAGTCACCAGCCAGGCAAGCACTTTTTAGTAAATCAACTGCATATGAACTGAAGTAGTTGAAACGACAGCAGCAAAATGTGGTGCTTTTTATCTTTCACTGATCAGCCACGTGTTAGCTGAGTGTTAGAAACCCCATCGAAGCAGAAAGCAGTCATTAAAAAAGATGAAGTATTTGTGTAAAAAGGATATATGTAAGTTCTGTGTGCTTTAACTGGCTTGGACTTAAAACTGAACCGTGTTGACTGTTGAGGAAAGTTAAGAAAACACGTTACATCATTTAGTCCAGGGTGCTTGTACGATGGAGACAATGATTTCTGTTAATAAAAAATAAGAAAACCAATGCTTTATCGTGATTTTCTTTCTTTATTTGTTTTTGCAGCATTATAAAATATCAGTCTATCGACGCTACAGTGACTTTGACGTCTTCCACGAGGTTTTGCTGCAGAGGTTCGCCTACCGAGTGGTGCCGGCTCTACCACCTAAAAGAATGTTAAAGGGAGGTATGTTCTGTTGCCCTGGCTGAACTCTTCCTTTGTTAGTTTTGTATCACCACTTCTGCATCTAAAGTTGTCTTTAAAGCATTGTCGGGATGTTTTGAGTTTATATCTTCGGAGGTGGCAGACGTGCACACATTCCTTACTCCAGTCGAGGTCCAGATGCACAAAAAAAACAAGATTCTGGTAAAAGTAGAAGTATTGATACAACTTCTTTATTCAAGTAAAAGTGGAAAAAATACAGGCTCTGGAATGCACTCAAAGGGTAGAAGGAAAAAGTGACTCTTTGAAAGACGTTTCTACCGGCTGATTCTAACTGAACCTTATGTCATATCAATAAAATGTGAAGGCTGTTGAACCATTCTAACAAATAAAAAACACCAATATATCGAAAACAATGAACATTAACTTCGCTCCAATGTGCAAATCAGTTTTCAGTGTCGGCAACAGAACTCTAAAGATTCTAATGTCTTCTCTCTACGGTCTAGTCTCCGCTTAATGTCTGTTTCATCTTGTTGCATCTGTTGTGTGGATGCACCAAGGGATTGATTGTCTTTTGTATGTGTTATTGTCCCATTTAGGCTGAAATTGGTCTTAATGTTGGAAAGATATGCAATGACGTAAAATAAAAGTAATCGACAGTGTCCCTAAAAATGCGTTAAAACTACAGTAACGAGCCTGTTTTTAAAATGTAAGGAGTAGAATGTACAGATATTTGTGCAAAAAGTAAAAAGTCGTCAGAAAAATAGACTACTGAAGTAAAGTACAGATACCTAAAAACTCTACTCACGTACTTCGTTACTTCTCGCGTCTGCACATTTTTTTTATTCAAAGGCCAGTTGCAAACAAGTAAACATCCATGAGCTACAGCAGTTTCTAAAGAATAAAATGTTCATTACAGTCAATTTTAGCCCTGAAGGTTCTATTGTTTCAAACACAGTCAAGGCCATTCATCAAATTACTGCCTGAAAGAAACAAGGAAACTAGTGACGTGTAAAATTAGCCTGTTTCAGTTCACAGTGACTTATTGCAGCTGTGGAATGATGTTTATGTCCGCACAAAAACAACGAGGAGTCTTGGCAAAACACTGTTTTAATTATATATGTTAATATGTTGAGCCCTGGATCTGTTCTGAAGTGTACAGTTTATAAGAAGAGGCGTCGGCGCAGTCTGAGGGTTTTAGTTCATGTACTTTAGATTTTGTTTTAGTTCCTTGAAATATTTACAGTACCACCTGTGTCCATACTGTTAAATTCACTCCCTCACACTCCTTTCCCTCAAGCTGCAGGTCAGTGTGGTGTGACTAAATTATTTAACGTGTTTTTTTTTTGGGGGGGGGTTTTGCTCTGGTATCTGTCAACAGTCCTGACCTCCATCTCTGAGCGGGAGTTTATCGAGGGAAGGAGGCGTGCTCTGGGCAGGTTCATTAACTTGGTGGCGCGGCATCCCTTCTTTTCACAAGACGAACTGGTCAAGACCTTCCTCACCTTCAGCGGCTCCGTATGTGGTTTCTTTAACTCGCTGCCTTGTTCAGTTCTGTTCTGTTCTGCTCTGTGGCCCGGGCTGTTGCACAATAAGCATTATCATCGTGACGACTGACAATGAAATACATCCTGTTCCAGCTGCTGTGTGCTTTTTCCACTCACCAGCTTCTCACCCCTCTTTCCAAACAGGATGTTCAGACCAAGCTGCGTGATACTTACAAGAAAACGGGCGATGAGTTCATGACTAACAGAATTGCAACCCAGGCAAAGGTATCCTGAGTCACCAGTGCTTGGTGTACAAATCTTGATATTCCTTCCCCAGAAATGACTTGTGTGTAAAATTTTAATGATCACAAAAGAGATCCGTTGCCGCTGTTTTCTAGGAATATCTCCCCGCTGACATCCAGGCTCAGTTCTCAACAAGCCGAGAACTGATTAGAAACATTCACAACAGCTTCCAAAAGCTGCGGGACAGAGCGGAGAAAATGGCAGAGCGTTCGAAGGAGAATGCGACTGATCTCCTCATGTTTGGCAGAGAACTCAGGTATTTCATTACTGTGAGCACATATTTAAGGGCTTTGTTTGGTATCTAGAGGGTTTTGGACTGAGAAACCAATTGTTTTCTCAGAAGAAGCCAGATCCTCGGTGTCATCGTGTCTCCTGTGCAGAGTTAATGTTCTCTTCGTGGTTGTTGACTTCAGATGGGTTTTGGCAGTTAAGTCACAACAATATTACATTCTGTCTTTTGCAGTAGCCTGGGCTCAGATGCTTCGTCTATTCCCTCCTTTGCGTCTTCACAAAGCACCTGGGGGGCCATGCGTCAGTCTCTGAAGAGTTTGTCTGTAGAGTTTGCCGTGTTGTCTGACAAAGCCTCTCAGCAGGTACGGCCCTCGGTCTTTCTCAGACACCACCTGCTTTCCTTTACTTGTCCAAAACTGACACTAAGAAAAACATTTGTTTTCCTAACGTCCTCAGGGCAGACGGGAAGAAGACGATGTTGTGGAGAAACTGAATCTTTTCCTGGATTTGCTGCAATCATACCGAGTCAGTTTCACTTTTATGTTTTGCCGTGGTTATTTAGATTAAGTGTCGTCGCAGGTAGGGCCCCGTCTTTTTGTGACGGGTGACATTTTGGATCTAGACAGATAGATGGGTAGATGATGTTCACAGGGCATTTGGAAGGGAAAAAAACAAATTACTGGTTTTTGAGAGAGAGAGACACAATAAGGGGCTTTATGATACTTACGTGTAGTGTTGGATAGTAGTTAAATAAAAAGACAAGATAGCTATGCATTTTTTTGTGAACCCAACCTGCCTGTCTCACTTAGAAACATAGTGGGTGGACTGTTCAAATGGCAAGTGGGCAGATACTGTCATTTTCTATAATCTCCGCTCTCACCCCACAAACTGTAATCTAAATGGTAATTTCATCACAAATAATTGCTTTACTGTTCTGCGTCACCATGTCATCGCTCCATGTGACCGGACATCCGTGCGCTGCTGCGTAGGACCTCTGTGAGCGCCACGAGAAGGGCGTCCTTCACGAGCACCAGAGAGCGCTGCACAAGTACGGAATGATGAAGAGGCAGATGATGAGCGCCACCGTGCAGCCCAAAGAACAGGCGTCTGTGGAGCAGCTGGAGTCACGAATAGTTCAGGTAGTTTTACGCTGTAAGGATACGGTTTGTAGAAAATGTTACATTGGGTAGAGTCGATCTATAAGGCACAAAATGTGTGACGGAGCTGTTTTTATTGGGTTGCCAGTTGTCAGATTAAAATGCACAACAATAATGTGACGTGAGTTCATTTTCCGAGTTCAAATAGTACTGTGTTCTGTGGAAGAGTTTAGACATTTTGACCTCGCAAGAGATGTAACAAGAAAAAAAATGGGGTAAAAGACGCAACGTGACACGAAAGCTGGATGTAAAAAATGTGAAAAGACAAAAACAATGTTAAAAAGAAAAGAGACTTTGTGACAGGTTATTTTAACAGTGGAAGACTCAGTAAAAATGTAGACATTATAGTAATTCATTATGTATTGTTGTAAATTTGGGTCACGTGGAGGCGTAAAACTTGAACTAAAAAAAGTTTGGGAACCACTGTTCTATGTGACGGCAACCCAGCTAAAGGAGGAAATCTACCTTTTATTTACTGTGTAAACATTGCACGGCGACTAATATCCTCAAATGGGAACGACTTGGTGTGCAGTTCTACATATTTAATACTAGTTTTCATCATTTCTTCTTGTGTAGTCTGCCTATACGTGTATTTCGTCACCGTATCTGGATACACTTGACTTCATTTTGAGTATCTTGAAAAACAAAAGTTTAATACGTCGGGGAAGCAAACCACCATTTAAACACACAGCACGCTGAGTTCCATTACTTTATGGTGGTTTATCCTTGTCGGCTGTTATCTTGTGACTGCACTTCCTCTTAGTCTGTGTGGTTTGACACATGTCAAAACTTTCGAGGCCGCTCAACTTAACCCGGGAATCGTTTTTGTACCTTCCTGACTAATGCAACTACAGTTTTGGAAATCAATCTGGTCTTTTGTCAAGTGACCCGTGACGCAGGGATTGTCTCGGTGTTACGTCAACAGGCGGGGGTTAATACATTTTAAATATCTTCTACGCTCCTTGAAATTAGTAGCGATTTCTTTTGGCGTAAAGGTTGACAAAAGTGTGGTTCAACCTAGAAAACGGTAAACGAGTGTTAATGTTTATATTCTATGTCGTTCGAGTAACAAGTAACGGAAGCCACGTAACAGTAAAAATATCTGTGCCATACAACAAGAACCGGTGTATCGAACCTAATTAAAGTACAAGCCATTCATTATTACAATTTTAACTTCATCACTCTGAAGCATTATGAGCTTCTACAGAGGGCCTTTATCTGTTCTATATCTATTCATCACAACCAAAGTTTTATCCACATTATGCGATTAAGTTCCAAAAAAAAAGATCCCGTCCCCTCCAAACAAACGCTTCCAAATGATACTGTAACGTGAAAAGATGTGACAGTTTCAAACTTTTTTTTTTTTTTTTCCCCTCTCTCTCTCAACAGCAAGAAAACGCCATTCAGACCATGGAGCTGCGTAACTACTTCTCACTGTTCTGCCTTCATCAAGAGACTCAGCTTATCTTCACCTACCTGCCAATCACATCCCATATTCTGGGGGCTTTTGTTAACTCGCAGGTCCAAGGACACAGAGAGGTGAGACCGTTTGTCGGGAAATCAGTTTTCTCTTGACTCTTCTCTACTTCGACACGGTGCTGCTCCAGGACTTTCAAATCGGTTTTAAATTGGCTTTTTAAGTCCAACAAAAGAGCTAATAATGACGGATGGTATCACTGAAAGGATAATCTTCTCATCTGGGATTTCATTTGGCTTACATTTCACACGAACACAACACTTTCAAGCGAATCTCTCATATACCTTTGCTTTCTTAAACATCAAATAAATCAAACGGAGTATATTTTTTCCGGTGAGATATGTCTATTTGCCCCCAGTCTTTTTTCAAAAATTAAATCCCACCAACATTATGATAAGGATTTTCAGTGAAACTATTTTCTTTTAAACTGATCTACGACGTAAACCAGAAGTTATTTCTTTGATGCAGCGCTATCCGTTCCAGGATTAATTATTACAAATATTTAGGTAAAGACGGGTAACTTTTTTTCTTTTTTCTTTGTTTCCAGATGGGAGAGGTGTGGAATGAGCTGCAGCCGAAGCTCGGATGTCTCTTTAGTGGTAATAACGGAGTGAAACCACCGTTCTGAAAAATAAAGACGCAAAGAAAATGCAGAATGAACCTTTCCCCCCCCCATCTGAAAAAATCTTGTATTGCAATCTACATTCCATGCAGTTTTAATGTAAGTGGTCTTTTATATTTTCTCTATTTTATCTCGGGCTGTTCATCAGCATCTCTTCTGTAACTGGAAGAGACGACGGATCTTGAAGACACTGTGCTCATAAACGTGGAATTTTATGCTCTGATCGATGATTTCCTCATCAACTTTCTCAGCTGTCAACAAGCAAAGCAAATCCTCAAATATGTTATTTTACAAGGGATGCGTCAGCCCAAACGGGAAAACGGTATATTAATACATTCCAACTAATTTTGTGTTTATTTTTCTAACTTAAATTTCTAAGATTTTATATACACTAAATAGTTTTAAAATGACACAGAGGGACTTTAGAAAAAAAAAAAAAAAAGGAATTACTTTTAATCTTCAATCACGAAGATTTCGGTTTTGAAATAACTTTAGACCGATGTATTTTTATACAGATTTTAGCGTATGAAGATGTGTAGCATCATACTTTATATTTTTATGGACATTACTATTCTGCTTAATGTTAAAGCATGTTTACTTTACCATTTAGAGCTTCCTCTCATAATGCCACGTTTATTTTCTAAGCTGTGTTGAAATGCTGAAGCTCAAACTGCAGGATACCACGAAGGACCGAGATCCGAGATTCGTCGACAAAATGACAATTACAACACTATAAGCTATTGATTTACTACCAAAGATAGATTACGTTTATTTAAATACACACACACGTGCAATAAATCACAAGTTTCCTACAGGTTCAGATCAGAGCTTCCCCGACCATTATGTACTTCTTTAAATTCTCTACTTAAGGCCTCGTCAAATGCTGCAAATGACAGTGAAAATGTGTGCATTTGTGAATCGGCGTAAAGAAGACTTGGATATTTTGGAATTTTTCCAGACATTCGGGAATGAAAATGATGCACGTTTGTATCTTTGCACATGTACTTTATCAGAACGTAATATATTTTTTACAGTATTTTATCAAAACCACACAAAAGTGAAGAAAGTTCAAATGAGGATATTTGCACACATTTCTCAACTAATATTTAATGAAGAAACCATTTAACACTGTACATACAGTATGAAATGTGTATGAAAACAAATGTATTAGGAATCAACTTAACTTGCACAGTGTATTAAACCCAATAACATTTTTACTGTATATATCGGAAATATGTTTTTAAAAATCTTGCCAAACTGTATTAAATCAGTTATCCTGATAAATAAAATTGAAGAACTGATATTTTTCAGCGTACTGCTGCTTTGAGTCTTCTTCATTTGTGACGTGCAAGCAAAAACGGAATTCAAGATATTTTCTCAACAACGTGGATTTAAACATGTTCACAGTAACAGACGCGTTCCAGGTGAAACTCATGTAAACTCTCGACGTGTACGACTGACGCGGTCCTTTCAGGTCCTCGGGATGTTGGCGTTTCTTCCCACAAATGAAACTGAACGTGGAACTCTGAACCCTTCTTCTGCGTTCACAGGAGAAACGTGTAAAACTGATGCTTTTTTTTTTTTTTTTTGGTCCCAGTCACGATTGATATCAGTAACGCAGATTCACAGCTCCTCCACCACCTCCAGCTTTTGGCTGAGGATCACGTCGTGACCTTGGAACGTGAAGTAGCCAACAAACTTTTTCTTCTGCAGCATCAAGGGGAACCACAGGATATCATCAGCCCACATTTGACTGAAGGGGATTTTGTCGACTTCAAACCACTGAGGCCTCATCTCTAGAAACAGAAGAACAGAAATACATTTTAGCCAAGTTTATCCCTCCAATTATCTCCTTTTTAGGGCGATCGATGTGGAATGAAATTAGAACTCCCTCCAGTTTACTTTTGAAATGAAGCTGAAGAGGTTATTTATAGTATTAAATTATTTGTAAAAGGCAACGAGACGAAAACGAAACAAAAAGTTCAGAACATTATGAGTCAGAGTTAAAGAATCCAGACGGGGTACTTATGGTTTTAAATTGCTTGTTAAAGTCATAGCCGGATGAAAATGAGATATAAGACGCAACAAGAAACAAGAAAAAACGAAAAAAGAAAAAGAAATGACAAAAACAAGATGAAAACGTCCTAAAAAAACAAACGATGTTAAGTACATGAGAAGAAACAACACAAAAAACGTCCCACTGCTGGTTTCTCACTTCTCCGTGATCTGTGGTTCGCTATATTAACTCTCACTATATTCTCATACATACAGGCCACAGTTAGGTCTTTGTATTCCTTCTGCAGAGTCTTAGATTACATCTGATCCACTGAGAGCAGACGTATAGATTAATTTCTTTTACTCGTGTGATTCCTTTGCTCTCAGTCATGTCTGTGAAAAAGGTTTCTACATTTCTTAGGGTAATCTGAATGCCACGAAAGCTCTTAAAAATAATTGAATTCAGTTTCCTCTGAAAAGGCAATATACGGTATTAGAACCGTTACGTTGTATTTACAAAAAAATCTAATCTAATATTTCCTCTTGCCTTGGAAGTTGAAGAAGATGAATTATATGTGGCATTAAAAAGGTTTTCAGTGTAACTCAGTGAAACCTGCAGAAACCCTGTGGATGAGTGTATTTAGAAGGAACATCATGGTCTATTTTTTCTTTTAAAAGTAGTATTAAAATATAAAATACTATAAAATCACAAAATGTTCATGAGGCTGTCAGTCCTTAGATTCTCTGAAGGCACCATCGTCTAATCTTTCAGGAAATTCTTCAAGTATTGCCGTGAAGCCTGGACTAGCATGAAGATAACACAAGATTAAGAGAAACCAAAAAAAGAAATCAGCAATGCTCATTTCTGCAGGATTATGGGGGTTTTGTCCACAGTTCTGTTACTTAGAATTACTGACAAAAAAAACATTTCTCCTTGGGAAACACTTCTAAGAACAGAAACGCTTCAACTTCCTCAAGTGCAAGGGGATTTTTAAAAAAACATATTGACACTTCTAATTTTGGAGTAGAAGCTATTTTAAGACGAGGAGTCTTTCAAATCACCCAGTTTCAGAAACATTTCCAAGATCACCCTCTTTCAGATTCCCCCTGAAAAAAAAATTCACACCAAATGTAAAAATGATTCTGACACTCCTGTAACAGTAATAAATATGGTTGCCGCGTACATATGGCCAAGTGGGTGGTAAATGACAGGACGCTGTTTTGTGTGAGAAGCTCTCGAACGAGGTGTCGTTTTGTTACGTTCTGAAGTTTTGGCCATTTGGAAAGTAGAGGTCGACTGATATAATAATGAGAGTTTGGAGCAGGAAAAAGCCAACAGCCGATTAATCGGCCGACATCGTCCCGCCCCACACCCAAAAAGGTTTGACACTGAAAACACATCATGCATGTCAGACTTTCACGTTTATTAAAAACAGGCTGACTCTTGAACTGTACTCTACTGTAAGTCAAGTAAGTAATAAATACCTGAATAAATCTGAATCACTGAACATCAAACTCAAAGCAATTAATCAATAAATGCAGGAATGGACACCAAACTAACTGTAAAAAATGTAAGTGGGAGCGATTTTTACCTTTTGAGCTGCGTATTATTTTATCTTAAAATCATTATCTCCATCTGAGAAGTCTGATGTAAGTCTATCACGTGAGACAGACCTGATCTCACAGATGTAGACGCCATATTAAAGGAGAACTTGGACAGAAAACGCACAAAATTTATAGCAATTTCAAAGGGCTGCAGTTTCAAAACTATTAGAGATGCAGCTCTAGTATTTGGGTTTTCAGACTAAGTTTAGTGTTTTTTCAGGGGAATCTGAGACCTGACCTGGGTTCATCTGGATGCTTTGATATGGTTGGACCCTGACCGTTCAAGATCGAACTTAAATTTGTGTTCATTTTTGGAGACTGTGGCTGTTCTGTAAAGACATAAAACACGAGCAAAAAGTGCAGTCGTTCTGCGATTCAGTACAGTACTCTGTAATATGTCAATAGCTGAGTGGAAATCTCACCGTCTGATTCTGTTGGCTCTCCATTAAAAGCGTCGGCTCTGAAAATATGGACGACGAGCAGCTCCGTTTCTCCGACGAATTCAAATTTGATATTTCCAATCTTCTCAAGAGCATCCACCGTGAGACCACTTTCTTCTTGCAGTTCTCTAAAAATGAAAACAATGAATAAATCTTTCATAACACACTTTAAAAATTACTCACACTAGAATTTGCACAGACACTAAAAGCTACTAAAAATGGTAAAGGAATCATATCAGTGTTTCTTTTAAAAAAGAAGCCATTTGGGTGTCCTTTCAGGTTTTTTCCTTTTTTTTAAGTCCGAGTGAGAAAAAAACTTCAATGTAACAGTCCTAGTACTGACTCAGAAAATATCTTAACTTCTAAGTCACTGGTGCATGGGTCGACTGATTTTGAAAAAAGCTGTTATATCACCACTGCCCTGGAAAAAAAAAACTGACACTGTTGCAAATGAACTATGTTTGAAATACCTAAATGAACACATCAATCAATAAGTCAAGCTCCCTCTTTTCCTTGTTTACGTCATTTTTCGTCTTTTACATCGACCTCATCCTGCTACGTCTTTTACGTCTCTCCTCCACATTTCTCATGGCTTAAATATTTCCAGAGAACCCTCTTCTTCTATTTTAATTAGGAAAATGAATTCACACGTCATATTACTCTTACTCGTACGCCGTTCTGGGTCCTGACCCTAAGAGCAAATTTTATTTTTTGAGCTATTATTTTCCCTCGGAGTCAGCAATTTTACTACTGTCGGAGCCAAATTCAGCCGACAACGACGGTTTGTGAAAAGCGATGAATCAGTTTCTCTCGTGCGTCGGTGTCAGTTGAGTACGGTTACATGAAATCTGTTTCTGAGACACAGATGAGATCACTCCTTAGATTATTTCACATGCAGCCACGACCGCAGTCAAAATATTAAGCAGTGCAGAGACACGGGGCTACGAAGGTTTAGTTGCACTGACCTTCCAGCTGACATAACCCTGAGACACGATATTCAGATTTAGCCTTTTTTTTAGATTTTAGAGAAAACAGTTTGTGGAATGTCCTGGTTGCCTTCAACTCCCTTTACCTCTGACGCAAACTTCCAGCTGATGACCGATCACACAAACTCCAGGCTCGATAGTGTATTTAGTCACGACTCCGAACTACGTAAGAAATCAGATGACCTTTTCCCCATTTCCTGTCCTCCGCGCAACACTAACAACACACTCTGCTTTTATATAATAAATGCACTGTTTCAAATGCAGCAGCTCCGTGGCTTGTGCTGGGTTATTTTAACTCATGCATATTAGATTTGTCATGATTGTCTGCTATCGCAGTGTTGCACAATTCAAAAATGTGATGCTATTGGAGTTTGGAGCTGAAAACATGGATTGTAAAGTTACAATCTCAGCTCATGATCACTGAAGCAGGAATAATACACTTTTCATTGCTAGTTTTCCCGACACGGTCACTGCTCTAGTAACGGATGAGGGCGGGGTTAACATGTGGTCCTAACTACATCACAAAGAAAGGATTTTCTATTTGGCTTGTTTTGACAGGAGGCCGACTTGTGGTGGAGGCGCTAGAGCAGGGGTGTCCAATTCTGGTCCTCGAGGGCCACAATCCAGCATGTTTTAGATGTTTCCCTCTTCCAACACACCTGATTCACATGATCAGCTCAT
>JAPQRN010000026.1:16806003-16820518 GCA_037367275.1 Coranthus polyacanthus
GCGTGTATATATATATGTATATATACACACATGTGTATATATATACATATATACACGCGTGTGTGTGTATATACATATACATATATATATATATATATATACATATACAATCTACAGCTAAGCATCATGTTTTATACGAATCACATATTTGTGGCGTCTCTGTCCTGTGAGAACCATGTATCTCTAAAAGTCAACTTTTCATGAGCTCAGGAAAACAGGCCTGTTTTTGGCTTTGTGTCAGTGCATTTTCCTGCTAATCCAAGGGGGTTTTTAAAGAGATTTTTTTAATTTAAGAAACAGATGAATGTTCACGACCCATTCATTCATTCATCCTTTATTTAATGTTTGAATATATCGCCGTAGAGGCCTCCATTGCAATATAGCCTTGAAAACAATATTAAACACTGGCGATAAGAACAATAAATTCAGTAAACAATAAAACCTAAAAGTATTTGAAGGATTACAACAAGAAACTTAGTGGTGATAAAAACAATAGAAGGTAAATCGGTAGAAAGAAAAAGTACAACCATTAGGAATAATTGGTTTCAATGTATCACACGTTTTTTATTCAAGCCGTGACGTCTCGAAATGCCGCTGCTTGAATAAACCGTAACATGGGAGCTATACTGGTGCGTGGATGTTTATTTTCTATCCTAGTTTTTTTTTTTTAGTTTTTAAAATTCAGTATCAAGCAGATTGAACTACGAGGATGTGCCCGTATGCAATACAAACAAAATCAACGCATTTGGAAATATGTGGTTTTCACTACACAGGAAGGGAATGAATACTATAATCTGAAAAGTAGCTACAGCAGACAAATGTAGTGGAGTAGAAGTACTCCTGAGATGTAGTGAAGTAGAAGTATAGAGTTGCTCAAACTTGTAGCCTTCTTAAGTACAGTACCACCACTGATCACGGAGGCTCATGAAGTACAATTGAAATGTTTTCTTTGGTTCCAGATACAGAAGCACCACGTGGTGCAGTTGTTGGCATCGATCTGCTGGACGTCCCGCCTCTGGAAGGTGCCCACTTCCTGTCCAATCATGACGTGACTGAACCTGCCACGCACGCTAAGCTGCTTGAACTGCTCCCCAACGGCCAGGCTCACGTCATCCTGAGTGACATGGCACCTAATGCCAGCGGTTTCAGGGAGATGGACCATGAGAAACTCATCACTTTGTGTTTGGCTTTGATAGACTTGGCAGGGAAGATTTTACAGCCTGGAGGCTCTCTGCTGTGCAAATACTGGGACGGGATCCTCGCTCATAAACTCCAGGAGAAGCTCTCAAGTGTCTTCGGCAGCGTTCGGACTTTAAAGCCAAACGCCAGCAGAAAGGACTCGGCTGAGCGATATTTCCTTGCTAGAATGTATAAAAAGCCAGTAAAATGATTGTTAAAATGTGCTAAAAATTCAGTTTTCTCATGAAGACTTGTGCAGTGTTTGTACATGGAGAAGAGGCTCACTTATTAACTTTTATCAAAAGGTGGCACTGTTGAGGCATCGGTAAGCCTCACTGCTGCAGGCACACACATTAGATACTACTGGGGTTGATTTTTATCCCTGCAAACTTAACACAGTAGCAGCACTGAATCAGTAATATGTAAACCATATCATTATCAACCTTCATCATGAGTGTGATATTCCTCAAGAGCCCAGTGCTTTCTCTGAAGTTATTGTTTGCCCCACAGTGTTTGTTCTACACAGTCACTTTGGTATTTGCTTTGTTACAGAAAGTCATTTACCAATGCTGCTTATGCTAACAATTTGCTCTGCCAGCCATGTAGAAATGTAATCATTCTCTCATTGAGAGCTTATGAAGGGAAAACCTAACATAACCCCAATACAGAGTCACATACAGCATGACTAATGGGAAGTGGGATGATACTGAAGCCTGGCATACTGCAAGTGTTGTTGGGCTTTTGCTCTCCGTCAGTGAAGAGACGTCCATTTCCTGAAACATGTTCAGTCCAGCGGACAGATTTTAATTCCAGATTCGTATTTGACTGCGCTGCAGACTTTGGAAAGCGTTATTTATTTATTAATGGCATAAAAACAGTTCTGTCACACCGACTTCAGTGACTCCATTCAGAGATTAATAATAAATTGGAACAGATCCTGCATTATGAAAACTCCCATATTGCTCGAAATGTTTGATGTGTATATTTGTACGTGCTCATGTGAAGTTTGTGTTGGACTCCATTTTGTGCTGGGAGTTGTGTTTTTTTTTTTTTTGTTGATAGCTACAGTATATACATCCATGTTAACAGCGTGTATATTGATTTCTATGCGGAGGACCAGGTGGAAATCCTTCAGTGCTTCTCTTCTCTACAACGGCAGCACTGACGACGTTGACATGCGCAAAATATTACATTTCTTTCTTTCCTTATTCAGAAATGATCTAAATTCCTAACTGGTTGTTTACATGGCTAATGAAAAGGACTATTCCACTGATATCCCTGTTTACATGAAGCTCTGTATTCCCTGAATAAAAACTTCTACTAGTGGCAGATGTTCCACCGTGCGAACACAGCGTCCCTCTTTCATTCCTTCAACCACGTTCTTCAAGGAATCACCTGTTCCATATTTGCTCATATCAAAAAAACCTGTTGATATCTTCCTTCATTATGTTTAGAAGTAGGTGTGTTTCTCCTTCCATCTCTATTCTGAAAAATGCTGAATATCCCAACAGAATAATGCTGGTTACGTGACACCTGTCAACGTACAAATATGGTCATATTCAGAATAATAGTGGAATATTAGTGTGCTTGTAAAAATACTGACTGTGTTCACATGGACCCTGATATTCCACTAATAATTGGAATAACGGCCCAGTCAGAATAAAAACACCTCATGTAACAGAACAGCCTGGTCTGAGCAGAAGGACTTTTCAGTCGGAATTATGTAAACCATTGATAATCTGAGCAACGGGGAAATATGCAAACACTTGATGCGACTGTTTCTCTCTTTCTGCTCGTGCTTGACCCACGAGGAGGTAACGTTAGGTCACACGATGAGTTTCTGGGCGGGACAGAAACAAGGCAGAGACTTTAAAAGATTTAAGGTTGAAAGGCTTGTATTAAACATAAAAAATCCATCACGGTCATCTTAATATGAAAGGCTGGAAATCAACTTCTGTTATATTTCAGCCGAACCGGCGAAACTACTTCATACGTGTCAAAAAAGTTTGATTCTGATTAAACAGTTTGAGCATGTAAACACGTCTTGTCGGATTAGGGTCCATGTGAGCCTCAAATCTCTGATTAGAATGATTTCAATCAGACTGAAGAAATATTGTCCATGTCACCGCAGCCACTACTGTTTGCTTAGAAACGTAGTTAGTTAATGTCAACAAATCGCACAAAAAAAAGGCCCTAACAAAACCTTCACGTAATGACATAAGCGCGCTCGAATATTACACATTGAACCTTTAAAATATCCTTTTGAAATGACTAAAATATTTCAATTAAAAATAGGAGCATTTCAGTAAATATTTTTGTGCTGCTCATGTAGTAAAATGTGTCTTGAGCTTTCAAACATTAATTTCACTGATAAATTAGAATTGTTATCAATATCAGATTATTCCTAATTTGATTTCTTAAATCTGATTAATCCACAAAATGAAAATGAACAACTTAAGACTGAATTTGCATTTTTGGCCACATGAGATGGCTCACATGAATAAATTAATAAGGCTGCTATTTGGCCTTTCTGTCTCAGGAGTGATGAGTGATACAGTACGAACTGAAACATTCATGCCTCGTGGTAAAATTAACCGCATAGAGGAGGAACTGACCTCCAAAGATGATTGTTTGGGATGAATAGGAGCAGCAATGCCTGTTGATGAAGCTGATAGTGAAGGATGTGAACAGATGACTAATTTTACTTCTCATTACTTGATGATTATTTGTCCCTTTTGCTATTTAGAGTTAAATTATGCCAAATTATATTGGGATTTATGTAAATTCCATTGGAGCTGAGCATTCAGGCTCAGTATGAATGATGATTCATTCACAGGTTAATGTATTTCTCTCTGACCATCTGCAGGTTCAGATATAAATTTAGTGAATTAAGAGGAAAAAACTGTTGCAGAACAACAGATTTCAAACTCAGATGTTGCTCTGAGATGCTGTAATCACTTCTATGAGCCACTGACTTTTACAAGCAAACCTTCCACAGAAAAAAAACCTCTTTGAACTGCTTTGATTTTTGCACTTAAATAACTCTGATGCTAATCAAGATTTCAAAGGTGACACGTTTTATTTAATTCACAACAGCATGGTTAAGATGATATTCATATCATTACCGCGATGTAATTTTATATTGTGATAATTGTCATATCGTGATACGTTTCTTTTGTCTTTAGGGTTTATTTTGTTCACACTCTCAGCCGTAACGTTGGTTATTTTACTTTCTTTTACTCGGGCATATTTTGATGTTGAACAAACCTTTTTTTGTTTCGTTGTTTGTTTGTCTTTTACGTTTGTCTTCTTATGTCTTTTTACAAATAATTTAATACCATAAATATCTTCAACCTTCACTCGGGACCAAAAATCAGCCTTTAAACTTGAACGAAATAATGATTTTACATTTATCGTGCTCATTATCAAGTTTTTATTTTGAAAACATTTTCGCCCAGGCCTAATATCAGTATTTGTCTTGAATGAGCATGTTCTATGAGTAAAAGGTAAGTAATGGCCAAATTCTGCGTTTAAAGATGAGCATAATCAGTTGACACTTTGTTTGAAATCAGACATGGTTTGTTCCACTGCTTGCTGGACAATGGACCCATTTAGAAAATGGCCACGCGCCATCTTATTCACATGCAAACTAGCAAATCATGTCAATGAGCTACTATGTCAAGACTTACAACAAAGCTGAATACATTCTGTGGAGGATATACTTCCTTTTTAAATGTCACTGTGTCTCATTAATAAATAACAAACAGTCTGTCAAGTATTAACACAGTGGAAGTCTCCAATTGACAGGAAATTAAAGAAATGGTAATATCATTCCTAACCATCATGCCATTCATTCCTTTGGCTGACCTGAGTTGCCAAAATGAATTGCTTGTCTGACAACATTCATCATACCCCGAGCCTGTCCTTGAATGTTAGCAGACTGAGCCAAGCAGGCATTCACGGACGCGATGTAATGACTACTATTATGATGATAATTTCATACCATCTTCACAGATAAATGATTCTGAAATCTCAGGCCTGGATGACGACTGCAACTCCTATTACAGGTACCACTTCCAGTTTATGATGTCGATGTTTTGGCAGCCCATTTGACATAATGACTCTGGGAAATTTCCCTGTAAACAACTGAATTTCTATGCGGACGTGGGAGTTTAAATTGAAGCATGTAATTAAAATATTCATGCCTGTTCAAACACGATATTGCAGTCACAGCGCTCCAGTGCATCTCACACAGTGGTGCACGCTGCCAAAAACTTTCAGATATTTTAATTCTACGTCTCTGGCACTATCACGCAACAAAAAGGACACATGTCAGGGAATAACCAAACAATGTTCTCTTGATCTTTGTCATTTTAAGTTGCTGCAGTCCGGCAGAAAAATGTCAGAAACATTATTACAAAGAAGGTCAAAGATGGATGTGGGAGGAGGGTTAAAAAGACAAAGCAAAAACAAAATGCAGAAACAATGAAAGCACAGGTTGCTCTCAGTCGCACCATTTTGCATCCCCATTTCTACTAAGCCTGACATTTACTGGAAAGTAAAGTAAATAGCTGGAAATGGGAACTGAACACTATTAACCTTTTGTGAACATGCCTTTTATTTTTTACCAGTGTGGATTTCCTTCAGATGAGGCGAATATATCAGACTTTACTTTTTAAGTGTCTGAAGCAAAGACGAGACTTCTGAAGCGTCACAGTAAATGGATATAAGGTGGAAACTGCGGTAGGAGTTAGGGTGAACATCCCCTTGATCATCATTCTACTTTCCTCTGTGCATTATTTACACAAACACACTTTTCCACAGTTTCCCCCCAGTGAAAAACTCACTAGTCAATTCTCTTTATGGGTAATTTCAATATTTACTCGCCCCATCCCCCCCCGTTTTTAACCCACAGGAGTACGGCTCTAAAGCCTCTGGAGCTTATGAATAATAATTCTTCATTATCATCATCTATGCTTTGAAGACCAAAGGATGAATGACCACTTAGCAGTTTTTGTAAACACTTCTAGCTTGTATAATGGTTAGATCATAATACGATATGTTTTTTTTACACTGAAACTAATGAGAAGATGAGATACTTATTATTCCCCTCTTTCAATACTGACCCTTTTTTCATGTAAATACGTTATGTGTGTACATCCAGGCTACTTGCTTTGACCTCATTTACAGCCATTTCCTTTTTTTGCAGCTTGTCTTTTAAGAGGAAATATAAGATCGACTCCAAAATCAAAACACAGAAAAACCTGAAAAGTTAGAAAAGCTCATCAAAAACTCATCAGACTGCACGCACTTCAGGCTTGAATTGAGCAACGCTATCTCAGAATGAGAGTTTAAATTCTTAATCATTTTTTCATCATCTCAGAACAAACCGTTGGCTCAGGTGCGATTTTGTTTCAGTCACTGCAAAGAGACGACAGAGGGTTGAGCGGTTCAAATGAGGCTCCAAATAAGGAATTCAAAAAAAAAAGAAAAGAAACAATGCGATTTGTCTAATTATTGTCATATTCTTGCTAATAATTTTAAATACCGTATAAAATACAAGGGAAACCTGGTATGGTTGTAATATTTTTTTCTTCGGCATCTGTAACTCACTTAATTTTTGAGCTAGAGCTCTCAAACATTACGAAGTACGCACATTTGTATAGGCCGCTACAAATTCAAACTTCTGCAAGAATGTCACAGGCCGAGTGAGTTGATTGTTACAACGTACCCCATTAGTGGATAAGCTGTAAGAAAAGAGGTCACATCATGCGATACGCCTCAAAAAGGAAGCGGTTTAATGAGATAGAAGTACATTAGTCTTCTTGTACAAGCTTTCTTAACAGTATTTATGTTTAATGAATACTGCAACCAAAGCTGAATGATATGAGTCACAACTTTACTGGAAATTGCAGTTTTCGCCTTTCATTTTCATTGAGAAAATATTAGTCTGACGATGGCATTTTTGCCTCGTGTTCCGTTAAATCTGGAGAGTATGATTCACAGGCATTGGCATCTCTGAGCGTTTTACCTTTATCATGAAACTTGCAGTGTGCGTGTCTGTGTGTGTGCTGTGTACGTTTACTGAAGTCAAGAAAATGTGCTTAGTTGTACGTAAAGGGGACGGGTGTAACACCGTTTGTAGACGTTAGTGACCTGCATTCACATAGTGGTTTGAAATTAGCACGTGCAACATTTTGCCTGAGAAACTAAAATTAACATAAGTTTTCATCTGCAGTCATATAAGTTCTATACAAAATCCACGCGTGTGTCTGTTTACAGCCTTGAGGAGGAAGTGGGTAAACACGGAAACGACCACATGTCTCCTATCTAATCTCAAAGCGCTGGAACTGGTGCTCCTATACATGTGTTTGTGAGGTGTGTTAGGAGAATACACCTCAATGTTATTCTATAGATATCTACAGACAAGTCCGTTTCTGACCTATTGCTACGTGATCCCATACATATGCAGCGTGTGTGCAGCACTGTCCGTCAAACTGTGCAGTGCCCACAGCCAACGTATTCAGAGGCAAAACACAATCAGTCTTCGAGATCCAGAAGAAGAAAAATATGGCAGTTCAAATGTTTATTGCTCTGATTCAGTAAAGCAAAGGAAGCCAAATCTACGTACGTGAAGTAGTTGAGTTGATTTGACACGATTAATTGATACAGTAAGAATATGCAGGTTTTATAACACAAAGACGTGGTAAACCTGTTCAAGTTTCTTTCCAATCAAATTCACAGAAAACCTGCCTCACAGCAACACGATAATTTGCCGTCAGCTGTCAATTAAACACGTTCTGCTGCTGCAATGTTTATTAAGTCAGTGATGTTGTAACATTAAGCAAACTTTGTTAATATTGCCAAAAATAACGGGACAATAAATGGAAATAGTGGGAAATATAGTATAACCGCTTTTCCCCTGTGTGACTGTCAATCAGAAAAAAATATCACATCGAGCGCCAGAGACAAAATGTACTTGTTGAATATCAACGTTTTTGTAAATGTAAACACAAAAGAAGCTTGTTCAGCTGGTTTGAGATCAGCGGTGTGAATAAATCTTCATAATAATATAAGCATGAGAAGCTCTCGCTCACTTTCATTCTGTCAAATTAGCTCTCAGAGGAATTAAGGTTGGAGACGCTTGTCCTAAAGCAACAGTAGCAGCTCTGCTTTTATTTTACATGTCTGCTCTGCCCCGTGTCCATTATTGTCCGGTATTTTTGCGCTGACATTCGGCGCTGCTCTCTTTATAATGAATAAATCCCAGGATCTGTGCATGAGTGCTGCTAAAGAAGACAAAACAAGAAGAACATACAGCTTCATGGCGAATGATGCAAAAAGAGGCGAGGCTAAGTACAACAACATGGAGCATTTCTCCGTACACCGTGCAAAGAGCTGTAATATGGATTCTAAGTTTTAATTGGATTTTTGTTTGCCTTTCCATTTAATTAACTTGTCATGGGACAGCTGGGTAGGGATCTTCTGGGGATCGAGGAGCTGATCTGCTTGCTGGTGGTTTGAGAAATGAACGGTTACGCGACTGGGAATGAAGAATGGGCAGAAGACAGATGGTGCTAGGGCTAATTGTTTGACATCTTACTTAATTTAACTCTTTAAACATTGGACGAGGGGGCTTACAAGTCTACCTGTAAGATGTTAAAATAACTACGTTGCAAAATTCCTCCCCAAAATTAAGCAAATTACAGTTATTTATTTACCGTACAAGCACACATTTCCTTCCAACCTGCAAATTTTAATTTTTAATGATGATAAATGTTTTGGTCTTTGAGGCACAATTACGCTTGCATCGCAGTTTTTGGAAATCTGCTTGGCTGTAATTATATAAATCATGAATGTTTATCAAATCTAAAGCTTTGAAGTAAAATTCACCCACTTAGCATCTCAGGTAATATCTGGAACCCCCACCAGATTACTTGGAAAGTGCGGGCGGAAGCAGGGGAGTCTTTTGGAACTTGCTCGCTCATTAATCTTTCTAAAGATGCTGGAGGCAGAACTTGACATGGTTGTACAGTAGCTGCCCCATGGGTTCATGTCAGCACTGTATGGAGAGCTGTTTGTACGACCAGAGGCGCTGTGTTGGGTTTTGTTTTTCTCAAGCAGGATGGGAGACAGATCGCATGAGCTGTCTGCAGGCTCCGACAGCGCTCTACTGGTCGTTATGGTTGACTTGTCTCATTCCTGGAAGGTGCAAAACTTCACCTATTGGGGGAGTTGTCATCCTACCAGCAGGAGAGAAAGACAACACTTTTGGCAAGACATCTAACATTCTCTCATAGAGGAAAGCAGCAGGAGGTTGATGAATGTGGAGGAAAAACACATCCTCATTGTAATGCAAGGGGCCTGATTTATACTTGTTACCGCATTAGAGTTTTGCTTGATTCAAGCTGTGATTTTAAATATTCATATAATTTTCAAGGACCACGCGCTAACTTGGGAGGACTTTTTATAGGTGGTTATCATTGTCAGTGTTGACACGCATTGAAGTCTCAAAACAAACAGTGTGTAACTCCTCTGCTTACACGTGATATAATGTAATCCATGTCATCATGCGACTTCTATTCACTTTTTAGAAACTCTTTCATCTAGTGTAAATTAAGATCAATGTTTGTCTCGAGGGAGAACAGTCAGCCGGGATTTAAGAAAATGTTCTCTGTATGTATATGTGTGACTCGCTCTAGGATGTTTTTTGTTTTCTGCCATAAGAACCTGCAAAAAAAAAAAAAAGAAAGGGAAAAAAAAAGGCTTTGAAGAGAACAGTACGAGAATCTGTTTATGAGACACGTAAGATAAGGGAGTCGCCGCGAAAGCAGCGCCGTGCAAGAACAACAAGGGGTTTCGGACGATCTTCTTCTTTCCACACATTACAGCTTGGAAATAAATTGAAGGGACAATATTCAAACACATCAGTGTGCGGGGAAGCGAGCGAAGACAAAAAAAAATCCACTAAAAGATGGATGTGTGAGGTGAGCGGGGCCGAGCTGGGTTGTTGGTCAGGAGGCGGAGAGAGGTGAGGGGCGGCCTGATGAGACAACGAGCAGCACCTGAGTCCCATTAACTCTCTATATCTGTCCCTGTCCTTCTGCGCAGTCACAACCTATTCTCACTGCCTCGCCATATGGTGGCTTCATCTTTTTTGCTTTATGGCTTTATTTTATGAAAATAGTCAGGTGCTACCGTCCTCTCTACCGCTCTCTCTCTCTCTCTCTCTTTTTTTTATTTCTTTTTTGAACTTCCTTTCAAATGCGGGAGAGGCTCCATTTTGAAAACGTCTTCTCTGTGACACGGCTCACGTCCCTCTGCAGGATGAGCAGCCCAGTTTCTTTGTTTCCAATTAGATTTTCCTGATTTAGTTTCAAAATTGCTCCGTGATGCCTTAAATGGATGAATATTTCAGACAGAAAGAAAGAAAGAGCGAATCCCCTGTTTGTCTGAAAAAACGAGTCTGGTATTTTGAGCTTTTTCTAATGGCCATGATGGTTGTCTTGTTTGGTGAAAGGTTGCTGAGAATTAAAGTGTAGGAAGGACTGTAAGGACAGTTTAAACATAGGTAGTTGAATTTATTAATTCCAAGAGGGACATTAAGATTTTAAGGATCCAGATAAATATTGAGGGATATATTGTACCCCCCCTTTTTTTTTTTTTTTTACGAAGTCTCACGTGTCTCCACAATGTGTCTTTTAAGTTTCAGATTGTTCGTTGAAGGGGCTGTTTCGAAGAATTCAGAAATCCACGAGAGACGAAGCAAGGCTTGAGTTCAGAGACCTGTATCACGAAGCAGGATTAAGGGGTTTGCGAACTAACTTGTGTTTCAGCCCAGGATTTCTAGTATCACAAAGGTGGTTTACCTTTTTACCCAGGTAAATCTCCATGGCAACTTACCCTGCAATCATAACCTGTATCGGACTAGGTTGTGTTCAAGAAAGCGGATCAAAACGTCTGAACTACTACTGACCAGTCAATTCTCTACAACAACAAACCACCAAAAACCAAATGTTAGCTACAGCAACACACTGACACCAACTAACACATGAAACTATTCAAATGATACAAACAAACCAACATGGCTGACTTCCTTTTCCGCTGTCAAACTTTCGTCTGTCTTTGACGTCGATTTCATCTTGTTGCATCTTTTAAATCGTTGTCGTCTTGTTCTTGTTCATAAACTCGCCCAGAGAGCACTCTTCTTCTATTTTACTTAGGAAAATGTATTCACATATATTATCGTAAGTTACTTTACCCAGTAAACACAGCTCTGACCCTATTTTGGGCCCCGACCCTAAGTTTGGGAACGGCAGCTCTAGAAGATCCCACGGTCCTCTGTGTGTGGATTAAAGGCTTTGAATTCTGGTTTTATATTTTTTGTTTACTTGCTCTCAGACTGCTTAACAAGGCTCAAATTGCCTTACACACCATAAGAACACATTAATTTAACAGAGTAAACAGTAATTATAGTCAGATGCCTTAATGATGTGATATTGAAGATAATAATATTAACTCACAATTACACAGTGAATTTATTTTCTTCCTTCTTTGGCTGCAGCAGCTGTCTTTGCTTGTAGCCTGTACTGTATTTTTAAATTCCTCTTATCTGTTTAAAATGATGGTTTGTTCTTCTTTTGATTGGTCACCTGGCATCGACGCCACCTTTTTTATGTGAACGCGCTCATAACCAGACTCAGAAACTCTGGGTTGACAGAGCGAGATGATGACCACCTTTGTGATACCACTCGGCGTGACTGTGAATGTCTCTCAGAAAGAGATCCTGGGTCTGCTGAACTTTGTGATACAGGACCCTGTTCCTTCTTTCAGTGTCCGTTGCTTTAAATGTTATGAGCTGCTGATGACCACGCCTCTTTCCTGCCGGTGCCATGGATACCATCACGTGGACATCTGGTAAATCATGCCAGGGTGTCCAGGGTGTTTTCAAAGTTTAACATTATTTCTAAAGCTCCAAAAACCTGATATATAATGAAAACGACATTGAACCTTATATTTCACAATATGTCCCCTTTTAAAATACATTAAAACAGTGTGAGATGAGCTTTACATTGGCAGTTCTACTTTAGATTCCAACATTAGACTCTTGCTGTCCCTGTGCCTTCTACATTTAGATAATGTAACACTAGGTAAAATTACAACCAAGTCAAAACTGTAATGTTACAACAGAGTAGAATACAAATAAAAGGGCAAGTCCCATCTTAATATGCAGCTCTAGTATATTGAAATAATCCAATATATTCAAGTGTTGTGAAAAGAGCAGCGTGTCAGGAATAAATAATCAGGCAAGTTTAGTTCACAAGCAGTTAAATGTTACAGACCCAACGAAAACAGAAGAATTAATAGCACCCGACAGGAATTAGGAATTAAGATAATGCGCTTGGTGTTTTGATCAAAGTCAGATTAATTCTGAATTCAGTTCTGGAAGCGTTCCAGATGCCAAATGATCAACACGGCTGATCATGAGAGATTAGTAATCTTAAATTAGTCAGTATATGAATATTTAATCTGCCAGCTGTGCTTAATTGGATGTAATTAATATACTGTATATAATCTATTTAACAGGTTCACTCGCTCGCAACAAAGATCTGTCCTATTTTAATTCCTTCAACGTCTGCGGGACCACGTTGCTTATTTTCTACCTCTGCGCGGTGGTGAGCGTGGTCTCTTATGCGGCTGTGAAGGCAGCTGATGCCGACAGACTCAAAATGATGAGGACGGCCGGTTCCGTTCTGGGAATTGAACTCGAGACTCTGGAGGATGTTTCTGAGACGAGGATGCTCTAGAATCTTCTCAGTGTCATGCACAATTCCTCTCACAGGAGATCTTTTCTCCCTGTGGCTGAGGGACTCTGCAACTCCACGTTCTGTAGGGGGACACCTGAATCTGTTATATGCAATGTGCAAGCGACAGATTGTTATCTGTATTCTGAGCTGTGCCATACCACTGAGCATGGTATGGCACAGTTTCTAGCAGGATTAATACAGTTCTTATCTTTTTTTTGAAAGGGAAGTAATTATGTCGCCTTAACGAGACTGCTTATAATTTGTGTTGTTCATAATTCATGTCTCCATGTTACCACAACTGAGTGATATCTGGTTCTTCGTGGCACATGAATTTTGCATGAGTTGGGGGCTCTGACTTCAAGAGCTGTCCATCGAATTCTTCAAGTCGGAGGTCAGAAATTTCGAGTCCTGATTTACATCGAATCGTTGTTTCCTGAACCATTCATTTCTTTTATTAAAAAGCCCTAGGTTCAATCACTGACCTATGATTTATTATAATTAAAGACTGAATTAAACATGCGCTTCAATGCCATGTTCTTCTAATATACCTCCTACTGTAATTAGGAGAAGTCAATTTTTAAAAACATGCCTCGTTGCGTGAATGCAGATATCATGCAGTATCTCCCATTTCATATTAGAGCTGCTGTGTGACCACCTCACCACCTATTTTCACAGGTTATTGGAGAAAATGATCCTTAATAAAGTCTTAAACTAAAACTAATGGAGCCTAATAGTGAAAAATCACCTTTGTCAAGCCAGCTGAAACAAAATAATCGCTCATCACCACAACAACAGGTCACCTTGTCCTTGTGTTTTTCTAGCTTTTCAAATAATCAAAGATGCTCACATGCATAGCAATTAAAGATGCTGCACGAGTGATAATATGTGATGTGTTTGAGGATATTCTATGCTTTCATATATTCACATTTTATGTCTCTGGTGCTTTTTCTTTCGAAAAAAGAAGGTTCTTAAAAACAGCTTTCCTTGTTGGATGGGGAGGGAAAAAATCAATCTCATGAAAAATCAGATTAGATGAGGGTACAAAAGTGTACGTAAGGACTACAAAGTTTTCTCAGCTGTTAGAGAAGACTTGGACATTGCAATCAATGCTTGTGTGACAAGAAATGACTCATGACAATAATTTGGAGTGGGAGTTGAGCAATATCCTGTAGGTATCCCATCTCCTGGTTAAATGAACTCAGTTGGGCTAAAGACACGAGGAACAACCAACTTTGTGACACAATTTCCTGTTCTCTTTATGCAGCAGGACTGAAGGTTTAGTCTCCGGTGGAGGTTTAGCGTCCAAACCGCTTATTAAGAACGTTTGATTTTCTATTCATGAGTGGTGCGCTGTGACACCTTGGCCATTACACATAGCGCATCAGAATACCTGTATTATATTCTTCATCTTGTCTATAGATATGATACAATGAATATCAATGCATAAATCAACTCAGCAGAAAAAATACTGTAGATCTTAACCCTTGTGTTGTCTTTACTTCTGAGACGCTCTGGTCGACCTCGGGTCA
>JAPQRN010000026.1:16832920-16863479 GCA_037367275.1 Coranthus polyacanthus
TGGTCTCTTATTTTTAGTGGGATGTTGAAAAGTTTACGGTGTTTTCTGAATGTTTAAACACTGACAGAAGCTCTGTCTCTGAAACCATCAACACCGATGCATCCGATCCGATGCATGTACAGAGTGTGATGAACAAACTCTGCTTTTTGCTGAGTTTGTCATTTAATAACACACTTTAACTCAGTGTTTACACTCACTTTCATCACATGTGATGTAGATGAAGCGTAATCTTCACGCCCAAAATGAAGGTGAAGCTTAGCCTCATTTTTTTCTGTTTTTATTGCAGCACAAATGTTTTCGTTTTCATTTTTATTTATTACTTTGCCCATTTTCATTCATTTTTTTTATTTTGTTGTTTATTTTGTTAATTATTTTCCTCATATTGTTCATTTTGTTGATATTTTAGTTCAGTTTTTGTTCATTTAGTTGTTTATTTGGCTCATTTTGATACATTTTGCTGATTATTTTGCCCATTCTGTTGACTATTTGGTTAGTTTTTGCTCATTTTGTTGATTATTCCGTCCACTTTCGATTTATTTTACTGATGCTTTTGTCCATTTTTGGCCATTTTGTTGGTTTAGTGCTTTTCATTTTGGTTTAATGGTGCAATCTGAGTTCTTATTGAACTTTATTGTTACTTTTATTATTACAATGAAAAAGCAAAGCCCACAAATGTTTTTCATTTATACTCTGTGTGCAGTTATTGCTTTGTGTGTATTCTGATGATGGGTTGTGTGTCACATATTGATGCAATTCAAGAGTTTTATAAGAATGTTTTGCTTTTGGTGTGAGGTTTTGTGTTTGGATTGTTTGCAGAAAAGATCCAATAGTTTCAAAGATTGTGCCTAAAACTGTAATATAATTCCAGGGCTGGTGAGTCAGACTTTGCTGTCATGCGTAGGCTACTTTATCCTTACATTAACATTTCGACAACTCCAAAGCTATTTTAAAATATGCCTTCAGATTTTGGGGCTGTTCGAAAGATTTCATTCATATTTTAGTGCAGCTTAAGTAAAAACCATTTGATAGATATAATTACGAGAAAATTGCCTTTCAAGCTCAGCCGAGCCATTCTTCCCAGCCTCTCTGGTTGCTCTTAAGGCTGCATCCATCTATCACATTAACGGTAACTGACAATCACTGTCAGTGTAGCAGCTTAACAGTCCTCGTGAGATTTGTGGGTCTGTTATTTCAGCTTTATGAGAGAACAGTCCACATTCGCTCAGAAGAATGGATCATTATGAAGTGAGCTCCGTCTCAAAGTCATGGGAATAACGCGTCTCAATTCTGATAGAGGGAGGATTTTCTTTTTAATGAAAGGACCTTGTCAAAGTAATTGTCCTGCTTTATTTCCTCTATGTTGCAATGACATGCCCTGTAGTTCATTAGTTGAGTACAAAGACTTCAAACTTGACAAACAGGGTTTTTTTTTTTTTTTTGGTCTTTTTTTAAATGGAAGCTGCAATGAAATAATGAGGCTTTGAATGAAGTCAACTGATACTGATGCAATAGGTCAAAAATAAAAGCAATTTCAAGAGTAAAAGCGGTGGATTCGATGTTGAAGAACACGCCTCGTTATAATACATGATGTCACATATCTGACACTGCTGTTTTTGCATTTTACAGCAGGAGTTGAACACCTAATCTGGAATACGCACGGCAATGCAATAAATGATTATGTTGCTGGTACTAAAAATACAACTCGGGATCATGTGACTGTTTAACACACAGAAAAGGGCATCGATTGAAGTTGGGACTGAAACAAGCCCATGAGAGCAGATCCGAATGAAGTGAGTTAATCAAAGGAGCAAGTTGCAGACAGAACATCTATAATATTGATGTTCCATAAATAAGAGGCATACATTTTACCTTTTGACAGGCTTCCTAGTTACTGAACCATTTCAGATCAGAACATTATTACAGCAGGCCCAAATATAACGCTGGTTCTCCTTAACGACTGGACTGTTCATACCGACGCTTTTCAGGTACAGCTTGACTCTCTTAGAGGTAGGCACGAGGCTCCTAATATCTGGCAAAAATTCAACGTTTAAACGATTATTGTAAATACTTGTATTCTTAGTATCTGCTTCCCACATAACAACCCAGTTGCCAGAATAAACCACGAGCCACGTTTCTGCAAACCACGAATACAAAACTGTATAATATCAACATATTTTGTCACTGCTTTTTTTGGTTTTTCTCAGGAGGTGGTTGGGGTGGATGGTGGATATACAACATCCAGCACTTTGCCACTGGAGACCGGAGTCCACAACCTGACTCCTGTAGGTGTTTATTGTGGTTTGGTTTAAATATTACTAAATGCTTTGTGAGTCATTTTTTTTTTATCACGTCTTTGTGGGCATGTACTTGTATTAAACCAGACCTTTAAGCTGTAACCAAGTGCTGTCAGTGCCTAAATCTACCCACAGGGCCGCAGCTTGTGAACAGGTAAAGCATGCAACCGCTTGGGGCGCCAGGTTGTTAGGAGGCCCCCGAGGGCTGTCAAACCTTACTCCACAGCAGTGTCTAAAATATGCAAAAGGTTTAGATATCAGTGTCAAGTGCACAGCTGTAATCGCGTCTGCTCACACCCGGTGTTACAATCTCACTTCCCTGCTCTATATGCAAATAAACAAGCTCATCTGTAGCCTAATGTGGTGTAAGCTAGAATTTCAAGTTAAACAGCCTGGATTTGTCATGTTTCTTTGCAAATTCAATTCACTGTGCTGCTTGAAGGCAGCGTTTTATAAACTAAACGTTCTGTATATAATTCACTGATTGCTTGTTTCAATTTTATTTTTTCTTTCTTTTCTTTTCTTTAGCTGATGCACATGTGATCCCCCCCCCCCCCTGATTTATGAAGTTAATCTGCATCTGTACCTGTATTTTAAGGTGGAATCACCTTAAAATACAATACATCATTCAGACCACCTCCTAATGTGGTCTGAATGACCAGATGTCGATGCATCTTCTGTGTGTCCTGACCTAGCATTGGAATATATTGACCTCATTTACAGTATAGCCATAAAAAAAACAATAAAAGTCAAAGCAGTAAAATGCTTATAACCCTATGAATGCTAAACAAGGCCACTTAAAAAAATCATGCATACTGTAGTCAATTCTTTACAACTAGTACAACACAACAACACCAGCAGCTCTTTTCTTTTTTATGCTTGTGTTCCTCAAGTATAGAGTTGTGGATGGTGATGCATCTTCAGCCTGAATGTCTGTTTAAGGACTGGTTTCAACTCTTTTCTGTTCATCAGATGTGACCAATTGCGGAGGGAATGAGGAAGCCAGAATCCTCTGGGGTCCACAGCCTCAATTTACGTTACATTGTTGAGAACTCTGCTAAAGCCCGTTCAATCCCTCATTCAGGACGTGAAGAAACTGTTTCCAAACAGCGGCTGTTCTTTCCTGGAAAGCGGCATGTATTGGCTTGCTGTGTGTTGATGAAACATAGCAGTCTGGGCTGCACAACAACATGATTTGCCTTATTAATTTGAAGCTTTATTACTCAAGAGTGAAAGTTTATATAGCTTGCAGTCATGGTGATAACAACATTGCTCCACTGCCGTGTGGTGAAATGAGACTTTTCAGTCAATAACGCCACATTTACTTCACGTTCACTTTGGGAAAATGAAGTCAATAGCAGCAGAGAAATACTGACTAGAAACTGAAAATGTTGAGTAAAATGTGAGAATACAGTGTTCATCTGCAAGATGGTTGACTGAGCGGGTCGTGCGTACACATATTGTTTTCTTGAAGGGCAGACAATAAGCATAAGTCACATTCCAGCATAAGAAACATCCTTTTTTACAATCTTAACTTTAAAGGTCATTACAGTATTGCAGTAAACATAGATGCCATTTCAGGACCTTTGAATTTAATGCTCGCAGATCAATTAGTTTAAATGTAAGCCTGTGAGTGATGAGGAAAAAATGAATGCTGCTCTCTTGACCAAATACTGAGATGTAGGTTAAGCAGTGTAAACATTTGGGGTAAGGTTAAAAGAACATTAATATGACAGCCATTATACAATAAAGGACTAAAGAAAAGGAAATCCATACTCACCAGAGAGATAGACATAAAAAGCAGTAGAACAGAGCCGGACACTCTTCAAACGCTCAGATATTTTTACTTTGAAAAAGGCAACATGTTCCTAAACCTAATCTGGAAAAAGTCAATAAAATAAATGGATGCATTAGAGTTAAGATGGAAACACAGGCTAAATTAATTTGGAGAGGTTCCTGTTGCAGTTTCTTTTATACTTAATGTGCCGCATAGCATCTATTGTTCTTATCGCTGCCAAATCCGCCGCTCGACAGGGGCTGAATCAAACAATCAGCTCGTTTGACAAACAAGTTCACTGAATGCCTTTTTGTGGTTTGGGAGATGTATGATCGGGCTCATCTGCGACTTACAGTTAATTGTAACATCTTACTCACTGCAGATATTTATTTATTTATGCATCCTTGCAGAAGTAACACATCTTTCTGAATGTGCAGCTCTCGTTTCATTACATTGTTGCGGCAGGACACAAACCTGGTCTCTGTCGCCATATTGCAATTATTAGCACAGCCTAAATGCAACAGTTATGTGGTATTATTTGATGATGTACCTGTATGTAGTATTTTGTGTTAGCAAATGATGTCGTTTTGTTAGTGATTGGAAAGCTCCATTGCTTTTTATTTCCCTCTTCTTGAGGTTAAAATTAAAGTTCTCGTAACGGTTAACTGTCCATTTAAACCTGCAGGAGTCGAAACCAGGAGGAAAGCCCGAAAGCAAGGAGTACATGCAGAAGTCTGTTGTGCTCTCAGATCACTTGAAATGCAATATGCTGTAAGGTGATTATGGAATGTTTGCGCAGTGATGCTAAAAAACGATCAAGCGCTGCAGCTTTAACAGCCTTGCTTTGCTGAATGTGGTTGACCACAGGGCTAAACAACTAAAAAAAAAGGCGCATATATACATCAGGAGTACATGAATATTATTAGTCATCTATAGGAAACAGCAAAATTAAATGAAAATAACCACAGCATGTACCGCCCTTGTGCTTTGAATCACACTGAGTGACTCGATGTCAAGTCACACGGCAGAGCTCATTGATTATTCTTGTCTTGTGTGCTTTCATGAATCAGGAAATCTGTCTCCAAGCCGGCGGTGCATCGGCGTTCAATGAAACCCTGATTCTGTGCGTTCATCCAAATAACCAACTCATGTAGCTGAAAGTTATTTGTCTGCACAGCATCCCTAACGGCCTGCCCGGGTGGTCACACAGACCCACAGAAAGGAACACATGTGTACAAACACAGTACTGCTGTCCGTCTTGTTTTGTGGCCTGCCGATGGTTGTTTACACATTTACACTGTTGCATAGAATTCCATTTATTATGTTATGAAAAATGTAATGAAATGTCACTATTAATCAATGTAATTGTGGCCACTAATAGAAACAGAGGAAGAAGAAACTGATGATCTGGTGCCAAATTGTGGGTCTGCTGGTGCTGAGCCTGAGTCAGTGCACATTCAGGGCACCGTGTGACTCTGCATTTATGATATTAATGTGTATTTGTTTTTAAATATCCCGTCAAGGATGATTTATGTGGATACTTTGAGAGATGTTTTGTTGAGATTCAGCAGCAGAAAATCAGGTGGCATTACCCATGACAAAATTGAAATTAGCTTACTCTCCATCATCACACTGGATGTGCAATCATAGTAGTGACAATGGATGAGTAACGCTATCGTCGGGAGGCAAGTCGAAAACAAATCTACTCTGGTGGAGCAATTTTGTGTCCGCAATTGCATTTCAGAACCGTGCAAGATGTCAAAGTCTGCACTCTGAACACATCTGCAAATGTATTTTTGAAGGCAGTTGTTGTTTGACGTGTGGAAATACTTGTTTTAATGTATGCTGTGTTCGCTCAAAAATGAATGGTTGATCGACATATTTCAGTATACTGTATTATAGTTTATATGAGTGTATATATAAGTTTGTCCAACCTCAACAATGTCGCATGAACTTGTGCTGAAGAAGGAAATCCAATTTGTTTATGATGACCTATATATAGCTGCAACAGATAAAATGGCAAAAATCTGCCAATGTCTGCAGACGAGTCTCAATACTTTCCAAACAGCCAATCAAATAACAATAGGGAAACTGCCAATCAGCCCCATTCGGTGTCAAACCGACTCCATGTGATTTCGCTGCCAAATGCATTGAGCATGCATTGTTTTCCAACACTTGAGTCTCTGGGCATCGCGAGCCGTCCCCGTCGTCTACTTCACTATCCTACCAAAAGTTAAATAATAAAATACTAATAAATAAAATACAACAGCAGGAGATGATATTTTGATGGTATACATTACTGAATTACATTAGTGTCTTAGTTAATCAGCAATGAGTCTACCAGTAACTTTTAACTTTTGGTGCTGGTTCGGATTTTTTAAAGTGTATTCTTTATATTGCATAGATTTCGTCACGACACTGGTACATGTGTCCGACTCCCAAATGTGTCCGTGCTTGACCATGATCTACTGCCGTTCATAGACTGACCTATACTGTACTGTACACCTCTGCCATGAAAAATCGTAGTTTTGCAAAATATCTGTTTTAGTGTAGACAAGGCACCAGTCTGTACGGTGCCTGTTTCTGGAAAAACTGTTGCAGGTGACATTTTAAAAACTCTTCCTTTGCTATTTGACTAATAGTCACTTTTTAAAGCACAGACTGTCCTTTTCCCGTGGCACAGCCAAAGGCATCAAACAGCCAATTCAGGTCAGCAGTCAGGCACTCGTCCCATGTATCTCTGGCAGCAGCTCTAAACGACTGGAGCTTGAGTGCTTAAAGCCCCCGTTAAATCATATTCAACGTTTAAGTGGTGTATATGATATGTCTCGCAGCAGAGGCAGAGCCAGACGTAAACACAGACGGCTTAGCCCAGACCTGAGCGGCCCACGTAAGATTTTGGAAATAAATAAAGGACAGCAACTTTATGACTGTATTACCTTAAAATGAAGATAACTTATCATCACCTGTTTCTTGGTATTGGCATTTCTTTCGTTAAAACTTTCAAAGGCTCTGGCATTTCAGAGCACGTCAAGGCTTTCCTTTTTTACGTTTCTGGAGGGTTTAGGTTCTGGATCTTCCATCAAGAAAATTAGCTTAAAATATCAACTATGCATTTTATCACAATTCTGGGCTGATATCATTGCAATATTTAGAGAGAGCGGAGAATTCTCAGCAGTTTTTTGGTGCATATTTGTTGCTGCAGTTAGACACTGAGGGGGAAATGATATAAAGTTGAATTTATTTTAAAAACCTAAAACATTCGGGGCTCACTACACGTCACCAGTATCGGGCCCGTCTGACAAAGCAGCAGGTGTTATCAAAACCTGATCTGTACCGGAAACACGATTTGTTGTCCGTGCAAAAATACTACTTCCTGTCACCAGTATGTTGTGTACTAGATTATGCTATTTTTCTTTTTCTAACTTAAATAAATACACGTTTCTCTTCTCTAAAGACTGTCTAATATATGGTGTTAATGAAATAGATTAGCTACATTTCTTTATTAATTAGTCTGAATGAAGTGCGTCGTGTTTCAGGTGTAATGGTGCCTACGTCCACCGTACAATGAGGAGGTTTTCCCATTGCACGGTGGACGTAGGCGCTGAAAAAACCTGATGATTTTTCCTGCATAGGCGCATATTCGTGAGTGTAGAACAATTAACCTCAGGTCAGCCATAATACTGAGTTATCTGTTTTGACTTGATTATTTATGTCTGTAGTGTCTGAAAGTCAGTCCTTATTGTGTCAAGGACTAAGTCTCTGAATCTCCTTCTGATAAGGGTTTCAGCAGCAACATGTTGCAAGACACATCACGTAACTCTAGAGTCAGTCATTTAATGAATATCCGCTGAGGGCTTGTATGGAGTCGCAGCTCGTTCTCTACAGTTATGAAACCTTTAGCTCATCCGGAGGCCAGTAGTCTCATCGTATTAAAGTTAACAAAAACTAATTCTCCTCCTTCTTTATTTGATTTCTGCTGAACTTTATTACCGGAGGAGGTGCTGATCCTCATAGTACGGAGATGGATTTGAATAACTGCCGTATACGGTCATTAAAGTGAAGGTAATGGCCATGTTATCTCTGATTAAAATAAACTGGGGGAGCCTGCAATTTGGCTTCATGCTTTCTCAAGCATATATCGCAGTTCCTTTCTGTTGTGGCAAATTATGACTTTTATGTTTTGCACCAAATCCAATAATAGCAGTGATTTGTTTTTGCAATAACAAGTAGTTCACAAAATGCTGGGTCTTCACAAAGCGTTTGCGACTTCATTTTAAAACATTTAGTTATTTATTAATTATGCGATAATTAAAAAAGATATGAAGTGAAAGAGTAATCACAACATGCCGGCCTCAGTGGTTCTTTGGGGATCACTGGTGTGTTTATTTTTCATTTTTATCATTTGTCATCACTTTTTTTTTAAACTTAAAAGACACGCGATTAATGGTTTTGTTTTCATCTAGTCACATTTACAATCTGACAAAAAAAAGAAGACATTTTAAACAATAAGCAACTATAAAACTCATCTAAAAGAGGTAAGTGTCTTCAGGCTGAGCTTAATGGGGGAACATATCCAGATTAAAATGCAAAAATAATGAACAAAGTTGAGCCGTGCATGAAAAAAAAGCTGTAGTTTAATTAACCAGTTTCTAGCACATTACATCACCCTCTATCTTTACAATATACGCTTCATTAAAAACAACACAAAAACCCACAGCAGGGTTCTCAAGGAGATTTCCGTTTCATGTATGTTCATGAATTTCTTTTTCTAATAATGGACAGCAAACTGCAGATTAAGCCTTAAATTGGTTTCATTTAATTTAAAAGTAGCCCATTTTGTAATGTCCTTGAATCCGATATATATATATATAACTATCAAACCAGAGGAAATAGCACGCAGGGCATTATTCTTTTTACAGTAATTTTCAGAATAAGAATAATTTGTGTTCTTTTTTTCTGCTGATTAATTAAAACATCGGAGCTGAAACGAGTGAAGTCGGTGAGAAGTGGAGGATCTACCAATGCAACGACACTGGCAAAGGCATGAGGGGGTGGAAGTGGTTTTGTGCAGAACTCTGGTTTCTGATGTGAATGGACGAAGCAGCCTTTACGCTTTCATCTTGCACTGGTGAAATCTGTCAAAAAAAATGGTTCCATTTGCTGCTTTAAAGAACAAAAACAAAAAAAAAGTGTCATTCGTGCACATCGAAAAATAATAGTGGACATTAAAGTTAGGAGGGTAGGGGTTATCATCTTTAAGCTGATTTACCAGGGACATAAGCTACAGGAACCCGAACTCTAACTTCTTATGTTGATGTAGATGCATAAATATAAGACACAAAAAAATGTTGTAAAAGGCATAAAACCTAAATATTTACAATAAACTATCTGTGTGTGATCTCATAACAAAGACCCTGAAGCTTAGAGCATCTTACAAAAATGGATAAAACAGAGACCATCACTAAAAGATCCAAGAGCATACAGTATGCAGTACAGCTGCCGTCAACGGAAAACAGCCTGAAGGATTTCTTTTCATAATTGCAGCCCAATTAATGAGCAAACCAAAACAGTATATCCTGCAGCTGTTACCTCTGCTTTGTCCTCAAATTCAAACCATATTAAGTGCCTACATTAAAATGACACGTGTCCTTTGGAAGATAAACATTCCCTCTATTAGTTTTTGCTGCTGGCCCACTAATTTCTGCTTGTGGTGTCAAACAATCCCCAAATGTCTTACTTAGTCATATCAGACAACAACCATTTCATATTTTCAAATGGAAAATATCTGCAGCCTTTTAATGACACAGTTGAGGTTTAAAACAATGTTTAACGCTGGACTTCCTCTTCCATTTGAACGTTTTCCTCCAGTGAAAAATCTTGTAAAATAAGGCTCGATGAGCAGAATTGGTTTATTATAGTTAGCAATGAATAAATACGTAGTTGTTGTTGTTGTTGTTATCGTTGTAAGGTGACAGGGGAGTGGGACTTGAGTTAAGACGAATGCACAGTCGAAACCTTCCAGAGAACAGTTTGTTGTCTGTGGCTTTCAAAGAAAAATGGCTTTGAAAATATTTCTTCCTGGTTATCTGCTTTTTAATAAGAGGACTGATTTGAAATAGTCAAACCAAGGACACGGAGGCACTGCAAAATATTATGGTCCTTGTCTTGATGTAGTGTTTACACCCAGCATCTGTTATTGAGAGCAGGACAATATATCCACAGCAGGCTGCACTATGCATGATAAAGATGGTGAAAGTGGCCACAGACTCACAATATGTGACTCAAGTGGGTCTATGAAAGGCAGACGATGTGCAGATCTTTCCACGCGTCTTTCACTGTGGCAAACAAAATTAGGAAATGTGGCTCATTTTATGCATAAGAGTCTCAAATCACGAGAGGCACCATTACAACCCTGTCTCGCAGAAATTAACACCATATGCAACTAGATTGTAACCGCAAATACACGTTGTTACATATATGTTTATGTTTCATTATGATATTATATTATATTGTTAGTTAATGTAATTTCAAAGCTGTAAAAATGTGAATTGTTCCCAGACGCTGAAAGATCCACCAGCTTGATTTACATGATGATAGTTTTATGGAAAGATACCAGGACGTTATGTTTCGTTTTTGTTTGCTAATACAGAATTTAGCATATTAAACAATACGATCGATCGTGTAGGCTTTTCAAAAGAACCATCTTTTTGATACACATAGTAACGTATACAGACAGTTTCTCAGACGTGGGTTAAGCCTCGTCCGAGACTAGAAAAAAAAAATTCAATGAAAAGCGTTTTTAGTCTTGGACGAGGCTTAATCTATATGTCCAGGAAACTGAGCCATAATAATAAGGTTAGAGGTAAACAGCATTATCATCTCTGTCTGTGAGAAATTGTTTCAATATAATGAAGAAGACAATAAAGTCAATACATTTAGACATGGTATATTTTATGCAGAACTTTAAAGTGTTCTTGCTTCTCTTTGAAATGCAGGACTTACACTGTAAAAGCCGAGCCCTTCTCTGGTTTATGTTTTCAATTTTAGACCTCCACCTCCAGCAAAATGTTCCTTTACGTAGAGGTCTATTCTTTCTTTGAAAAGTTGGGCGTATGTGCGTATTGTTACCCTTTATATCTGTTAGTTTATTTACATTCAGCATCACTACGGGCTGTGCTATATTATTCCTAGCATATCTTAAAGCGTCCTTCCACAAGTTGGGTCGGTCCGTTTGGAAAAGCACGATTTAAAGAAGCGAAATTCTCTGAAGGGAACAGCGGCCATTTTCTGCTGATACTATGTTCAGGGTGGGAAGCTCAAATGCTGATATCAGGGGAAATCAGACCATTTTCATATTAAAACAACTTATTTCAGTGCCCATTAGACAACAGCTAGCGTTAGCCTTCAACTGCTTCTTATCTAACATTACAGTCTCGTCCTGTTATGTGATACGATTGCTTGATTCTAAAATATCTAACTATTTTGCCGTCTTTTCGTCCGACCAAGTGCTTGAAACTCTTTCCAGAATTAAATGACACCTTTCGTACCGCGTCATGTGCCGTAACGTGTCGCTAGGAGGTTGAACGCTAATGTTAGCTGTTGTTTCAAAACATATTGAAATAGGGTCTCACATCAACCAGATTTTCACTCTCTATTGTCTTTTCATGTGCTGGCGATATGTCTTCCCCCCCCTTTGCTGGCAATGTGCAGTGGAAACCAGCGATCAGAGTTATAGTGATCAACTGCTTCTATGGATCAAAAAGCCTGGGGCGGATTCATTCCTCTATAAATGCTTTTTAAATCCTTCGCTTATAGTGGTCGAGCGGCCCGCTTACAGTGTTCATTTTGAGCTCGTCCCTATACAAATAAACTCTGGTAAACAATCATGCTGCATTCATGCCATGTCCTTTGAACCATAACTATGAGTGGCCGATTGGGAAAAACCTGTGCCACTTGTAATTCGGAGCCGGAGATACTGTATCAGGTATTTCTCACACTAACAACAACATACATGTGTGTTATAACCAAATGATCTGTGTGCATCTGTCTGGATTTACCTCTACCAACAGCTTGAGGTGTATAAACCCCATTATCACTGAGTCCATACAAAAAAATAAATAATCCGATGTGAGATTTATTTAACTGTCAAAACGCAGCGTTGTAAATGTAAGGCATCAGTGGTGTAAAGCGTGTGTGGATGGGTGCAAATGAGGTAGAATTAAGTGAAGTCACAGTAACTGCAGAAGCCACGTTGAAGCGTAGGCTGCTCTGCGCGAGAGAGCGAACTGAGACTGAAGCCATTTCTCAGAGTCAAGGATCCGCAGTCACTTCCGTCCACGTTGCCTCCTTCGTAGGCCAAGCGAGAGTCCTTCCTTCTCATCAATACATCCATGAATGGAACAGTCTAGCCGGAGCAGAAAAAGGTCCCGTCTCCCAAGTCAATGGCGCAGTAACACATCGACACATGACAGTAGCGTCAAACTTCACTCAACTTTACCCCAAATGTAGATATTTTCAAATCCAATTAAAAACATTTCTCTTTTCATGTGCCTAGGATTGAACTCTTAATTAATTCTTATTACGCCGTATGACTTACTGTTATTAAATTCAGGAGTACTGCACCTTCTTTTAATCATTTTAATAATTCATTAATTATATTACTCTCTTTTATTATGGTTTTATGCATTCTGTGCTTTCTTTTCTCAATGTCTATCTTTTGTAATTTTATTTTCTTCTGGATGTTCCATTTATTTATTTATGAGCACACTGAATTGCCTTAGCATATGTAATGCGCTATATAATGTAAATAGATTCACCTCACCACGCCTAATAAGATCACCTAGTAATTATATTTAAATGCATATTGCACCGGTGAAGTGACTGGCTCTTTGTTGCTCTTCGTTGAGGTTTTATTTGCGGTGCAGTTGAGATCGGCCCTTTTTTGTTTAGGGGCATTTTTGAAAAGCCTCGTGCAGAAGCATCCTTGAAAATTCTCCAAAGGAAGGAGTCAGTCCTTGGAAGGATCCTGGACTTTGGAAGAGTCCTCCGGTGAAACCTGATGTCGTAGCTTTATGCAAATGAATCCTTGAAGGATCCTTCTACTCCTGACAGCCCGTCCACTCTGCTGTCAAACGTAAACAAAACAGAGCAGCCAGAGGGGTGGGCCGCCAAATCATTAGAAAACATGTTTTAGACTCACACACAGCCGACAAATTAAAGGCCTGGTTATAACCGTAATCTGCTTCGACCCAGACAGACATGGTCACTGTAAACCAGGGGTGTCAAACTCATCTTAGTTCACATTCAGCGCAATTTGATCTCAAGTGGGCCGGACCAGGAAAATAATCTCTAAACCTATAAATAACGAGAACTCCAAATTTTTCCCTTTGTTTTTTGTGCAAAGAAGTACATGTATATTAGTAAGATGTTTACTTTGAATGAACTATACATTTACAAAACATATTATGAACAACCTGACATTTCTTGAGAGGAATACGTGCAATTTCAACAATGTTATGCCTCCGTTTATCATCTACGCGTGCGAATTGTAATTCACAGATCTACAAAGGCACAAAACATTTAGTCACAGGTATCTGGAACTGAAAAATCTAGTATTTCGCATTATGATTAGAACAACTTGTCAGGATCTAGAAATTATTTTAAATGTACATACATTTCCACATCTGTGTAGTAATGTGCGCTGCTCTTACTGAAACAGTGCGCCCCCCCCCAGTGGACAAATTAGGAATAGCAGTTACTTTTATTGAAAAATTGCAGTTAATGTCTTCTATGTATTATTCACACTTGACAAATTCAGTCCGCCAGAGGGTCCAATCCGGCCCGCGGGATGAATTTGCCAAGTGTGAATATTGTGTTATACGGCCGTACGTTTGACACCCCTGCTATAGGCGGTTTCCACTGGATTCTGCTTCCAACATCAGAGGAAAATGGCCGCCGGGTGAATATGGTCTATAGGAAAATTGCATGCAGACATACGCTGTTATATGAAAGCATATTACCATCTTTATCAAGAAGACTGAGAATACAATTTATATTTCTTTGGAACCAGTTATGGAAGAATGAGGATTTGTTCCACAGATTACTAATAAACCTAATGCGACTGGTGCTATGTTTTATTAGAAAACATAATTGGATTTGCAATTTTGTTGCATATGAATGTAACGACATTAATACATACAATATCAGATTAGTGTTTGATGAAGTCCTCTATAATATTTTCAGCTTTTAAAAAGGGACAATAATAGGCTGTCATTACTATGCAACTTCACTGTTCTGGCCTGAATCAATGACAAACACAGGTGGAGGTGGATGAAAAGGGAACCACCTGTTGTGTGACATTTGACAGCTAATTTTCATTCGAGGTTGTTTTTTGAAGAAAATGTTTCACTTCTAAATTCCTTTAATTTGCCACAAAGCTGAGTAAGCACCGCATTTGTCTCGGTGGAAAATATCTTCCAGGCATTTCTGACTGGAGGGTGAATCTACAGTAATCTCACGAGGTGGCTGCCTGTCATATTTCCGTAATTCTTGACGGGATTCATGTGCCATAAAGTATTCAAGATTGGGCATGGCAGTTCCGAAAAAGGCAACATCAAAGCTGGATGTCTAGTAGCGTCAGCTTCAATGCATCGGCATTAGGGTGTGTGCCATCCCCCGTGAGATTTTCAACATTTCTCTCTGAACTGACTAAAACAAACCCTGCCTCACCTTCCTGACGGTTTCAGCGAGTGTAGATGGGAAACGCAGGGAGGGAAAACACATTAGTTCTACGGCACGTTTGTTAAAATGGCTTGTAACAGGGTGACACACAACTTAAAGTGCAATTCAGAAACACAAAGTGATCAGATGAGAAAAGCCTTGCCTGATATAGAGCCCTGGGATGTAAATGACTTCGGCTAATTGCTGCTTTTAGACACCCGATGAGGTTGAAAAGATGAGAGCAATTGGAAAGAAAGCATCAGCTGCAGGTGCAATGGAAACGAGGAAATGTGACGTGTGGAAAAAAAAAGTAGCACGGGGGGGGGGGGAAATATACACACAATTTCTTCTCAGTGTCAGAACCCAACTTTAAATGTTTTTCATTTCAGTTCAGTTCAATTCGCTCACTTCAGTGTGAACTAAAAAAAAAGACGACTTCGCAAACAAATAAGGCATTTGCACACAATCCATTACTGAAAAACTCTTATATCACCTGACCATTTCTTAGCAATTACATAACATAAAGACAGAACTACAGCTCTTAAAAAATACATTCCTTTTAATATAAATATTACCCAATAAATGTATACATTTTCTTAAACTGAGGAAGGTTTGAGGATCGTTTTTAAATCCCTGCCCACAGTTTCACTCCATAAACGGAGATACGCGCCTGCTTTAATGTTGTACATGCAAATGGACTTTTAAAATTCAACTTCCTCCTCGTACCCTGGTCATCTGATCAGAAATCTCTGCAGTCTCTCTTTCTTTCTACATGACCAGTGATGTTTTTCAGTCAACTAGATCTTGATAAACAGGCTGTGAATGTGTTCCCTTAGATCTTTGTTTGTAAGTCTTTCTGTAAAACAAACCGAGGTTTAGTATTAGAATATATAACATAGAAATATATAACTGATGTAGTTATATTCCTGCACATTAAGTAGAGAAATATCATTAACACTGCAGGCGCGAGCACTAAAACCTGCTAATATTGACAGAAAATTAAGTATATTCCCTTTCAAAAGACAATTGCTGCCGATGTCCGTCTAATTAGAGAAAATACATCCTTTCAACAAAACCGCCACCTATATTTCTACAATCGTCCACAACATAAATAAATAGAACTGGTATAGTTTTGTTCTTAAGAAGAGTTAGCAACTACCTTGAATACACGACCGTTACCAAACTGCTGCAGATGCAAACACTGCTAAAACCTTCTGCTCTGTTGGCATAGAACAAATAATATTCCCTTGATTGTAAAATTGTTTTTCAAAAGCCACACATTGCTGACAGTCACGTTCTTGTCTGTGGCCAGTGTTTGTCTGAAGACATCATGAGACAATCCCCTCAGTCCGTAACACACACAAATGTTTGATAAATGCATCATTTGAACAAAACTGCCATTTATTCATGTAATCTCAGCGCCACATTGACTGCTAATATTATCCTATTTGCGCTGAGCAGGAATACAATAAGCGACAGAGCATTTTTTTCTGAACGTCACTGCTGTCTTTCATTTGCAGCGTCCAATGTTTTCACCGCACTGCACAAAATTACAACAGGTGTCAGTGAGCTGTTTAACCATTTAGATAAATGATTGAGTCATACTGGCCGGACCCTGGAGGTTCAATTACCTAAATCTATTCATTGTGTAAATGGAAAGTATTGACCGAATTGACGTTAATACAGGGATGTGAGGATGTCCTCCAGGAAGTTGCTTGTGGAGAGAAATGCATCTTGAGCTTTAGGTATACTGCATAGATTAAACACACATTTTCCTACTTCGTAAAGTGCAAAAACTGAATTTACACAACCTGTGGGGGTCACACAATACTCTGACATGCTCAAAAATTAATTTGTGAATTTACATATGACATGAAAAATGGAACAGTCCTCATTTTCTTTCCACTGGAAAGACATGAGAGAGAAAAAGCTTTTGCAGCAGGTTGTGTTTGTAGGAGCAAAATGCCGTTTGAGTCTGTATATTGTATACAAGCTGCATTATCATCTAATTCTTTGTTAGACTCTTGCACATGAAAGGAAAAGCTCTTTGGTGGACAGCAAAAAAAGAGAAAAAAAACCTATTGTGGGTAGCAAGCTGGGTAAGAGTCCTAACAAACTGAAGGTTTAATAAGGAGTGATTTAATGAGAAGAAAAAGCACTGACATGGTTCCACAAAACATAACAAACACCTCATTAAACTTCAAAAAGTCAGCTGATTATTAATAAATATAAAATGTGAGGTGATAAAGACTGAAACAGGCTTTCATAGTAGCTTTAATTTTGAGAGGAGGCTGCAGGCTGACTGTAAGATTGGACTACTTTGTTTCATACTTCTCATGCTTCCATGGAATGAACTCAGCTCATTAATGACCTAAGTAGTTGCTTTAAGCTTCATGACTAAGTGGTGCTTGGTTTTGTAAATCAAGAACTGACATTTTCCAAGGTTAAAATCAAAGCAGCGTGGGGCTGGAGCGGGGATTAAAAAAAAAATGTAGGTGAGATGCGACTGGTTCGGCACAGAAATTTTGAACAGCAATGAATGGTGTCCATCCACTGAAACGCTAGAGGGCTTTTATTTTGTGATGTAGAGGAAGTGATGCGTTCTTTTAACATCGGAGCGGATCAAAACGAGGTTTTCGCGTAAATTACGACCATTTCTACTCATTAAACAGTGGAAATTATAAATAAAGGCCTGACTCTAACACGAGGCGCCTCCTGCAGCTGAGAGAAATAAAGGCCCCGGACACTATATGAGAAAATACGGTATGCAAAGTTATGGAAATTCACTCATGATTTTAGTTTGTATTCTGGAAGAGAAAGGTCCAAAGATACTTCCATTAAAATTTGACAGAACAAAATCTTGAGGTGCAGTGATTCTTAGAAAATAATATACCGTGACCTTGAAAATCAGGACGATTTCCCCCAAACTGTGGACACTAGACAGACAGACACCGGTAAAAACATAACCTCCCTGGCAGAGGTAAATGTTTCAGCTATTTCTTTTTCAATGTGATCGCAAAAATGACCTCCGTGTCCACTATTAAAAAAACCCAAAAAAACCCTAGAAACTTTACAGAAAGTATAAGCACATTTTGTTCACAGCTTTCCAAACAATTACATGATAGATAATTCCTCTGTGTATTACATACACTTTCTTTAGTCAACCCACAGAGATTCCCACAGAGAGCGTTGCATAACTCGCAGCCATGCTTGTTCCTGTTGCTGCTCCATATATGTGTAGGTAGGACTCACTGTTAAAAAACTACTTTGGAAATAAACAACTCAAATGGAAAGTTTCCTGACGCTCTTAAATGTTTGTACTGCATAAAAACCTTCAGTGTCAAACATACACAAGAAGGTGCTTTAAATGTAAATGCCCATATGAAACCATACTCATGTTCATATAACTGAAAACCAAACCAGAAGGGTAATTTTCAGCCGAACAAATGTTTTTTTTTTTTTTGCGTGTCTATAAACCTTACAGAATCACAAGTGTATCATTAACTGGCAGGTCCCTTCAACATATTATCACACTGGTGGAGTGCTCTGAATAGATTATTCATAGTGCCTGATAACTGTGTGGGATGTGTGCGTAGGAGTGGGGATGGAAGCAGCATCCACTGAATTACCTCCGCGACTAACAGCCGATGTCTTCATCACATGTCCAACGGGCCTTTGTTTGAGCAATCATACGTTTGAGCTGTTACTTCAGGTTTGACAACGGCACTAGTTTAACAGGAGGAAAGTAAAGCAGTGCGAGCCCCAGCGTCGTCCTCTGGGAAATGTGAGCCTACTGAAGTGGTCTGAATCATTTCTCTCTGTTGAAAAAGAAAAAAAAAAAAAAAAAAAAAAATCAACAGCCCCTCTGTTAACAAATCAGCAAATCCATACAGATCTGCAAACATGTAACGCAGCGAACCTCTGTGTTCGTCCTCTCTAAATGTTTTCTTAGAAAGAGCGTCTAATGCTCTAATGATTACTTTTATCAAGTGACATTGACTTATTCTTTCATCACTCATTTGGTCAGTTGTCAAAACAAAGGCATACTGCTGGACGCCAGAAACCGGTTTGATCAACATTCTGAAGCTCGGGCGGCAATCATTTTCCAATTACACGAAACAGAAACACACAGATAATTGGGGCAATTTCAAGCTGAAATGAGTGAACTTCTGGTCATTTCGCTTCGTAACTGTCAAGCTGATTGTCAAAACGGTTATCTATCAGTTTACTTTCAGTCAATTTAACAATAAATTGACTAAATGTTTCAGTGTATGGAATGGATTTAGAAGAAAACACCATAAATATCTCTGAGCAGCGCTGCTTAATGTTATTCTGCGTTGGCAGTTCGGTTACTTCATCTTAAAATACGCTCTCTTTAAAAAGCTTTAATTAATGGATGTCAGGACCATGTGCATTATTCTCTCTCTCTCTCTCTAACTAATTGCATTTATTTCAACGCATACTTTTTGAAAGAAGCTGACACCAAAAATATTTTTATATCAGTTTTAAGAACCATCTGACACCATTTCCTTTATTTTCCAACAGTGTATCTGCTGTGGCAACACAACACACTGTGTTAATGAGAACATTATCACAGCAAGCCCTTTCACAGCAATTGGTTAAATGTATAATATGTCACATATCCACATTAAAATATCTAAAAACAACGAGTCCTGTGGCATTTATTTTGTTCATGTCTGTGCTTACATTGTATCAAATGTTTCCAACAATGTTCAACTTGGAAATAACGAAGCGTTTCATGTGGTCGATGGCGTCGTGTCCCCTTGACTAAAGTTTATTTTAAATGTATTGTAATGTGACTAAAACTTTAATACGTTACCTCATCTGTCAGCGTCGTTTCAGTGGTGAAAACGACAACAACATGTCCCATGATCCTCCATGGCATCTGCTACTACATCTTCTATTATTGTCTTGTTAGCGGGAGAAATTACATACTGTGCATTTAAGAAGAGGGGAAAAAAAGGCATTTTAAAGCCAAGTACCAAAAACCTAAATAGGAGCATAAATTAAAATCTAATTTCAAAGGTACAGAGTTACACACTGGACCAGCATAGAAGAGTGTGATTATTTACCTTTAATGAGCTTGACTGAGTCAAAGTTAACCTGTTTTCTATCTCGCCATATGCACTTAGGTTTGTGCTAATTAGCATTCATGAAGCCTTTGGAGAGGTTAAAGGCTCTGTCTGAGATCTAATCATGTCTTAAATTAACACAACAAAAAGGTTTAAGTATGATGTTCATCTGAGGTCAAACAGAGGTACTCTCCGGAGATGAAGCGGCCAGGTAAAAGAGGCGGTTACACCACGAAGACAATGCAGGTGCGCTAAGCTGTATATCAGGAATACTAATGTTAAACAGCGCCCTGAAATTCTAATTGAGTTCCTGTTAATCAACAAGACTGACAACAGGCAGGGCGAGCTCCGGAAGACTGGGAGGAAATCTATTAACATACACTATGTTGTTGTGCTTGTTAAAATAATGGAAAAGCTTTGGGGTGGGGGTGGCTCCGGTCCACGCATTGTTCTCCTAGCTGTCGCTTTAGTTAATTGCAAATCCGAACCCTTTAAAGCCTTATGGAAGTTTGTGCAGTTTGACAAGCTTCGTGAAGACTTGAACTCTATACTCCCAATGAATTGTGTCTCTGGGTAATCCTAATTGAACATATATTGGCCATGCAGCTTACATTGTTTTGGCACTTATTAAAAGCACGTTGAAGGAGAATTCTAATGTGGTTTTTACAATTTAAATAAGGAATAAACAAGAGTCCAGATCTCTTTGGCCTGTGGAAGTCAGTAATGCTTGACTTGTCACTACAACTCCTCTAATTGGACCCCAGGTGAAGACTTCATGGGGCTTTAGGGACCGACTGGCTTTATTTTTCAGATCTCTTCCTATAAAGCAATTGTGCTTAGATTCCAATGGCTTTGTTCTCTTGCAAGGAAAGGAAAAGAAAAATGTGGATCGCAGCAATTTGCCAGCGATAGTACATTAGTTTTCATCAGATAAAGAGTATTATACTAATAAGCTACAAACCAGGTTTTGTCAAATTTGTCCAAATTGATCCAACAATCTGTTTCTTTGAAATGACAGGTGGCAGATCTCTGAGAACAGGCAGCACATTCTAACGCACCATCTGATATAATTCATTAAAGCCTCTGCTAAAGTATTGGGCAGAGCTCGCGGAGCCTGATGTGGGCACTCACTGCTTGTGACAGAATGTTCACAAGCCTGGATCCCAAGGGTGCCGCTCAGAGAGGCTTCACCACGGTGCCTCATCCTCTCTGCAGACGTGGACAGTGGAGAGTGGCAGTCCCGAGGGAGAACCACTCAGTCCTGTCTGCTCTCTGGCAAAGGCACACTCATGTTCTGTCAGATGTCTCCTACTGGAGGGACCAACTTTGTGGCTACATGAGACTACGCCACCTCTTTACCCCTTATCTCGTTACATTTGATCAAATTTCGTATCACTTGTGCCCTGTCGGCGTCATGCTCAGACAGGGAAAGTGTGGAACTTATTGCAAAGGGTGCTTTTGGGGCTAAGATAAAAAGTGTGACTATAGCCTCCACGTGTGTTCTTGCAATCACAGAATCCTCGTTTTGTGGGTGTTCTTACCAAAAATAGCACTATGTTTTAAAGGAAATGAAAGGGGTTGTGTTGGTGTGGGAGTGTTGCTACAGGTACTGGTGAGAAGATGAAAATCAATCCAGGAAGACAGGTTTGAACAATATTTCTGTCTGAGTTTTAAAGCATATCAAATAATGAAACACCGCAAAGACGGCTTATTACACCAGACATCATTTTAACATGTTCGCTGTTTTGATGATTATGTTGTTGCGAGGTAATCTTACTGAAATAATGAATAAATGATGTTAGACTGCAGTGCAGTGTGCTGATGGATGCTGTTGCATTGTATTAACATGAGTCAGACACAGTGTGTTGCTAGACAACTCTTAAGTTTTTGAAGTTATTGTCTTCAGTTGTAAGTAATGTACTGTGAATGTACAATAAAGTTGATGAATTACAATATCTGTATGTACTTTTTAAATCTACAGAAAAATATGGGCCAATGCTTTTGCCACAAAACTGCAGTTTATATGTAGAATTACAGTAATTTAATGCAGTATAGATCCTGAAAATTTGCAGGAATTTACTGACTATCGATGTTATTATATTGTAATTTTACATCACTGTACTGCATTTTCACAGTAATATTGTGTCTCGCTTACCACAGAAACACAATACTTCACTGTGAATTTCATTTCAATTACCGCAGAATAATTACTGTATGTTATTGTGAATCTACAGCCATTATTAGCCCGTGATTCATTGTGAAATTACAATATGAATTTTGAAAGTGAGGGTTTTATAACATGATGTAGATGACTTGGCTATATTCTTGACGTTAAACAATGTGACAACTTTTTGGGACAGGGGTCAGTGTGTAATTTTTCAAGTCTGAGAACAGCAGGTTATTAAATGCACTTGTTTCAGACGCAGGCGTCACCACTGGATGGGGTTTATAATGGAAATGAAAATAGAGCAGGAAAAAAATGAAATGGAAAGAAGGTATTTTGGGGAAAGTGGCTGCGATGTGAACACACCACCAATCTCGACTTGCAGTTTTTGGACCACCGCCCTGGACACTTCCAGCTCAACATTTCAGCCATGCCATGCATTTCATTAATGTTACTCTGGATGATTGAACTGCTCCACCGTCAGGTAAAAATAGTACACGAGACCTGATGTGGCTGCTGTCTTAAGTGCTGTAAAAGTAGGACAAAGGCCTGAGGAGGCTAAGTGTTTCATTAGGGTTATAAAGTTGGCACCTCCATTCAGAGCTCTTACTGACATGGACCTATAAGCCTCCAGGAAGCTCAGCATTTAATTCCAGTGTCCCACAACCACCAGGTTCATACCTACTCAGGGCGCTTATTGGATTTCCAGTATACTGTATTTACTGCGGTCCTCGTTCCTTAAGGTTCAGAATTAGCCCAGCATCCACATTAATAGTTCCCAAATTTAACATCAGTGCAAGCAACGGTAGACTGATGGGTAATAATGGACTAATGACGCTGCTGCTGGAAAGGATGCAGTTGCCAGACGGGAAATGTTAAAGCATTGTACCAGAGGCTTAAAATGATCATAGTCTGAGAAAAAGGATTAGAATGAAGAGACTTGCACCAGATAAACATAGTACTGGCCTCTAAGTTACTGTATTAAATCTAAAATATCTAACATTTCTGTTTGTAAAGAGGTTTTGATTAATGACTAAATTAGGGAAAGCCGTGCTATGGTTGGATGGAAAGACGTCACATGACAAGAGATACATGAACACAAACAGAGGATGCATATTCTCCCAGGAAGTGAGTTAAAATGAAATGGTCTAAAGTCTAGACTGACAAATACTAAGTGTCAAATGTTAAATCATCATAAATTTGGCATTACTGATCGTACATTGTACAGAAGACAAACTTATCGTACAAATACAATAATTATCGTACATGTGGTGGTCGTGGGTTTGAGCGAAAATGACCTGCCAATGAAACTGCAGCTTGATGCTAGTGTAACGTTGCGTTGCGGCGCTTATCTTATGGTTTGGTCGTAAATTCATAACTAACCTTTTAAAACGAACCTTTAAAATCTTTATGTTTCTTTCTACTTTTGACTGTGTCTTATTACATTCTACGGTGTTTGTCTACGATGGCTTTTCAAGAGAGAGAGAAATAAATGTTAAAAAAAGACATTCCTTCATTAATTCTATCCATTTGGGTCCAGATACCATCCAAGCTACCCGTTTGCAGGGTTTAGAAAAGCTACTTTGGTTAAAATACATGACTTAAATCCACACTGAATAGCAGGTTCATAACCCATGCAGACTAATGTTGTTGCAGAGTGTGCATTTTCAGCCTTTAAGAATTTTTGCGTCTTGATGTCAGTTAAAACCTCTGATATTTAATCTTGCCAAAACCAATTAGACTACCGTAAATCTGTATCAAGAATTCCCACATCAAAATGGAAATGCTCTTCAGAGACACATGCCGGGACTGCAGAGTTAATTAATCCTTGCAATCAGAGGTCTGATGAAATAAGAGCTGAATGTTGCCCCTCCCAAGACAACTGTTAACAAAGCTGTTCTGCTCTTATTAGTTTTGCAAACTGCTTATCAGACAGGTCCAAATCTAAAGCCCATCACTCTGTTTTCCGTCAAGCGTTGCTCTGACAAACTGCACTGAGAGTAATTGTGACGCAAACTATTCAACTCGGGGCGATTGAAATGTAGCCTCTGCGATGCTTACGCAATGCATCGATCAAGCTGAGCATGCAACGTTTTCATTTATAGCTCTACTCTAATAACGGCAATAGATTCAGTCATTTTTTCCCTCTGCATTTGCAAGTAGTGCTAAACTCCCAGGAAAAAAGAAAAGGAAAAAAGACTAATCATGCTCTGGGAGAGAGGTGCAGCACCACAATAAATGAGCCATTCGATGACTTTGCTCAGCTTGTTCATTATAATAAACTGCTGTTTCGGTGTAAAATGAATTTGGAGGCAAGATTTCGATAGTTTGTAACCCTAACTGATTACATTTTGGCTGTGAGTGCTGTAAGTTTTGAAAAAAGTGTGGATCAGTTGAAAGAAAGAATTGAAAGATGATGTATATTTAAACATATGACACTTTGAATCAGGGGTCAAAGCGCAGTTAGTTCTAAAATGGTGCAGTTTGTTGGGCAAACGGTGTAAACGTTGTAAAGTCTGTATGCAATTACAAGTAATCTAGCAAAAAATGGCTTTAGCAGTTTTAATGACAATTGGCAGGTGTCAAGTCTGGCAATTAGCATCTTGATGCGAGCCTTTAAAGCACGACGAGCCAACTATCCACACTTCAAAGACGCGAAATCCTTTGTGCCAAATGCAGGTGCACTTATCAAAATCCTGCTAAATTATTCAACATGTTGAATGATAAAAAGCAAGCATAAAGTACGTAGAAAGAGATACTGTTTAGTTTAATTTAGACAAAGTGCATTCGTCAGAGGAGGACGTGTTTTCTGTAGATGCAGAACTGTATTGTGAGTGTAATTATGTTTTATTGATTTGCTCGGTGACTCAGATGTTTGACGCTGAGACGAGACCTGTACCCATGGCGACTTCGTTTACCAACAAATAAAGCCCGTTATGTAACTTTTTTAAGTTTGTAGGAGTGTTTGCGGTGGCGATTTTGCTTTTATTCATATAATGTTTTATACACTCCTGTACTGATACTATTGCAGAAAGGCACCTTCATGGTACTTAATAAAAGAGGGACTCTGCGTCTGTTTTACTTTCAAATCTTGCAAATCGCTGCCAGTGGTGCATATAAAAAAGGGTTTGTAAATGACTATGCACTTCAATCTCCTTGAAGAGCAATACAAATTTTGTAAATTACAGGCCCCCCAGAAAAATCATAATAAAAGCTCCTGAAGACTATGTTTAGTATCCTCCTCCCAAAAGGCCACGCTTTTCACATGTCAGCGCGCTATTATTCTGAGCATAATTAGGATAAAGGTGGATAGAGATATCAATATCGGGTGTGCATGCTGAGAGGCGACAATAAAGCACAATGAGCAACGATGGCAATGATAATTACTTCTTTTATCACTCTGACACTGTAACATGCTCTCATGTGTTAAACCACATTCTTCCATCTTCTTGTTGCTTTAGTGCAAATATGGAACCAGCGCAAATGAGTTGTATCTCAAAAAAAATCCAATTAAATATTTCTATTGTGGACTGCAGGAAAACTCTCAAAAGACTAAAATAGAGACAGTCTCTTTTTTATGGCCAGGTGATCCTCTTGGTGTATTGATGTTCCTGTCAGGGTGTTTTATTTTTTCTTTTTTCTTTCTTTCATTGCTCATGACATGAAACACCTGGGGCTAAAGACGGATATTTAGATCCTGAGTGCAGTTCGACGAGGGAATAGTTTCCAAACTGCGCTGCTGTGGAAGAGTAGGCGTTTCATTTTTAAAAACAATTTGATCAGAGCATGGCTGAGATAAAACATCTGAGGAGAGTAGAGGGTTTTTGATTTGGTACGAAATGACAAAACAACGTTTATTGGCCGTCCTGTTTGATTAAGGATGTTTATTGCTTTGAACAATCAGGCGAGCAACTGCACTTCTTCAGATTTGGCAGTGGGAGATTTTAAAATAGCGTTGTTTATCATCAACGTACAGCGTGCAAATGTGATTTAGCCGCAAATATGTCATTTATGCAGTAATGCAGGAGTCCCCAGGACAGAGAATCACAAGACACCGATGCAGAAACAAAGAGGGTCTGAAAGGGTTAGTTTGAGGCTTTTTGCTTCAGTTTATTCTCTATTTATAATATTTTCAGCACTTTCCTGCTGCATCGGTTGCTTAGTTAGTGGTTGTGTTATTGGGTCATGACACATAGAGAAGACCCAAGCAGCTGACTTTACATGAGTATGGGCCTTAAAAAGGGAGTGGCGTGTTGATAAAATGCAGAACTGGATAAATCAATGGGCAAAAATTCCATAATTACCTTTTCAGCATATTGTAATTCAAATGGTCTGACAGGAAACAAGAATTATACCCATTTTTGTGAACTCTCCTGTGACGCAGACTAATCACACATGTTTTCAGACAGGTAGGGGGTTAAATACACGACTGACAGCTGTAATTACCATCGCTGCTAAGATTTCCTCAGATGTGACTTTAATGCTCTACTCCATGGATCGACAAGGAAGCTTAGAAAAGTGCATCACAGCATCATTTATATTAATATTTCATCTTTTGAGCAGGACTGAGAGGAGAGAGCTGCAGAAGGAAGGTGTGCATTTACAAATTCCTGCAGCTTCAACAGTTACTTTTCCACTGACGGTATCAGCTCAGCCTGCTTTGACTTGGCTCAGTTTTGGCACCAGCTTGTTGCATTTCCACTGCAGGTATAGTATACCGCCTCAGCGTGGCTGGTCGCCATAGCGACACGATGTAAACTAGCGCGACATCTTCTTCAGCTATGAGCAGTCGCACTAAGATTTTTTTCAGGTGAAAATATAGTTGTTTAGACTCAAATCTGTGGTTGATTTATCAAGATGGAGCCAACTTGAAAATTTGCTCCGATGTTTCCGGAGATTTCCCACTAGCTTGGCGTCCTGTGTCGCAACATGTCTCGACACAGCGATGATTCTGAATATGTGATCTGCATGATTTTACGTCACGTTTAGTCTCGCTTTGACCTGCTGGGAAAGTGATCCTAGAAATAGTATCTGATGGTACCCGGGGGTCCCTGATCTCATGCAGTGGAAATGCAAAAAAATGCAGAGTCAAGGCAAGTTGAGTTGATACCGTAACTGGAAAAATGATCAAAATACACAGGGCCTTCTTTGAAAACTCCCTCTGTCATCATTCAAGATATAATGTTCATGTATTTGTCATAGTAAGAGTATAATGCACTTTATACAATCAGATTTAATAGTCTTGTGTGATGAGGATCAGTTCTTCATGACAGCTCATCTCAATGATAAATCATGCTTCATATGAGACACTGACTGTTGCTCCCAGTTTATTCTTTACACAGTCAAATATACATTTATTCTGTCACTCAGCTGCTCATTTTTTTTTAAATGTTATTTTCCTGTCACTGAGGAGACGCTCAGATCCAAGTATGGTATTACATTACTGTGAACCTGGAAGAGCTCATTTGTCACCTCTGTTTAGTTTTGACATGGCATGACAACCATGACAGAACATTGTTTGTCTTTCTAAATGAACGGCCGGCGTTTTACAAACGACAACAGGCGAAGGACAGGAGGTCTACGAAGACTAATTAAGAAACCGTTTGGTGTGAGAACAGGATTGAAATTCAGCCACAGTTGAGGAAAAAAGGAAGGACGAGGAGGATTTAAAATTAAGAGATGTTCAAATCTTTACCCTGACTATTTTGAAGTTTTAAAGCATCTGAAAGATTGTGTTTATTTTCACTCAGTATGGCTTCTTTCCTTTGGTTATCTTCATCAAATATTTATACATACACTTATTTATAAAATTCAAATCCTGCCACATTGCTCTTCATTCTGTCTTGTCATTTCCTTTGCCACTGGCAGCGTGATGCCCCAGTAGGAGACGAGAATCGAATCCAGCAGTCCTACCTACTCTTCAAGACGCCTGAAAATAAAACACTGAAGCCTTCCTCGAATATTTATCCTCATCTAATGATTCGTTTAAACCACAATCAGATTTTTAACCTTGATTTCCTGTTTTATAAAATCACTTAAGGCAGTCTAAACTTTTTCATGTGTATTGATTCGTGGATTCCTGGTTTTTGACGTTCGAAGACTTTGAAGAGTTGTTTTACTTTTGAGGTATTTTGCGTATTTCATGAACCTCATTACCTCGGATTTGTACATCCACAGACATATGTAGACGCTGCATTCGTCGCTTCAGCGTCTGCCATTTTGGACGGTTCAGAACGGCCGCGCAAACGCATCGACACAACGGGGGAAGGTGGTTTTCTGGATTGAAATGTGTATTATAGTCATTTAGTCTTTTATTATTTTCAGGTTTATGATCTATGTGGGGTGAAACGTTCCTGAGGCAAAAGTTTTTTTCACCCTTCACAGATCACAAATCCTTGAATATAACAAATGGCATTGAAATCAGGTGAAGAATATAAACTGTTATAGCGATTTTAATCGAGAAAAAACACAGAAAACATCACTGTGGTGTCTACCTATATATGTGTATGAGTATGAGGTCTTCACAGGTTCACAGGTTTCCTCCGCTCAGCGTCTTGTAGTTATGGTTCAAAGGATGTGCCATGAACGCAGCATTAGCCTGACTGTTTCCTCCGGCAGCTTCCCACTGCAGTACACAGAAAGCCCGAGGAACGAGCTTATAGATATATTTTCTTCTCCTTTTTGTGTTTTATAGTGGGAGAGATCCAACATTAAGGTGCATTATTTGTCACCTTCTATGTTTGTGTGTGGGCCAGGGTTAAAATCCTCTTAACTAAAAACTCACACAAGGTTGAGGTCGAGGTTAACGTACATTATAACACATTTTCTATCCTTCCCCTAATGCGTGAATCCATAAGAGAAACGTACACGTGACCTTATGTTGAATTAAACATGTTTAAATAATTTACTGATTAAATTTGAACCTATTTCAGTAGGTGTGGAAAGCAATCAGTTTCACCGATTTTGAATTTGCCCCTAATTTTGCTTTTTTTTACTTAATATTTTCATTGCGCTATACTTACCGTGTTAGATATTTTGATAGCTAAAGTTTTTGAATGAAAATATCTAAAATTGTTTCAGTAAACATAACAACATTTTACCAATATATTTAGTAAAGGTAGAAATATCCAGGGACTTCTTTAATATAAATGAATTCTTTAATGAGTTTTTGAGACTGAGCGGATTTGATTCACTTTTTAAAACACATTTTAATTGTTCAGATACTTTAAATCGACTCAGCAATAATAGATTTCACCTTGTTTTTACGTTTCGGGTCGTATTTTGCCGCGCGTTCGTCTGTTTTACTGCATTGATTTTCATGAAACTCGGTGGGAGGGTCGGGCGTGGGCCAAGGACGAACCCATAACATTTTAGAGCTGATCCATAAAAAGGGGAGGGACGGACACTGGGGTGGGGTGGGGTGGTATTTTATTGCTTTTTCTAACATTGTGAGACAGGGGGTGTGATTGAATTACAGGACTGTGGGGCTTTGTCAGTGGAAATCAGTGCAGGTTTTGCATAATCTTGCTGACAGACAAATGAACCAAATAAATAAACAAACTTTAGAGGACTGCAGGGCCTTTGCGTAGATTTTCCAGGTCCGTGTTATTCTCAGGTTGCAGCTCTTACTTTTTCTCCGCCTTTACATTCGGGGACGGTTGTGACTCATAAAACATGAATGAGATGAACATTTCAGGTTTTGTCTCTGTACCACAAACCAGGAGTCTGTCTTCAAATGTCTACTGGTGAATGAAAGAACAGATGAGGTAAACAGTAGTCATATACATTATCAACAATGCCCAATATTACTGCGTGACCAGATGCCAAAAACATGTTTGATTTCATATTACGTCTAAGAAGATTGTGAGACAAGCAAGATATCAAGAGTTGAATGATATTTAATTAAAGAAAAGTAATATTGCCTGTAATGCCAACAAGTCTTTGAATGATAATTGAATTTGTGCTGCCAAAATGGAATTATAAATGGCTCTGATTTTTGCTTTGCAGTTGCAGACTTCATAGACAATCATCATTCTTTTAACGCGTGTTCACCTCCGTTACGTCACGTTTTCCCTTGCGATCTGTTTATTGTTTCTAAATTAAAAACTAGAAAAGTCACAGGTTAAGACGTTTATTGACTCTGAAAGGCCCGTGAGTCACGGTTTGCGGTCTGATATGATAACCCGCCGAGCTGGTTGAGGGGGGGTGACCTTCACAAATGCTTATCCAGGGCAGGTGCTCGGGGCAACCTAATATTGGCATTGGATTATTCCTACATTCCTAATTAGTGCGCTCGGGCTTTGGATCAGGCAACCTCCATCAAGGAGCATCCATGCAATTATATTTATCAGAAATCTAAATCTAACAGGCTGCTGGACAGGAAGGTTGTTTGTTAAGGAAGGATTTGGAAATGGTATTGATCTTTGTGTTGAAAATCTCGCCAGCAGGGACAGTTCTGCACAGGTTGAAGCATGATTTAGCTCCTGACGTAGACCTTGTTTGTTTTTTT
>JAPQRN010000026.1:16866746-16921084 GCA_037367275.1 Coranthus polyacanthus
AAATCATTACAAGTGGCAATATATGGTTCCAAATATACATGAGCAGAAAAAGGGCAAAATATATTGCGCAACTTCCTTTAGGTAAGATATTTAATCAATCCTCATGGGAAATTCATCCACTTCAGTTGACCCAACAGCTGACTTTTCAGGAACAGTGAGCAGTCATTGCACAATTCTCCTTAACTTCAGCTGATGTCAGTCCCTCAGTTATGAGAAATGGCAGGAATATTAAAGGAAGGAATGAAGGAAGGCTTAAGGGAATCAAAAGCATCCTCCAGAAACCTAAGCGCGTTCTCGGTTGAAAAGAGTGAATGCTCCAGGTGCCTGAAAAGAATATTTATTTTTATATTCAGATAACAGTCACACTGGAATCTTTGCTTTAATTTTATCGTCACATTTTTTGCTTTATGGACATAAGGAATAAAACTGCTATATACAAATACTGGGTGGATATGACGGTATATGCTGTGCACCACTAGAGATGGACCACCTGAGTGAAGTGGAGGACATCATGGATAATTCAGATCATCCTCTTCACCATATTCTAACTAACCAGAGAAGCAGCTGCAGTGGATGGCTCACCTCACCTCGCTGTGCTGCATCTCATCTCAATAGAAATGTGTCCACTAGTAGAGATTCAGTAAACCCACTTCCACTGTGGGAGCAATCCCTTAATGTCTATGTCTATACAGCAGTACATGGGCTGGATTCTTGTGTGATCTTGCAAATCCTTTTCCTTTTTTTCCCTTTTTAATAATTATTTTTCTGTATTTTCCCTTATATGTGTTTAGGTGAGTATAGTATATAACACTTTACAACCCGTAACACAGGAAATGATTGTTCTCATTTGGATCCTTAAATTCAATTCAGTTTTTATTTATACAGCCTGATATCACAAATCACCTCAAAGGGCTTTAAATCTGTCCAATATTCAGCACCCTCTGTCCTTAGACCCTTGGTTCCCTCCAAAAAAAAAAACAAACCTGGGATCAGGGGGGAAAAAATGCCAGAATTTTAAAATACTCACCTTCCTTCTGCAGCTCTCTCCTCTGTCCAAAAGGCTAAAGATAAAGATAGATAGACCCGATGCTGTTTCATGCTACTTTAGAAAAGTGAAGCCAAAATACAGTGTCATGATTGTGGGAGCTGCCACATTCACCCACCCCTACGATGGATCTAATTTTACATCAGTTACTGACGTAAAATTCGTTTCCAGTGAAATAAAAGCCAGGTGCGGTAGCACAACAAGTAAACAGCTATGAAGCTAAATGCACCACTGTGCTGCTCTGATTATGTGGCTGCTGAGGCTGCTCTCTAACTTCACAGAGCAGTGTCTATTTGTCCATTCCCTACATCAGACTTGTTATTTCACTTGAGGATCATGTGCTCCCTTTAATTTGTAGAAATCCAACACCAACTGTCAAACACATCTCGGTGTTATCTCTTTCCACTTCATAGAGCTCCCTCCTCTTGCGCCGGTTGCAGTCAACATCTCTGAGCTGTAACTTTGAGTCTGCTCTTGTAATGTGCAACGAGGGAGCAACTCAAAATTGCAAAGCACAGTATTGTTTCTGTGGTTTTAATGTGATTGTAAGACATTCTTTACTAAGGGTATACACAACCAATAAATGCAATGCCAGCAAGAGTAATAGTGTTATTAAAGACTTATAAATATATAAAGAGATGTTTGCCTTTGATTTATTCGATTAATTGTCTTGAGCAGATCATGTGAGGATATAAAAGTCACGATGTGGATACGTCCTGGCTCCTCAGGGGCTCTCATTTTTGGTCATAGTTTGAATGCATCATGAAGGATTCAGTGAATCCTGGTTTTGTTGGAGAAAAAAGAAATTCAACATGCTGTTGTGCTGCTGTTGTAAATACATTATAAGCCATATATTGCGTGACCACAAACTTGTCGAGGGGGGGGGGTAGCTGCTAAGCATATGTTGTTTGCTCGTGATCTGTCCACGGGCCTTGTTCCAAAGATTTGAGTACCAGACAGCCGTAGCCCCTCTGGCTGTGTTTGGATCTAACTCATGTGAAATTGATGTGTGGCGGACACTGATCCATGCTGAAATGGGACAACACCCGAAACAAATGTCAAAAACCATTCTCATCCATGCTTCCCTCTAAGCGGCACCATTTTTCTTGTCCACGTCTCTGGCAGAAACGGGAGGTCAGGCATTCAAATTAAAGGAACATATATTGAGTGAAGGGCCCAGTCATAAGCCTCACATGCCTCGTGAATCATGGTAAGTCAAACACATACTAGATGAAAGGGGTAGCGCGCTCCCTTCAGGGACATCTGGCACGGATGGGAATATACAGCTATCATTCGTCCCAGAGGACCCTCTCAGTTGTTACATGAGTGTTACAGTACGCTCAACAATATGACAAGCTCTCTCTTCATTCAGCAGATCATGTCTAGCCTTGTATAGTCTCACAGTAGCTCATAAATCACAAATACAAAGCAGGCCACTCTGCAGCAACAACTAGCATATGTGTCATACATATATTTTAGGAGGATTAGCATTTAATTTCAGCACACTACCACCATGGCCTCATTTTATTTGTGATTCATTCTTTCTTCAGTACAGAGCTACCTTTAAGAGTTGCAGGTGACTCTGAATTATATTTTGGATTGTAATCAGACGTTATCATATAATATTTCAGATAATTGTAGTCTCCAGTTTCAGGGACACATTTTTTTGTGGTTGAAGGTTTATTCTTGAATTCTTAGGTTTACTTACTGGAAACTTTTTTAAGGATTAATCACCACAGACATAACTTTACATATTATTTGTGTTCTATGCATTCACAAACACTTTAACCACTATTGTTTTTACTAGTCTGAATTTCACCACTATGCATATACACTGAATTTGAGACTCGTCCTTCAAGCAACATGTTGCTCATGACATGTAGCCAGTCCATGGAAAGGTTTCTTTTTGGTTTGTGTCCTCAGGATGAGTATACACTGTGAGATTTTGGGCTAGTCCAGATGAACAAAAATGTGGTGATTTCTTTGGTCGTGGCCAAAAAACAGTGGTCCTACGTCGCACTGTGAAGGAGGTTCAGAGATGGCCGTTGTCCCGGTCTTGGGACAAAATTCAGTGTCAGAAATGTAAAGTAACCATCTCACAGCGTGACTGCTGCTGCAACCTATGTCTACTTAACAACAAGTAGGAGCGCAGCATGAAATGATGGTATGTTTATGTCGCTAAAACTACTCAAGCTTTCTTTGCAAAATTGTCATCCCAAGTTGCCCTGCTCTCCCGAGTCACGACCGGGTCCACGTTCTCGTCTTTCTCCTGGACTTTGGATTTTTTTTTCTATAAGCATAAATACCGCCTTTGTAACAGTGTGATCATCAGCTTATCTTCACTGTTTACAACTACAGCAGCACAGATAGACGATGTGCACTGATAACGTTTCATTCTTGAACTTGGACTGGCGTTAGTGTGGCTGTCGATAAACTTGTAAGACTGCTGAAATCCCACAGTCTGTTAGAGCCTTTATGCTGGTCCTTCACACCACAGATTCATGATGAGACGAGTTGCAATTCAGTAGTCTACAAAGTTCTGAAAAAGCACAGTTTAGACCAGTACAACTAGACAAAATTTGTATTTCTTCTCTGGCTTTTTTTGTAGCTGGATATAACTCGTAGCATCTTAAAACATGAATGAGGATAGTAATGGGGAGTTACTTGCTGCAGTTCCATTTCTAGTATTGATGAAAGGGTGAAAAATAACAACAAACAACAAAAGGAAAGGGTTGAGAATTTCTGTGTCACCTCTAAGCAGAAAAAACACTATCAAGAAATGATTTCACCAGGGGATCAGCTGATAATAACTCTGTACTTCTTGGTGGCAGGTGCGCTACAGCCATAAATACAGAGAAAAACGTACGCACTATAACACTGTGTTCTAAAACGAGTAACTGGCGACTTGACAAGCTGAGGTGACGACATCAGCTGGCTTGAGTTGAGCTGAGACTCGAGGCCTGTTTGCACGGCTGCAACTCCCTGCAATGTAAAACCCCCGCGGCAAGATGAAACCCTGCAAGATAAAACCCCTAAAATGGTTTCGTCTTGCCGTGAGTCTTTGGTCTGAAGTGGGTTTTAGTGGTCAGATGTCATGATCAGCATCAGGTAGTCAGGGATTTAGTGCTTTGTCGAGTTCACTTGAACGGCTAGACATGCCATGATGGGAAGTTGAATTTGCCAGCATATTCAGTGCAGTACACCTCATAAAGAGTGGTTTTAAATGCCCATTTTAGTCCCCATACAATAAAATACTTTAATACCCATTCAGCTATTTTGCAAATAAATTACCTGTCTATCTAACCTATTCCATTCAAGTATGTATTCATGCATACATGAATAATCAATGAATGTAACGACAGTGATATTTAAGAGAGGCTTTAAGAAACCGAGACCAGTGCTTAGTATTGTTGAGAGAGAGAAAAGCACGGTGAGAGGGGGGATTTAGTGGAGGGGGGGGGTGTCAGTGTTTCCCAAATACTGCCTGCTGTGTGCAAGCATTATCGTAAGCCATTTCAGTGCATGGCTGAGTTTTCTGATGAAGCTGCCATTGCCTGAGAGCAATGATGCAGTTTGCTGGAAAGCAAGCCTTTATGTGATGGCCGCTGTATCAGCGGGCAGCAGATGATAATCTTGCAGAGTCGACGCTGAAAAGGATAATCAACTTGCTTATGGCCATCACGAGAGGGAACAATGCAAGAACAGAGACGCAGAGGCTCTTTAATAATTAATACACTGGCAGCAGCCGTTTCCATGTGGGCAGCGTTAACCTGCTGCTCGGCCATTCATAGACGGAAAGACACCATAGGAGGCTCTCATGCCCTAATGTGCTCTGTAAAGTGGCACCGCTCAGACCACAGAGAAAACCCATTTTCATCATCGTTCTGACAGGACTCATGTAAATTCCAGCCGGGTAAAATCACCCCAGACAGTTGTAAACTGCCATCTGGTCGAGTTGTCACCCATACAATGCATACATAAGAAATTCATTCTGTTTTCTTTTTTTCTTTCCTGTGGGCTCTTTGTTACACTTTGAAATATTTGTTACGTCACCTGGTATTCACAATATTTATACGAATGAAATCTATTGTATGTTTGATTACATATAATCTGCGTGTCTACCTCTTGGACAGAACTACACTAGGATGCAAAATGAATTTTTGTGTAACCTGACAGAAAAGTGATCTCGTATGGTGTGGTATCATATTGTATCGTACAGTGTTTGATTCTTCATGTTTAACTCCTAGACAAAAATGTTCAAACGGAGTGGCAGAGAACAGGTTTTAATATACACAAGTTCCTTAATTCAAGACGGCTATAAAACTCTAAAAATGCTGAATTAAAGTGTTCAAACATAGCCCAATTTCCCTAAACGTTAACGTTAAGTGAAGAACCAGTGTTCCGTGTGGGGATGTGTCCCTGCTAGGCGGAATTCAATTCAGTTCTGTTTTACTTATATAGAGCCAAATCACAACAAAAATCATCTCAAGGCATTTTACACAGCAAGGTCAAGACCTCATAGTATTATTGAGAGAAACCCAACAAATCCCCCTTAGGCAAGCACTTGGCAAGAGTGGGAAGGAAAAACCCTTTGACGGAAGAGGCCTCAGACAGGACCAGGCTCAGGGTGGGCGGCCATCTGTCTCGACCGGAAAAGAAGAGCGTAGCGAAACAAACAAGTGGTGGGCAGCTTGGTGGGGCCATTAACTGCACATCAGAAACGTATAGCTCTGGAGCCAGGGACATCTGCAGAAATATACAGGGAGAGAGGACAAAAGTATGAGAGAGAGAAGACACAAAGTTAATGATGCGATAGGACCATATACATGCATGTAGAGAGAAAATGAAAAAAGACAAGAGGAGAGGAGAGCAGCCCAGAGGCCCATAGGGCACAAGGGATGTTCATGTTCACCTGAGCCAGCCTTAATCTTTATCAAAAGGGAAAGTTTTAAACCTAATCTTAAAGTAGAGAAGATGTCTGCCTCCTGAAGCCGCCGGTTCAGACCACAAAAAGTTGATGCAATACTGACGAAAGACAAAATCCTTATGAAATTGCACAGTGCATATACAGCTAGCACTAAAGGTGAAAGGAGGCCTGACCCTCCTAAACAGGACCCTGTCTGAAACCTGAACAAGAAGCAAAACAAAGCAAAGCAAACACACAAAACAGACTGTACGGATGTCCTGGTCTGCACATCAAAAACAACATCAATAGAGCCAGTAAAAGCTCTTAAAACCAAGAAAAGCTAAAGGGTATCAGCAGATATAAAACACCCTATGGCAAAAACAGCGGTCAGCGCTTAGAGGAAAGAACAGAGCCTGCAACAGGATGGGAGCAAAAAAAAAAAAAAAAAGCTGATGCGGAACGAACGTATATACTGTGTTCAGTTCATTCTTATAACCTTCAGTCCATAAAACATCATGCTTGTACATAGAGTTCAGCACTCACCCTGATTCACCCGTGATTTATCAGAAATGACATTATAAATAATTTGCAAATCTAACTCAGTTGGAGAGTTGGCAGAACTAAACGTGTTGTCTGAACAATTTACGTTTTCATGACCAACGCTTTTGGAAATCTCGATAATTGAATCATTTTATTGAAATACTATGTAATGTGGGCATTACATTTATACCAGAACATCTTTGCAGCTTCAATTGGCGTGACACATGAATTTAATTTCTGAGAGAATTGGTTGAAAAAAGAACACAAGGTTTGCAGATTAAATCAAATACAGTACATACGTATAATTAATTTCATATTTTAAGTGTAATTTAAAAATAGATTTTGTGGCAATATAAGTTGATGTAATACATATTCAAGTCATCATATTGCTCATAATATTAACATCATTATATGTAGTGAATATGCATCTACTAACAGGAGAAATATCTTAATTTAAATAACTAAGACTGATGAGTCGTCATCTGTGATTATATTCTTTTGAATGATCATAATCTGATTTATAAAATGGATATAATATGTTTTTGTGCTTACTAACACTAATCACTATACTGTAAATAAGTCCTTTTTTTTGGTACAGCACTTTCCACTGAGCAAGGTCACGAAGTGCTTCACAAGAATTAAGTCATGTAGCTTTTGAGCATAATAGAACAATCTGATTATCTGAAGATCACAGCTGTAGTGAGCAAGTAAAGAGAGGTTGGTGAGAGCAGAAGAAGAGCCTGTGATTATGTGATGTCAGCATGAAGCAGCTGCCACACCGGCTGACCCTGCAGGGTAGCAGGAGGCCTGGCCCCTGAGGTTAATTAGCCTGGACAGGCTAGTGGTCTATCATGCCCAGTGCAGGAGTTAGCATCTCTGTGTCTCGCTGACAGCTGTGTGGCAGAATATTGACATAAATACACATCAGGATGTCCTTTGTTGTAATGGTGCTCAAGTAAAATACAATACAATTCCTAAAGTCTGGAGCAAGCTGGAGGAGAAACATGAAAACCCTAGCGACAGCTCAATTATACCCACATCAATCAGTAGGGGATGTGATTGGTTCTGTAAATGGAGCTAGAGTGATGTGTTGTGGGAGATCGATGGCCCAGCGGTCCACTTCTCAGAGTAGTCCAATGCCATCATCATCACCTCCACCCCCCTCAGAGCTGCTTGCATCCTGTCTCTTAAGATGCTGATGACTTAAAAATAATGCAGACTGTGCAAAACATAAAGCTTTGATCATACTGTTTCATATCAGAAACGGACGATGCGCACACATTTTCTGTGCGTATCTGCAACTCTGTCGATCATGCACTAATTAAAGCAAGGGCTCTGTCTTCTGTTTACACGCGGTACTTTTTAGGTTCTTTTCTGCCAAAACAAACACCAACCTGATTTTCATTGCCAGCTGGTTGTGACAACGGCATTATCAAACATTTTTTCTTTGGGTTTAGACATGGATTCGACTTGGTTGGGCTATAAGGAAGTACACCAGTGTTTGTTCAGCAAGATGTGATAAAAAAAAAAAATCACTCACACTCACTCGTGTATTTATTAATATTTAAAGAGGCAGTGGGGCTGTGTACATGCTCATGCGCTCACCTGAAGTTTGTGTTGGAGTCTGCGTTGTGCTGGGAAATGTGTTAATCCTAAACAAAGCGCTTTTATCGCCTTAACCTAAGAACTTACAGGAGCTGAGATGTGAACTCTGCTCTCCGGTGGCAAAGTCCTGGGTTTTGTAAATGCACCATCCAACCCAACCACCTCCCGCCCACTGAGGAAAGTAAAAGTAATGGATCCTTCAATAAGGGCTGTAGGCTGACTACCCAATCAGAAGTTAGAAACGGTACTGGTATTTTTTGGGGTATTTATTTATTTATGGCTGACCAAATAAAACGTTTTCTTGTTTTGTGATTGGGTGGGTAAGACTCACGTTTGGCTGGGCCCAGGACAAATGACACTGAGAATTTATGCATCTGTGGTTTTACAGAAACGTACAACGGCAACATTTTAATCTGCCGACCGGGTTGCAAATTCAAACAGATACTGATTTTTTTTTGTGAAATTCAAGCGAAAAATGGCTTCAACCACTGTATCATGGTTATCAGCAGAATGACAGATGCAGAAACATAAAAAAGGACTCATGTGGAAAATTTAACGCATATTTAAACCAAAATGCTGTGTGTTAAATGGCAGCATCCCCCGACTCTTCGCATGTAGTTTGATTTTATATTTGTCAAACTAATTGGTCGGGATGTCTAATCAATTGTCTTGTCTGCTTGCGTGTCATAAAATCCATGGATGCTTGTTGGTTGACTTTTCCAACAACTATGAATATGAAGAGCTCTCATCTTTATGCATCATTTCGGTCATCACACATCACACGCTGCTTCACTTTTCTTGGTCATTTACGGGGTTTTTTTTTTTTTTTTTTTTTCCTTTGTTTGCTGCTTTGCGGAAAGATTTTCAGGCAGCAGAAATGAGATGGTAACTATTGCATGAAAGCCATAAGCACAAAAGGGTATTTCTGATGTGGGCTGTGAGTGTAATATAATGGAACAGGTAAGAGGCTATAAGAGCCATATGTATTAGTTATGGGATGTTGGTAGAAATGCCGTTATCAATCATGTCTGTGAATGGAGAGCTCTCACACTCATTTCTAATATTATCTCTACCACAGGGCCCTTTGAGTCCTCTACAGCACTCTGATGTCCTCTTCTCCAGTACATCACAGGAAAGACAAGGGTGTTTTTAAGGAGTAATTTGCTGTGCACTGTTTTTTTTTTTTTTAATCTTGGACTCTGCCTGCAGTGACCTCAGCCCACTGCTTCCCTCTGCCAAAATTATCTTTCTGTTCATGATCATCATCTCTGATAATAAAGGATGCTCGGTTTTAATCTGAAATTGGACAAATGTTCCTCATCTACCCACATTCGTCTTCATACTCTTGCTTTGAATGCAACTCCTCCTCCCCTGTTAATCACCTTGTTCATGCATGACGCTCCATCACTCAGCTGCTGGAATAAGATAGGATGTGTGGAAAATGGCCTCATTAAATGTTACAACCATCTCCATTACTGCCAAAAGAGGGAGAGAGAAAAAAAAAAATCAACTAATTTCCTCAGTTAATTTGGAAACTTCCTTTCAAATAGGAAAAACACCAAACATTTACTCAAACTTAAATAAAAGTGCGCCGACGCAAGTGGCTTGGCTTTGTCGCGCATACTGTACCTGGCTGAAAAGTTTTCAAGCGAAGATTTGAGATTTGAAGTTTCAGATGGTATTTCTGCCTAATCAAATGCAGCAGGCGGTGAGGAAATGTGCATCTCAGCAATCATCTCCATTGACATGTGTTAATAGCTCATCAGACTAAATTGTAATAATAACTGCTTTCAGGAATCATGATTGCACATACTTCAAGGTCTTGATGCCTAATAGAGCTGTGTTAAATTCCTGAGCCGTGCATCTAGAAAATGTTTTCAGAACCTGCGCTGATGTCAGATCATTAAAGCGTCGGATAGTTAGGATAGATGCCTGAAGTGTAATCATAAACGGGGTGAAAAGTGGAATTTGTGCTACTTTTGGTGAATGGTGACATATCCTTCTCGTTGGCTTGTTTACTAATGATACTGTAGCAGATGCAGACTAATACTCTTCCATGCCCAGCAGCTGTCTACTGTATTTTCATTAAATTTAGTGACTGTCGCATTTAAATCTGAATTTTGCCTTCAGCTGCTGACACTGGCTGGTGTTTTTGGCTGCATGCTTGTGGCTATGAGCTTCACACACCTGTTTCAGAGGAAGCGGAGCCGAGACGCTGCCACGTCGCTTCATTTAGTCATTCAGAATTACCCTTTGGGTGTTTCTACAGATTGGAGTTTTCAAAATCTGCGGCGTGAGGGCTTGAAAAACGTTCTGTATATCAACAACACGGCAACTTTAGCACACAGTTTATGAGTGAACGGGTTACAGCGAAACATGAAATAATCAAATTTATTCACTCAGAAAATCTGTAATGCAACCTTCAAGGCAATTAGAGGCAAAAGTATGACTTGGTCTGGATTCATAGAAGCTTGAATGTTTTTTTAAATGTTATGCTTTATACTCATTTAGGTGTGCATATTGATATTTAATAAAACTCATTTACAACTTGATGATTCTGGAGGTTTCTCATTTATTTTCCAGTTCTCCTTTTTCTCTTAGAATGAGCACATTTATCATAGGTGAGCTAAATATGCTGAATTAATTAAGAAACAGTATATTTGTCAGACACCATAAAATAACCGGAAATATAAAATATTTAAGTTATTCTCATTAAATACTCCCGCTCAGACCCAATTCTTCTTCTTCTTTTTTTTTTTTTTTAAATAAAGCCATATCTTAAGCTGACGCTGTGATCACACTCCATTAAAGTTTTATTTTAATGTCCACATTAGATGTGCGGATGTAACGGCAGTTTCTACACGGCTCTTTTTATCTACACCGCTGGCAAACGTCTCAGCCCATGTGCTTTCATTAAGACAGAGTGGTGCTCTACTCCTCTACAGTAATTGACATGTGGGTGAGCAATGACTTACAGTGGAAAGCTTCACAGACAGGCCAGCTGAAGGGAATATCAAGAACTAATCAATATCGATAGCAAACAGCCCAAATTAGCAGAGCAGACGGCGAGGGGGGGGGTCCTGTTTAACAGTCTGCAGGCGAGGGCTGAGAGACATAGTGGGTAGCACTGGGAGTTTTAATAACACACAATCAATGAGCACTGCCCGCAAACCTTCCAGAGTGAAGTTATTAATTGGGGAATGAACAATGCAAAACTGTCACTGCAGAGTTGTGGTCTTCTAGCAATTTAAACAGGCTCCACATACCACGGCAGGAAAGATCCCTCCCTGCTTTGTATTAATGTTTTGCAGTACTTAGCCAAGCTACCAACGGTGTCTGCTCTGTTTCCAGTTAACACCCATGGATTTGGAAGCAGTGGCAACATTCAATCCATGGTCTCTGGAGGAACAAACATGTTGCTGTGAGAAACATCTTGTTAGCACTTTACATGATATAAGGTTACTGAGCATGAGAGCTTTGTCCTCTGTTATCCTGTCAGCCGAGCATTACTCACCAAACGAAGCTATGTGATTTATCTTAAAATCTATTATCAAAATGAGTAGGCAGAAACCAAGGCTCATAATTCAGTTGACACTTTATGGTGTTTGTTATTGGGAGCAGAGGGGTGAGAACACAGAGATGCTTAAATATGGTTGCTGACAGAGTCACTAATAGAGCTACTGGCCTACAGACATAAAACACACAACGAGTGCCCTCGCTTTGAGGGCAGCCAGCTGAGCGTGGATGAAAGTGACAAAGTAAATGAGCTGTTTGGTAGGTGTTTAACAAAGCTCAGAAAGCACCCATAGCTAGGGATGCATCAGTACTCATGATGTAAATGAGGGCAGATGAAATTTAGAGCATCACCTTCATTCTCTGCATGTCAGATGATAAAGCCCAACAATACGCTGCAGGAAAATTATTAGCCCATGTCATCTTATCAACACGTTCTTTATGGAGGAGTAATCTGAAATCCTTTTAACAGTTGACCATCTTTGAACCAAAATGATTCTCTTCATTTCACTGGTCACATAGGATTTAAGGGGTTTGTCCTCAGGTCCTGCAGTGCAGACTACGTTCACTGTAAAACACCCTAAGAGGGAATGAGTTCCTATCCTGGATGCTGCTAAAGCCAAGGTTAGGCACTCTTTATATCCTGCTTTGTTGAGGACAGTTGAGAATAAATGGCTTGTGCTTGAAATGCTGTTCACACCACACTAAAGAACAAAGATGGGCCTCACAGTCACAAGAAAAACAAGAGGTATATTTTCATCCTCACAGCGAATCACAGCACATTTCCCCACTGATTAGTTCAACATGTGCCTTCAGGTTCTTGTACCACATTAACCTGATAACACTGGAAACAAGCCCATAGTTAGCCTATTAAAACTGATTATATTTACATCACTGCTATAGTTTTTATAGTTGTTAAGATGCATCTACAGTAGCAGTATGTTCCATATTGTCTTATTTGAACTCAAAAACCTGACCTATAGTTAGGTTTCCGTGTTCTGTCATGACTTGTTTACTATTGTAGTCATGACAATGCACCTTGACAAAGTATGGTGCTTATTTTGACACTAACCATGATCTTTGCCTAAACTTAAAACATTTTCTTTTGTTTTAGATGATCAAGCTATGACCATAGCAATGTCGGAACATAAACAGGTATTTAGTCATTTCTTGCATTTCATAGCTGTGACTCATACAATACAACATATTTTTGTATTGTATGTTTTTGTCTCCGACAACATCAACTGAGCTTTATACCAGTTCACATAATAATGCCATCGTATAAACCATCCATCTTACTTCAATGTGAACTTAGTTTAAGGGCGCTCTCTACCTCATTTGGTCTGGACTTTCACACTTTTCAGTTTGATCTGAAACCAATTTGCAGATGTGAAACCTCTCTGTGAAATCACTTTTTGAATGGTTTGGACTTTTGTACCAATTACAGGATATTATGCAAGGTTATTGCTGCGGGTAAACAAAAGAAGAAGAAATACAAAAGTAAGATGGAAGTTAAAAATGAGCCAAACCTGCCAACGCCAGACACATGGCGTCTATGAAATAATCAAGTATAAGGAGACACAGAACATGTAGGCATATCATGCAAAGTTGTTTAGTCTGCTTCCAAAATTGCAGTGTGAAAAGAAAACTTACCGGACCAAATGCAAATAATGTAAAAAAGAAAAAAAAATTGGCTTGGACGTTCAGGTGTGAAAACATCACAAGTCAGTATTAAAATCAGGTTAACATTAGTAGCAAATTAACAAAGCAAAATGTACTTGACAGTACAGTTATCTGATTATTATTATCTTCTTCTTATTATTATCTAATATCTGCCTTGTTGTTATCATTTTGAACATATGCTGATCATTCTCCTGCTGAATAAAATATTCACAGGTATCCAAAAATATCCAGACCTTCTTGCAGAAAAACAACCTCACAACATGATGCTGCCGTACATGTGCTGTCATACTGTAACGTGGATCATTACGGCCACACAGTTCTATTTTTGTCTCATCTGACCACCGGACATCCCTTCAAAATGTAAGATCCTTGTCACTGTACTCATTTGCAAACTTTAGTCTTGCTTTTTTTTATGACAGTTTTGGAGTAGTGGCTTCCTCCTCGGGTCTTTCAGGTTATACAGCACTCTGTACTATGGATGGATTTTTTTTTTATTTTGCACCAGTTCCGTAACTCTCCTGGGCTTCTTGGGAAACTGAGTTTGAATGCATTTTGCTACGGTGGATATACTGTACATTTCTGACCTCAATTGTATGTATGTATGTGGGCTAAATGTATCAGACATAGGTAAACTGTCAGTAGCTGCAGGCTGCACTCCTGCAGCTACTGACCAAGTGTTTGTATTACATTTCTATCATGTTTCATTATGACTTGACTCCATAAGTGATGCACTGAACTCCTCTGGCATCGTGACTGCGTCTAAATAGAGCGGACACCTTTGTAAATGGAGCAGACACTCCCATCGCAGTAATTTCAGAGACTGATTAGAGATCTGTTATCTCGTGTGAATTGGCTATTAACATTACAGATGTCCTGTGACAGAAATTACATCGCAGACAATCTACTGAAGACCCACTCAGTTCAACGAAGGCTTAAAATCATTATGCAGAAGTGTATCAAAGTCGTGTATTGATGTGGTCTGCTTGTGTTGCTTTGTTTTTGGGTACACCATAATGAGTAACCTCATTTATCTTCTTGAGTGTAGTAATGAAAGCACCTCGCAAGTGCTCATTGTTTGATGTCCAAATAATTAAAGGAAGACAATGTAAAGTTCACGTGGTTTATTAGAATCATGATGTCGGGTGCACAAGGACCAGTGCGCTTCATGAATGCTGACACTTGGCATTTCGTCAGAGTGACAAGTTCCAATCATGAGAGAGTGCTGTCGCTCTGGCGGCCGCCTCACCTGCATCTGCTGCTGCAGCTGAAGAACTAAATGGGCTTCAGGCTTCAGTCACTTGGCTGATCTGTTGTTTAGAGCAAAAACCAGTTGAGGTGAGAGGGCTCCATCGAGTGCAACCGAGTTCAAATCCAGAGCTTAGAACAGGCATGAATTAATGCCACTGTGCTTGAGGGAATATAATATAAATGGTTTTCATGAGGGCTGAAAAGGTCATTGCACAAAAAAGTGGGACAGCTGTGTGATGTTGAAACAACCTAGAGTAGTAATTTCCAGAGAGACATTGTACTTAAATGCAATGCGAATGTTCAGATAGTAAACATAATCGTATTGGCAGATTTGAAATGACTCCCGTGTAACTCAGAAGGCTTAAAGGTCCCACGAAATGAAAAGTGCGTTTTCTGTAGTGTTACCCTATGGCCCTGGGTGTACTGTTGTGCTGTCTAAAAATCTGTGCCAAAAACATGTCAAGAATACACGTTTGTGTGTCAAAAACCTTGCTTTTACCACATTTTTCTTTTCCAATTCTGCACTTACAGATATAAATGCATGTCATTTTAGATTGTGGCGAGAGCAGCTCCTGTCATTACACAACTCCCCCAGGTCTGTCCTGCTCTAGAAAAAGCTGCAGTAATTTGGGTTGAAGGTGTGTCTTATCAGTTTGCAAAATCATTTTTACCATTTAAATATGGTAGAGTGTGCAAGCGACCCTGCTTTCGAATCATTATTATTATTCTAACCGAGTATCGTTTGAAATCCGGACCCGGCTGAAGCTCCTCTTTCATGTAGAAACACAAACGCGACAGAAAAATCTAACTAATCGTATGCGATGTTTAAAAGCCACAGCTAGTTGAAGAAAGGAGGTGTTACATTGATTTAACAAAACCACCAGCCATATCAAGTATGCACATTTGTTGTGTTAAACTGAATCAATGCATGTTTTTTTTGTCCCGCAGATCAATTGTAAGAATGTAGTTGTTCAAACACAACTACAAAAGTTTTTTTTTTTTTTCACCTTTCTGTATAAAGAGTAAGCTGCCTTACATTATTAAGGGAATTGGAGACTGGGCCTGTATGTCAGCATTGAGCTTAATATTCAAACATTCACATCTGGGAGCTGCCCAAGAGAACCATTGTTTTCTTGTGTCTGCTTTCGACCAATTAGCAGCTCCACTGGAGCAGTTAGGGATGTTAATACTTTGCTCAAGGGCACTTTGACATTAGTCAGTGAGGAAGAAGTAAGGGTATCTCAATCACACACTAGTACCTCTGTTTTAATATCTTTTCATTTCTTTTTCAAACCTATTCCACAAATGAACTCCTTGTTCTGAATTTGTGCTAATCTTTGCTGTCATTTTCCTTGGCAACGACAGGGTTCATTCACATGATTCTCCACCCAGAGCTACACACCTAGAAAATAACCAGCACTTTGTTAATGCAAGAGAGGTATTTAATGTGTTCATGGCTCAGATAATTACTGTTAAAATAAATGACTCTGTAGTCCCTGCATTCTTTGGGTGACGCAAAGTCATCAACTTAAATCTAAGTAAAATAACCTTGTAATTTTCACTTCCCACTCAGTTTTTATTCCCTAAACTGAAGCTGCCAAGCCAGGCTTCATAACAAGAGGTTAAAACTGATTCAGCGAGACAAGGTCACCATTTTACCACATGCGCAGTTTATCGCAGCGAAGAGCAAACATTGCGGTGCTTTATCACAGATCTGCTTGGGTATTTGTTCCAAAACAAATCCTGTTCACAGCCTGTCTACCACTGCTTCCATATATCCACCAGTTCAATATCCCATCCTTTTATTATAGAGGGTGTTAGATTATGGTAGGAGAGCTCACGGGAGATGTGGGAAATGACCGCAGAATGAAAGTGAGGGACAATTTAGAGTCTGTAAAACACAAGTGAGATGTGTTCTCAAGTGTATCATGTAGTGCAGATAATGACTGTCTGTGGGTGTGACAGGGAGAAAAATATGATCTTTTAGTCTGAACAACGGTGTTTGTATCGTGTTCTTCCACAATTATACACTGTTTTCAACATGTTGAATACATCAAAGGCCATGTAATATACCCTGACAGTTATAGTGTAACCCTAGCTTGTTTTAAAGAGGGAGTTGGATGTGCTCTCTGCCGTCAGAAATACTTTTAATTATAATGCCATTAGTACTTTGACCATCCTATAATGCAACATAATGTGTTTTATCAAACTGTATATGATCCCCATATCCACTCATCCTTTGATCATGAAGCCCTAAATATGTTTTTGATTTGTTGTTTACGGATGCAATATTGAAAGCAACAGTGACATTTAAAATTTTTTTCTTTTCCTAATTTTGATTTGTTGATTTTCTTTTTTTATCATTTGCATTTTTATTGGATGATGTTGCAGTTGATACCAAAGGAACCAATTCTCAAATGACAATTAGTCTAGGACCCCGTATTCGATTTCATATGGGTGTTATCAGTGGGTGCAGACCAAACCATCTCTGGACCATAGACTGTATGTCGATGGCACCACCGTGACCAATTGGATGCCGCCAATGGTTTTGAATTGCTGTTTTGAAGCAAGGAGTGGTCGCCATATTGACTATTTAGAGCGAGAAGTGACCATATATGGACAAAAGGGCGGAGCTGTGGGAGCGCAAGGGATGATGGATGAACTAATGCTAAACGCTACCTCACTGACGTGGTAAACACTAAACCTCATCAAACCTTTGCATAACAAAGTCATTTGAAGGTCTTGTTAGTCTAACTTATTAACCACAACTACAGTCGTGGTGTCGGTGAAAAAGATGTTTTATTCAATGAACAGAGGCTCCAGAGGTCTGACTTGACAATCTTGTCAATCACACCTGGCAATCAGAGCCTTCTATTAGCCCTAAATGAATGGAGCAATAATTTAAGGATGGACCTAAATGGGTCTAAATAAAATGATTGAGACCACAGTGACTCCTGGTAAAAAACTGACTGACTTCGTATTTTTAGAGAGTTCAATGTAAATCTACGGGAGCCACAGCTTTCTGGAGCCAGCATCTAGTGGCTTTTACACTTTAAAGTAGTTTGGAATTGGCTTCATTTTGCAATGAATAGACCTACAAACAACGAGAGCAACAAAATGTGCAAATGTTGGGCCAGTTTTTAAATTACATTTTAGAGAAAATATACTAGTTTGTTTAATACTGACGTAATAGGGGACTCAAATGGCCCTTCCACATCAGTGGCATCTGTCTTGGTTGTTTACAAAAGTGTTTCAGTGGCACTGCTTTGTCAAACCCGCAACATATCAGAAAAATGGTTGTGATTGACCCAGCCAGTTTTTGGAAATCTGTTTGAACAGGAGCTGGGCCGAATGCGACTGCCAGAGCAAATAAAGCAGCTCTCAGGCAGATGTGCTGGATCCCGGACTACAAAAGAATAGCTTGAATAAGTTTCACGTTTTTTATGCAAATGTAAAAAATCTGAAAGGCATCACATTTATGTGTCATATGTTATTAAATACCTACATGCAGATCAAATGTACAAAAGTGATTATTTTGCGGTTAGATCAGAAAATAATGAGGCTAGGCTCCAGTTGAAATGTTTCCAGAGACACTCAGAAGACACTGGAAGAGTTTGCAGTCGTACATTTAGCTTTGAAAAATGTCAGCCATTGCCAGAACTGCAGCTTGACTGTAAACAATAAAGGACAAAATAACTGTGATGATACCCCTGGATTCTTTGTACCAGTTTTAAAGCTTTGAGCTGTCTGTATGCGTGCCCATCAGGGCTTGAAATTAGCACCTGCCCACAATCCAAATATGGTTAAAAATTAATTGTGGCGAGCTGTGTCATCCAGTCGCTGCCAACTTGGCAGGCGATAAAATAAATGCTGAAACTCCTGAAATGGCAGAAACAGAATGACCAGACCAAACAAAGCAGCAGAAGTCAAGTTAAGATGATGCAAAGATTACACATTTATACTGTGGACATCATTTTCTTAATTTTTTTAAATTTATTCACATGCATAAATGAAAAAGTGATTATTTTGCGGTTAGATCAGAAAATAATGAGGCTAGGCTCTAGATGAAAGGGTGGTAGAAACCTGTAAAAGCTTATATGAAAACCACATTTTAACAGTTGGAATAACAGTTTCAAAGAATGGTCTAGGGGTCCATGTGATGTTCTTCAACAAGACTTTTTTCTCTTAAATTTCAGTTAATGATCAAAATGAATGAATGAATCAAAAACCTTCAACAATACTTCATTTTCAAGTTGTTTCACTGCAGCATTTTTAAAAAATTAAATACTAAAATCAAACCTAATATGCATACATTTTGGCTGCCAGAGCATTTTCTTTCATCTATCAGTCCCTTTGACTGATGAGTCATGAAGTTAATTTTGGACATTTATTATAAGCTAATTAATTTAACTTTTTTTTAATATTTGAAAGTCCGATCCCCACAGTGTGTCCTTAGAAACCCTTGGACAAATAAAGTTCATTATTCTTGCATTATTAATGGTTACTTTCAATGGTCACTTTTGGTTTTCCAGTGAGGCCCCGTTTCCTCCATAATGAATCAGAACTATTCTGTACATGGCCTGTATGGATGTCATAACGCTCTGGTGGTGTGTCTAGTCTGGTCTTGGTTTTGCCCCGCCTTGGGTTTGGCCTCGACTTGGTCTCAAACCCTCAAAGTCTTGGTCTTGTCTTGGGTTTGATACACCCTGGTCTTGGTCATGACTTGGTCTCAGCCTTTAGGTGGTCTTAAACAGACAATAACATCACTAGGATTAACAAGATGTTCAGGATGTGTGTCATCGACCTTAAGACTTTTTAAAATGAAATACTGACATTTTAAATACAGATTTTTATCTTGTTATATAAACTAATATTTGTTGTTGTTAAGACCTAATTTACTTCATGCAGCGACATTAATTTGAGCTGATAAAACCTCTCAACTCAGCTTGTAACATTATAATGTTGCCCCAATAATCCTGATAAAGCTAATATGTTTGCATTGCACTATACAGTAACAATCAGAGCAGATTCTCCGGCTTTTTTGTCAGAAAATGAATCATTTTCTTGCATGTTCATCTAAAGTTCTGTGCATCAGCCTGATGGCTTCACCGCATGCTTATATCATGGTAGTGCATTAATATGAAACAGTGATAAAAAACCTCTATCAAAGCTGTATGCCGTTATCTAAAATTAATCGACACCCCTCAAGTCATCCAGAATTTGTTGCGGCCATGGCATGAAAGTGTAATGAAATTTATTAGATCTAAAATGGGTGTGACCCCTTAGAATAATGCCAGTGTTATTAAGTTTTTTTTTTATCATCTCAGTGGATAGAAATGGATTTCAATCCACCACAGACATTTTTAGTTTTATTCACTGCTGCGCCAGAGGCTTTAATCTAAGATGCTTTTACCTAATATCTCCCAGTGCACACGGAGCCTTTGAAACTCTTTAAAAAATTTAGATTTCTCAGAAGTTAGTTACGCTGTGTAAATGAACATGAAGTTAGAATTGTTATATTGTTGTCCGTAAATGGACTGTGTTGAACTGCACTTGAAAGGCAATTTTAAAGTGTTTAAGAAGTCCAAGGATTGAAGTAGACACAGCTACACGCCTTTTGTTTTCTGGGACAATGTGGTATCTACATTTTGAACCACGGTACACGTAAGACCCTAGAAAAGTGCTGTGATGACAGAGGTGATAAAGCGTTCTGGTTCAAAGCTCCTTAATGACTAATAACCTCAGTGAAACAATAAAGACAAATTAGTCTTCCAGTTGACATTAATAATGAGGATCTAGTTGATAACATCACATAAGCAGAAGGCCCAACTCTCATTGTCATTGTTGTTAATTAGCGTTACCACAGGTTCGGCCTGTTGTGCTTGGTTATTTCTGTTATTGTTTGTTTTTGAAGTCATGACGCAGTCTGCGGTGCATCTTGTTAAAATGCAGCACGGTGGTTGATCTGTGACTTTGCCTAATGGTTTTAGATATTAGATATGAAGTCAGAGTATAAACTGTTATCACAACAGTATTCCTCATGCTAATTACTCCCAGTAATTAATGCACACTGTTAGGGCTTTGTATCTGAGTGTTTTAAATGTGATTTTGAAATGTGCTCTGCACAAGTTAGTCTAAAAAGTTTCTGTATAGTGTTTGCAGATTCTATTTTGTGTTGGTTTCCTCTTAGTTGTAAGACCTGTAAGTAGGAGTTTGGGACCCTAATCCATCTTGTTGCTCACAGATGTGAAGGTGAAGTATTTGTCTTTGTTAGCTCTGTCACAGACTGGCAGTGTGGGAAGAGTGCTTCCATCCTTGTCCCCACTTTGTACCGATATATAGGTCTTAGAAGACTTTGAGACCAGTAATGTACATGATTTTCTGTAGAGAAACTACACGTCCTCATACCTAAAGGACAAAATAGGTTGACTCCCAAAATGACATAGGAGTGTTTGCAGATTTGCTGGTCAAGGACAAAGAAATAGTGCCCCTACAGGCAGCAAGAGAAATTGCAAAAAATGGCAGCTGCAGGGAGCTGGAGAAATGACGTTAAGATGTATAAAATAACTGCTACGACAATCCCACAGCTAAGGTTTGGTTGGGTTTAGCCACAAAAACAACTTGGTTACAGTAGGAAAAGATTGTGGTTAGGACAGTTTAAAAGTAACAGTGTTCACTTCAAAGGTATTCTGGCTAAAAATGAAAGATTCCAATCTCTGGGAGTAAATATGTCACGGCCTTGGGGTCTTTGACGGGAGACCAGAGGCTGTTCTGTTTGAATGGAGTCCTTCGGGAGACGTGTCTCAGTTCCCTGAATAAACAGCTATTTTGTGAAAACTGTTGGTTTCATAACAGTCAGACAATCTCTGTGATGATCTTTAACATCTTATCCACGGACTAGCAGATTATGACGCCACCTGAGAAGATCTAAAAATTAACATGCGATACAGTCGTGAAGCCGAACCATGGACCAAACGCACATGCAACTCTTTTCTTCCTTATATCGTCAAAACTGAAGTTAAAAATAACATAATAAGAAGAAATCCACTCTGCGGAACCGCAAGACTAACAGTCGTAAACCATTAGGAGAACGTTCGACATCAGAGACCTGATACCATTGTTTAACACTGATACATGTGACCAAAGCTTAAGCTAATTATCTGCAGGACCCGTCACGTTTTCATCAACGGTGAAACGGCTGAAATTGGAATCTTTCATCTTCAAATACGTTTGGTTCACTTTTGGTTTGAAATGGAACATGAACATGTCTCCGGTGTTTAAAGCTTCAATGGGCACTACTTTTTGGCATCATTAAGCAAAAAAAAAAAAAAAATGTAATTCAAGTGGTCTGAGAGGAAATAAGACTCTTCTGCTTTCAGGCTTCAGAAAGTCCACGACAGGAGAGCATGTCAAATCACTGGTCTTTTCAGAGAGGAAGGGGGGTATAAAAAAAAAAAAAATGGCTGTAATGACCAATCACTTTCAAGACTCCATCACTACTACCAAAAACAGCAACGCGGCAGCTCCCCTAATCATGATATTTTGGCTTCACTTTTCCATGGCGGCGTGAAATGGCATCACATTGTTCATCCTTTTTTCCAGTCTATGTTTAGGACACAGATTCTAAGCTGCATTTGGAGGGTGTGTATTTTCAATTCTGGTGTTCTGCTATCCCTGACCTCCTACTTTCACTGAGCAGTTTGTCTCTAAAACAACATCGCCAGACCATGAATAAATTTTACACGGAAAAACATCAATAACCCCCTTAAAATCAACCAGTGTTGTTGTTTTTCTGGTGAGGTGCGGTTGAACAAAACCCCACAAATACATCAGATTTTTTTTTTTGCTTCCTATACCTTTATCTTCTGCCTCATAGTGCACGACAGAGTGCTCCTCCAAGCACAGCTGTAAAAAAATAAATAGTTGCCTACCATGTGATAGCAGTAAAAAATATCCAGTTCTAAGTGACATTTGCTACAGCTTTAAAAACATTTTCTTGAATGTCAAGTTACATATTGTTCTTTGTTCTTTCTCCTTGTACCCGCTGTGTGAAATTACATCTAAGTACCGGAAACAATAAAAGATTTAAGTGTATAGTCGAGGTTGAAGGGTTAGAGCAGTGATTGGACAGACTGAGCAGGTATCACTCCTGTTTATTTCGGATGACACAAGCTGTAGAACAAGCATCTTTCGTGACGTTACATCTTCCAGCAGGTACTCTCCGAGGAGAACAGAGGGGCTCTGACTTTAACGCCTCCTGACAATTTCTCCTCTCGTCTTCATTTGCTTCACTAATAAACATATGCCAGCTGTTTGCATCTCTCGTACTGGTCAAAGGACAATGTTCAGTTGTGCCTCATCAGTGAATATTTTGAGTTTAAAACACAACAGTAGTCTAATGAGGAAAAACTAAACCTAACCGTGTTTATTGTGTCGTGTTTAATTTACTGGAACAAACAAACAGCAGGGTGAAACTTTCACTTTCGCTTTCACTTAGGCCTTAACATTGCTAATATGCAGTCATGTTAAACACTTTGTATAAGTGCTGTGTTTTCTAACATGACGATAGCTTGGCTAATTGCTATATGTTGTTAAGGACCACAGGGTTGTTAGGGATGTTTTCCCATCACCTCCCTTCTCCCTGAACACAAATCAGCTTTTAAGGGAAGAAGACGCAGACCGATCCACACCCTACTTACGATACCGCTGTAATGATTGTGGCATTCGAAGCATGTTGCGAACAAATGACATGTTATTTAAAATGATGGATTATGTTATTTAATGCAACAGTTTTCAATTTTTAATGAACATACGAAAACGACGGAACCCCCGGAGGTTGTAAAGTAAGCCCGCATTAAGTAACAGACAGTAGGAGCCAGTGATTAATACATGCTCTTGGCTTGTTTTGAGGAAAAACAGTATTAAAATGGAATGCAGCAACTCGTAGAAGTCCATTTCAACAGCTTTTTTCACAAGTGCCTATTAAAAAAACAGACTTGACTGAACCAGACAGATTAGCAACTGGGAAATAATTGCCTCTGGTCAAATCAGGTAATTGAAGAAAAGTTAAGCTTTAAACTAATGATCTGCTGTCCTGAGTGCAGGTACTGTGAAGAAATCTGACAGAGTATTAATTTGTACGCAGGCCAAAACTGTGCTCACCACCGACCATGTGTGGATGGCGCTGCAAGGAAGTGGTGTAATGAAAGACAGACCAGATGCTTTGTTAGTGTAACATCCAAACCTTGTGCATAAAATGCACTGTGACACCAACAAAGCATCGGCTGTATATAAGATGTGGATGGAGGTACCGTTGACGTCACACATTGGTTTTTGAACTGTCCTTTTTGGCCATGTTGGCTTTTTGGAGCCAGGGGTGACCATATTTGGACAAAAGGGGCGGAGCCATCTGCGAATGGTCACGGGTGAGCTAATGCTAAATGCTAGCTTACCGACAGGGTAAAACTGTAAACGTCAGGTCTTGTTACTGTTATTTTAACCACAACTACAGGTGAGCTGTCTGTCAAGAGAAAAAGTCTGTTTAATTCAATAAACAGAAGGTCTGAAAATCACACAGTTTTTAATCGCCCTGAGGTGTTATTAACAGAGCAATAATTTTAAGATGGACCATCAGAACACTGAAGCGGGTCAGATAAAATGAATGAGAAAAGAACAAAGACTAACTTGGTATTCTTAGAGAAGTTCAAGGTGAGCACCCATTGGTTTCATTTTGGAGCTGAAGTCCTTGAACCACAAAGAGGCTTCATATGCTTTGAAAAAAATTAGATTTAATTTTGAAAGCAAACATCCGCTTTTCCAAAACATTTTCCAAAAATACTCCTGGTCCCCTTGAGACGAGTGGCTCATATATATATATATATATATATAATATACATATATATTTTGTAGCTTTTTAATAGAGACATATATAAATGGTGATACTAAGAGGAAAAGTCATGGAGCCACTCGTCTCAAGGGGACCAGGAGTATTTTTGGAAAATTTTTTGGAAAAGCGGATGTTTGCTTTCAAGGCAAAATGGGAGCAAATAAGGAACAGATTGCTTTTCCACTCGATCTCCCCTTCTGCTGCTCTCTGTGGCCCCTCTCACCGGACCTGCTTCATCCAGCTGCTTCTGAGCTGTCGCCAAATGAAGATCAATCAGTAGGATACGCCGTACTGTCTCCACCACTTTACTATAATGCAATACTGGGGTGCTCACAGTGAACATTTCCCAATTCGGCCGGATGTCTGACTTACACAGTTCGCTTTTCCACATTTAATTGACCTGAATGAATAGCGAGAGATGAGGAAGGGACCTTTTCAGTGGGATCAATCCCTCAGACTGGACAAATGTAACAGGTGATGAAAGGGGAAAGGTATCGTACGTAAAAAAAAGCAAAAAAAGCACTCATTTATGAAACTAGTCCACTGTTCTGTCAGATAGTATTTTGCCTCTTAACTGAGTGTACTTAGTATGAAACACTGGGGACACGGGGGACAGGAGAGAACAGGTGGAGCTAATTGCCTTAATAATATCCTGGCACCGATGACATTAAATAGTTGTGATGATTTCTTTCACTTTTTACGTGACATAAATGCCGAACGGAAGGATTTCTGTCCTTGTATTTTTGTCTTTAATGTGGCCTCTTCTCACAGCTGACCTTTTCTCACCTAGCAAGAAAAGCACAGGTGCAGCTAATATGAGTAATGATGGCTCTGTTGCGTTCAGGTGTCCCAGTATGACATGCCCGTCTTTAAATGATTAATCAAATGTGCAGGAGGTGTTTTAAAAAGATTTCAACATGTTAATGAGTCATTAGCATTAGTCATTCCCAAAGAAGTTTTTTTTTTTTTTTCCAGTGGCTGCATCTGCTGCTAATTTATTCTCCGGCACTTTTTCTGTGGTTAAAGTGAAGCGTCACGTTTTTCAGCAAACAAAACATCTTTGTGGCTCAAACAACTTCAGTTCAGAAATGCCACTTTAAATATATAGCGCTTCCACTTGAAGCCATTTTTTTTTTTTTTTTTTTTTTACAAAAGCTTGTGAGATGTTTCCAGATGTTGGTGTTTCCAAATTATTTTTGAATGTCTTTTATGTAACGTATTAAAAAATGACCAGTGGCGTAAAACGGGCACACGTTAGTAGTTAAGAAGCACAGACACGCATGTGTAGCAGGCTTTCTCTGCTCGTCCTGCAGCAGAAACTGGCAAAATCAGGTGCTTTTCAAGCTTTGACAGCAGACTTGAAGAAAAAGGAAAAAAAGCTGAAGCACACCAATCACCATCATTTGAATCATCAGTCTGTTTGTTTGCACCATTAAAAAGCTCTGAATTGATTGGTGTGCTCCAGCTTTTTCCCTTTTTCTTCAAACACACATATTTATATGTATATATATACATACATACAAATGTATCTTTTTAGATTTTACCAACAATAGGTGTTTCCATTCAGCTGTTCTTATTTGCATTTTCCATTTTCACAATAAAAACCTGTGTCATTATAATGCAAAAAATGTTCTGGTAGGGGTGGAAAAGTTGATGTATAAATAAAAGGTAAATATGGATAAATAATATGTATGTGTGTCTATATGTGTGGACCAGTGGGACTGCGATGTTCACTCAATTAATGTAAAAAGCAATCATAAATGTCGTATTAGGTGGAAACAGCGATAAGCGCCACCGTGTATGAAGAGTGGCGGAAAGAAATGTAAGACAAAGGTTTTGAGAAACCATTTGAAACGTGATCTGATCCAGACCAGCGGTTCGGTTCAGGGTTCGCTTCTTACATCTATCAGCTCCACAATCAACAGCTCAGGTATGTTATTATGTCATATGAGACACTACATCGAACTGGCAAACTTTAATTTAAACCACGATGATGATGAAGAACCAGCTCAGTGGACGGAAACGTGCATAAATTTGCATTTTCTTTAGCTGATTTTCTGAAAATGTTATTAAAACTTGCAACAAATTTGGATGAAAATCCACCATATGTGTTGGTTTTTACAGTCAGGTGACTTATTTACGCTGTATTGGTAAAGTAGATAGAAACTATAGAGAAATAGAAAAATATCCAGTAGAGACTTGACGATGAACAACATCAATCATCGTTGCTTATCTGTAACAAAAATGACAAAGAAAATAAATGATGTTATAGATTGCTATTAACTATTTTTTTTTAAAAAGAACTACAATGGAGATGGGTCCGGCTTTTCAGGAGGATATACAGCAAATGGCACCATGATTTATTTAATGTTGTACGTTCTTCTCAGTCTGAATCTTTCATCAGAGTCTGTTCTCTGTCCAACAGGATCCCAGTGCAAACTCACTGCATGCACTATATATATCTATCTTGTAAATAGAGTGTGACAGGTCTTAATTATTTGAGTCTGTTACATTTTATTTGTTAACTGCAACTGTACTCATTTTGAGCAAGCGCCGCCTTTGTAATGGCATCGATGATTAGAGGAAATATGGACAGAGCTATTAACAGTCATGTTCGGTTTGAGAAAAAAAAATCGTTAATGAGCTTGTTCTTTGTCTTTAATGAAAGCTTAATGTGAATGAACAAATGGCACGTCCTGGAAACTGCCACAGCGCAGTCAGCTCGAGCATCAGCAGGTATTTCAGATGGCACTGTACCAGACCCTGGGGAGGAGGGGGTCCTGGCTTATCCAATCAAACACCAGGCGAGAGGTGGAATACACTGCTGGAGAGGTCACCAGTCTATCACAGGGTTAATACATACAAACAGACAAACAATCACCTACGGATATTGAACTGTAGGTGGAAACCAGATCACCCTGACAACATACAAGCACCTAGAATCGCAACCAAAAAGACAGACAAAATAAACAATTTTTCTGTGGTTTCTCTAACTTTGAAACTTGTCTTTCATTTGATCACTTTTTCCTCGTTTCAATCTATTTATCTTTGAAACGTCTCGTTAGGTAGAAACCAAGTGCCCCCTTTTTTCTCGTGAAACACAAGAAAATTGTTCAGACCTGTTAGAGCTTTTACTAAAGTAATGAATTTATGCACGGCCCCCTGCAGGAGCTATTTCCGTAGGATCCAGATTGCTCTGCATGCCAATGATGTAAACTGAAGAACAAAGCTTCATTTCAGTCACAATGCATAATAACACCCCATTCCCTGGTCTGATGCATCTCATTCTCAATTCAGCAAGAGTGTAGTTGTTAAGTAGGATGCAGAGCATGTTCAGTCCAAATAATCACTTCTTTTTCAGACTTTATCCCCCAAAACTAGTTTCTGTTGCAGTGACAAAGCATATTTTTGGTCCTTTTTTGCACGTTTCAAGTGTTTCAAGTGCATGTTCTCCCTCCAAACTAGCCCTGTGTAAAATGTGATATGCGGCAGTCACACTTCCAGTCTATCTGCGTTTGCGTCTGTCTGTTTGGCCTGTTTATGAACTGGCAACCAGTCCGGGTGTTTCTGGGCCTGCAGCCTAATGCATGCTGGGACAGGCTCTAACCCTGTTTTGACCTGCAGGCATGGAAAATTAATGACTGAATGAAATTTTGTTGGCATAAATTAAAATCCTAAACAGCTGTATCGCATCTGATTTGCATACACCATCTCCATCATTTCGACGCTGTGCAGATGTTCCATTCATGTTCATCAGCTTCTTCATTTCCAAATGTCTCGTACTTGTTGCCATTTCACTCTCATTAATGCTCGAATTCATGCGTTGAAAAAGTAAGATGGAAAACAGAAAATGTAGCAGCCTGCAGAATGACAGCTCCTGTTAATGAAAATCATCGCGCTTCCTTCCTTTTCAGTAGGATTAAACAGTCAATAGAGAATTGTTTTTCACCATGTGAAAGAAAATAATACACAAATGCAACAACTGTTCTGTAAATAATTTTATGTGTACGATGGGAAATGACATTTCTTAATGGGTCGCAATCTAACCAATTTAAAATAATAAAGCCTAATTGCATTCTCTTCTGCACCGCAAGTCATTTCACTTGTCAAAGGCTGCGCATTTAGAGTCAATAATATTAATAAACAATTATTCACAGCAGCTTATAACTTGTACAGATATAGCTTGGCTGATATCTGATTCAAATATTTAACAAAACTCTTTAAAATCATTTAACCGCACACCATCCCATCCCAGCATTCTTTTCATTTGTCTTCTTGAAACTTTTGATAAAAGTTTGTGATTTGGTTATGCTGGAAAATAAAATACGATAATGGGGCCTTTAATGCTATTTTTATAAGTGCAGTTTTCTAAAATCACGTCACTACCAGGGCAATCAGTGACAGCTTCCAGAGACTTTATGATTGCTGGACAGATTAGGTGACTGTAGTATGCATCAGAGCTGCATCCAGGAAATAACAAGTACCGCAGCAATCAGAAGCACGTCTTGGGGAAAGAGAGAGGAGGGAAAAAACCCCTGTGATTGCAGGATTTGAGATTTAAAGACATCACACTGAGGACGTAGTCTTGAAGAATTCCCAGCTGGGACAAAAGCACCAACAAAGTGACAAAAAAGAAACCTCACGTTGTGTGACATCATTGCACAGCAGCAGGACACGATTTCACTTATAGCACTGAGTTTTCTGCAGAAAAATACTATTTTCAAACTGATACGCTTACCCACACTCACTCTTTACACGTTATGCATCATATTTATGTCTTGATAAGCACAGTCAAATTAAAAAACGCATCTTTAGATACTAAAAGAAAACTGAAAAGCTTCATGTAAGTGTGCGTGTGGGGGAGGTTTGGTCACGTTTAAAGGCTCAGTGTGTAAGATGTAACTGGATATAACTGCAAGTTGTCATTGGTGTATAGTCACCTGAAAATAAGAATCATTGTGTTTACGTTACCTTAGAATGAGACATTTACGTCTACAGTGGGAGTAGGTCGCCTCCACGGTGTCCACCATGTTGCACCGCCATGTTTCTACAGCAGCTCAGAACGGATTTCTTCTTGTTCTTCTTTCTTCTGTTTTATAGAGGCTGGTGCTTTACAGTCATCTACTATGTTTGAGTGTGAGTTATTATCATATTAGCTAAAAATACTTTGCGTTTTGACGGTCACCAAAGATTATACACTGAACCTTTAATAGACAGCGACATGTTTATGATATTATACATATTTTTCTAAACGTTGTCAAATTGGTGAGTGACATACAGCTCTGGAAAGAGAGATGACTCCAAACGTCCAAAGACCTGAACCCCACTGGAATGTGATCAAGAGGAAGATGGATGGTCACAAGTCATCAAACAAAGCCGATCGAGCTGCTGAATTTTTGCTCCGGGAGTGAAATAAAGCACCCAGCGGGAAAGTGAAAGACTGGTGGAGAGAGCATGACAAGACGCGTGAAAGCTGTGACTGAGAACCGTGGTTAATTCATCTAATATTGATTTCTGAACTCTAAAGTTAAAACATGAGCTTGTCGCACTCGTTGAGGTCTGAAAACCTTTTTTACAGCAAAATAAAGTTTGACCAGCAATGGGTTTAATCTGAAATCTTGCCTTGTTTTAAAACATTTTTCACGAGGCTCGTCATTGTTCATAGGTGCCTGAGTAAATCTATAAAACATGAGTGAAAAAATGAAACAGTATTAACATGCTACTTTAAATGTGGTGAAAGCAGATGAAGTGATCCTGCCTATTGTAGACGTGTTCAAGGAGGTCACCTCTGAATTGAGTGGTAAGCAAATTCATAAAGCTACAAGGGGGAAATAATTAAAGCCTAAAAGCTTTTTATCTTCCACAAGAATGGAACCATTGATTCTTTTTTTTTTTTTTTTTGGCTCAGCTTCGTCTCGTTTGTTCTCCGCTATGATCAGAGAAGCCTTTGTTTGGCAGAAAAAAAAAAAAAAAAGAGGGCCAAAGATGTAGGGAAGAGGAAGGCAGGCTCATTATCGCCAGAAGCAAAAGTTCCGGGAACAAAAGTCACGTGACCTGTGTGGGCAAACGCCTTATATTTTCTAGCGTGTGAAGACTCTTTGATTTGCGCTCACTTTCATATCGTAATGAGCCGTTCGGTCTCTCCTGCTCTAACATGTCGAGTGCTCAGCAACTTCTTCTTCTTCTTCCCTGCCTCTAGTGTTGACTGGTGGTCTCTGTGACCTACCTCTGCGTAGAGCTCATTTGAAGGATCATTCACTTGTTCTGCCTGGTGATCACTGTAGCTCTCATCTCGAGCTGCTGTGCCACGTATTAATGAGCGGGTCCTGGGTCTTTCTGCTCGTCAGAGTCATCCATCAGCATAAATCACCTTTAACAAGAGTGAAGAGTTTCAGCCTGTCAACATAAAGGCGCTCATAGATCACAGGCTTCAACACCCCTTGGTAAAAACATGATAGATTTATTCATAATGCTCTTTCTTAGACTGGAATAAGTCGCAAAGTAAGTAAGCACATGACTCAGTGAGCTCCGTGAAGCCGTGTGAAAATGTCACTGCTGAATCATTCCCAACATATACATGAATAATGAAGTTCAATATGTGTATACATCTAAGAACTCCATTTGCAGGACGTATATTTTCCCCTTTTATCTCTTCAGTGTCTGTGGGACTCTGCTGGCCACTGTTCATGCTGAAAGAGCTATTAGCTAGTTTCATCACCCTTCAAAGCAGCTTTATACAAGCTCAATCTCCTAATTATCCCAGCTATTTGAGCTTTGATCTCTGCGCACATCTCATTTTAGAGCCCACTGTATGACGATGCTCTGTGCCTTGTACAGTAGTTGATCAACTATATCCAATTAGATATTGAATTTGACAAGAGCACAGGAACTCTTGGTGTTTCCCCTCCTCAAATGCTTTCAAGTCAGCGCCTTAGTCATGCTCTGCTGACAGCTGATTAATGCATACGCCGTGTCCGAGGAAAGAGCGTCTCCCTTGCTAAGCTTTGTGGAATGTGTTTATGTGCAAAAACAATCCTTTCTTTCACTGAAGACGGATTAAAAAAAAAAGAAAAAAAGGGTACGCTTGTTCCACGGTGCCACCTCGACTATGGTCATGATCTTTTGTCTTTTCACGATGTTTCTATTCTGCGGTAGAAAGCCAGAAACAACATAAAAAAAGCACTGGGAGATTAGGTTGACCTTTTTCCTTATTTTATCTAGTTGTTCTGCTGTATCCTGCAAAATATTTGTTTGTTTAGGATCAACATAAACCCTAGGGTAAAGTCCCAGTTCCTGCGATCAGCGTGCAGCGCCTTGTTTCCTCAGCCGTGACATGATGGAGTGTACAGTAGAGTGTAGAGTTCAGTCTGCGGCTGAAATCACTGGAGGGTTGACACATTCATCATTCTAGGTAAAACAAACACCTGATACTGGAGATTTATGTCGTGAATTATAATGCATTTACAGTTTTGGCATATTTGAATGATCATAAATTAACAGCACAGCTTTCAGTGTTTGCAGTAAGTGCAACGTCCCAAAATCCTGCATGAGCTAAATGATCATTCTATCGGTCAGGGTGTGGTCAGAGGAGTAGAAATGGAAGAATCTGATCATTTATTATTCATGCTGTGTGTGCTGACCAAGCTGCTGTCCTGCAAAAAAGGTCATCACCACCAAACCAAACGACTGTGGCAGCCTTATGCCTTAGGTTAGAGGCCATCACGAGTCTGGTTTTGTCTTAAAAATACAGCATTGTTGTTCATAAGAAGACCAGCTTTAGATTGATCCTAGATTAGATCTCCCCCTATCTTTAAGTAAGTTGCCGTTTTTCATAAAAAAAAAAAAGATTCGCCGCGACTTAAAACGTGTTTGATATATGAGATATGATATCATTTCTGCTTATTTCAAAGCTTCTTTATCAGTACTTAGCGATAACAGTTACATTTTTAATCATAAACCAGCAAATGAAAATCAGCAGCATCAGCTACAGCTCTGAAACTTCAGCACAACATTGCTCCTGTAATAAGTTTAAGGTGGAGTGTAATTTCTGCCTTAACCACTGTTGTTTAGTGATATGAACAACAACAACAAATCAAAGTTGTTGCTTCCACAATCTCTCCCCTTCATTTCCCTTCAGGCAAGCCAAACAAGCACACTGCAATAGAACGGCGAGCAGACATATAGCGCAAGCAGAAGTGTAAACAAGCTATTGATGGGCGAGGTGAGTCAAGCACAGTAAAGCAATATAGTTATAGCTTTGGTGTTGGGGTTAATTGCATTTTAGGAAAGCAGTGAGTACATAAAGTTGAATAGACTTCTTAAGCTGCAGGTCTCTAATGTTGTTTTCTATCTGGAAGGATGTAATATTTAAGATGTGCAGTTTGTGGTCAACAGAAAATGTGTGTGAGCAAATGAGACATTTAGACTTTCAAATGACATTAAAAAAACCCAGCCTTGCACTCCCGTAATTCTGGATGCAGTCTGCACGGTGTATCTTTTTGCTTGTTTACTTTTCTTGACTCTACTAATCTGCAACCACTGCAGATACGCATTATGTTTTCGGAAAGCAGAAAAAGACGAGCAAACACATAGAAACTTCAAGATAGTATTTTTTTCCATTTCCCTCAAGCGACTTAACGTTTGCTTTTAGTGAAAACTGAGAAAAATATGCATGCGCACAAAAAGTCTTTTATCCACGAGTTACAACCACACAACTGTGACAAGAGAAAGAAAAAATTTCTCAACATGTGGCTGCATTGTGTTCTTTTGAGGCTACTTTGTGGAGAGAGATATGTATTTACGCTCCTTTTATCCCCATATGATGAATGTAAAATGCAGACAAAGAAAATAACAGCAAAAAAACGTACATGTAGGGTTGGAAAAAAGCTGAAAGTGGTGGTCTGTAGATAGCGTATGTTTTTTTTTTTTTTTGCACAGCTAGTCTTTATTATATTACTTTAGTTATATTTAGATGAAAAAATATACAGTATTGGCTACTTCTACAGTGATTCAGTTGCAAAAAAAGATGGCCAGTGTATACTGTATGTGCACCCTTAACTTTATTTCACAGTACTTTGTCTGAAAGCAGATAACATAGTATTAAGAAATTAAATAAAAAAAACATATTATTGTGCTCTTGTTTGTTTTGATGCACTTGAACAACACTGCTGATCTTTCTAAAGGTTTTCTCAACACTTTAAACTCTTATTAGACACAGAAGTGCTACAATATGCAGTATAAAAACATGTTGCTAAATAGCTAAATGAACTAGAAACCTGACAGCTCTCAGAATATACTGAAACGCTTTATAAAATGAACAACAAATGGAGACTTGTCAACAGTATCAGCATCGGAAATAAAACAAAGGAAATTTACACTTGTACACATATCCCAAAGTCTTAAGGCGGTTGAAATATTAAGTCAGACAACCAAGTTAACACTTTACAAGGTGCTTACATAACACATTCACATCAGGCTCATGGATGGTTCATGTCACATTAATGAGTAATAACAGCGTCATGACACACTTAAATGAAATGGACGCAGCATTAAAACATAAATGGGCAAACTAATGCCTGCAGTTATACTTACATACTCACTGTCTGATGTGAAAAAAAGAGGAAAATATGTCACCAGATAAATCCATTCACTCTCTGTTTTTCCCTCATAAAATAATTCATGCAGTATCTGCTCTGATTTCTTGTTGTCGACGGTTTAACGGTTTTGGGAATGAGTTGTAGTCGGCTTTTTTTTTTTTTTTAGCTGAAACACCAGCGTTATAGCGTGTTATAAACCATTTATTTATTACACACTGCTTATAAATCCCAAAGAGTGGGACTGGAATTAAACTCGACTCTCTCCAGACTCGACAAAAAAAAAAAAACTGAAACAGGAAGCGAAATGGAAAAGTGGAAGAACAGTGTAACAGAGGGAAATCCAGAAAATGTGTCAGTTCCTAAAAGTGGATCATCATCCGTCGTCTGGAAATACTCTGCTACTCGTGTGTTTGCGTTCTGTTTGAACCGCATGATGACAAGAAGCAGGAAAAGATCCAGGGCGACGTGATATTTGGATTGTCGCCGCATTCCAAAGTAATAAAGGATTAACTGGTTTTATTTGTGGTTGTTGAGTTAGGAGCATGATGCAAATTCAATTATTAAATGAAAATGAACTATTCCTTCTGCTTTGAGGAGTAGTTCTCTTTGTTTCCTGAATTGGAGGCTGATATCGCTGAGCACAGAGAGTGTGGTTGCCTGGCAGCCTCGTGATGATAATGAGACTCGTGAACGTAACCGCACCCAGTCGAGAATTAGAAGTCTGGTACGTAACCACCCGTAAAACCAAAACACGTTATTTGGCGGTTGATCCAGCAATATTCTGCCTTTAATAAGTGATTTTATTATCCCTAGACAGAGCCAGGCTCGTTGTTTCCCACTGGTTTCAGTCTTAAAAGCTAAGCTAACCATCTGCAGGCTGTAGTGTGTTTATAATGCAGTATACTGTATATGTAATGCATATTTTATTTCTTATTTAGCCAACATAAAGTACATGAGAGTGGTTTTCATCGTTTAATTCTCTGGTAGAAGACAAATAAACATATTTCTCAAATGTTTTACTTTAACCTCAAAGATCTGCCCCTTTGATTTGCAAGAAATCTATATCCTACAGTGACCATACATTAGAGAAAAAAACTTATTGCTCATTCCCAAATGACATAAATCATCATGAGCCTGTTTGAAATAAGTTATATAAACATCTTCCAAAGACAAAGTGTTAAGACTTATATTTACTCAAAAAGAATTTCATGATATACAAATTCACAGCCAGTCAGTCAGAGGATTCAGTTTCACATTCTCAAATTTTACTCTAACTGTTGATATTCGTCTGGTACGTAGCTTTCATTATATACAAAAAAGATTTAACAGCCTTGCAGTTAAAAAAAAAAAAAAGAGAAAAGAAAAGATACCTGTCAGCAAGCAACAAGGCCCATCTGAATAACAAACTACTTTCCTGCCATTATCGGATCTGACATTATGCAATATAATACACTGGAACAAGCAAAGGAAAAACACAGTCGTTAACAGCATCAAATAAGTATTTTCTTGAAAATATACATAAAAGCTGCCATAGACAGATCAGAATATGTATCTGTTACATTCATCCATCGGGCTCTCCTGCAGGGAACGACAGCTGTCTTTGTACCTCAACAACAGGTGACAAAGTACTGCTGCCGTCCCTTTGAAATGTTAGTGATTAAGAGTAGGCTTTAAAACCACATCCGTTATGTGGAGCTCATTGTTTCCCAATGTTTTTACTGTTGACGGAGTAACGGATACAAAAAAAGAAAAAAAAAAAAAACATGGACATACTGCTGTACGTTTATCCAAATCCCAGATCATGCAGAAATATTGTAAACATTTCGGCTTTTTCTACTTTGGTACTAAAGATACAAATGACGGTGCATGAAACTGATGACTGAGACCTTCGTTACAGCCTGTGATATACGCTGCATCTTACCTGCTTGGAATCTATCACATTTTATTCAGCAAACACTGCAAAGTGTGATTAAGGGGATATTAAAATGGAATCTCTCTGGGGTTTTTTTTTTTTTTTTTTTTTTTTTTTTTTTTAAAAAAAAGAAAAGAATAAAAAAGAAAACAGGCAGTGATGGTTAAGATGACAAATGTCCAGACAGGTTTAAACAGGGACATGCCGTTCTTTAGCAATAGGATCATCTAAATGAACAGCTCTCCATTTAATAAACCTGATTCACTCACGAATACTTTTCCATTTACACAGCAAACATTGCAAATATAGAAAACCATATCTGTACATAGATTTGTTGAATTAAATATATGCAGGGAAGGAAAAAAAGTTCTTTTTGAATAAAGGGTCCAGATAGTTCTTCAAAAAATATTGAGGTTTCAGTAGACATATCTTCATATAGTAGTTTCATATTACACAACAGCAAATCCACTGTCACAGGACTTGGCCATGCGATACCCAAAAACCTATAATCCATTATAACATATATATTAATAATTTGCAATATATTTTCTCCTTAATAGATAAAAGTTTCCCCAATGAATGCTTTACATAATATGACAAATTTATGATTTAAATAATCGTCACCCATTTGCCTCACAGTCAAACGTGAATGTGATACATGTGAGCGAGTAGTTGATTATAATATGGAAGTATCCATTGATTTAATTATCAGATGAGGTTCTTGTGTCATTTCTGCAATGTGTGGTCCATTAAAAACACCTAAAGAGGTTACGATTTATGTTGGGCCGATACACCTTTCCAGTAGTCTAAAATATCATGCAGGTCCTCATCCTTTGCAAACTGGACTTTCTTACGCAGCGCATGGCCGGCAGCCATGTACTCCTCATCTTTGTGCCGTTTTCGGTGGAGTTTGAATCGCTCCCAAATGCTGTGTGAGGGTTTGCAGTAGTATTCAGGACTGGAGGAGTAACTTAGATTGTGATACTGAGATGACAGCTGAGAGTATGCTAAGTCTCTGGAGCGAGAGTGGGTAAGAGGCTCCAACATGGAGGACTTGTGGCTGTCAGGTCCTTCGAGCTCCTCTATCTGAGCATCGTTGTACGAGTGCCGGTGGTCACTGTACTGACGGATCTTATCTGCTTCAGCCCTCAGGATGGCGGCAGTAGGTGTTACAGTGAGGATGGTCTCTCCTGTCGGGGAGGTTTTCTCTATGTACTTGGATTCGGAGCGATAAGGCCTTGGGCTTCGCATTGGCCCTCCTGTGGCAGTGCTGGGCCTCTTTGGCGAGACATCTGAGCTCCGATGCCTCTGCAGAGAATGGTGGTAACTGTCCTTATACACTGGGGACAGAAGGCCGGATTTACTCTGTGGATGCTCTGATATCAGTACCAGCTGAGGCTCTGCAGTGGACACCGCTCCAGATTTAACCCCTTGAAAAGAGGTGGATTCTGACTTCAGAGCATCTATACAGTTGTTAATTATCTGATTGACTTTATCCACCTCTTTTGCAATGGTGGAAATCTCGGCCACCGACCCCTGGCTATTTCCAGCCATACCCATGTCGCACTCTCTGCGTTCATGGTGGTCGACACTTCGCACCTCCATGTAATTTCCTTTCATCATTTTAGGTGTATCGCTGATCTCTTGAAATTTGTACTGCTCCATTTCTCCTGCCGTTGGTAAATATGGCATACGTGCCATGCTCTCTCCAGCCAACAACTGCTTCTGTGACATTCGAGAAATAGTCCCTCCTTCCAGCTCTTGTCCATATTTGAGTTCCATTATGTTTTTCTTCAGGCTACCTGATTTTTTGTGCTTTTCGTCTTGCTGACGTTTTCTTCGCAAACAGTAATAGACCACCCCCAGAAAAATTACCATGCTAAAGAGGCAGCCTAAGATTGTCATAATGTAGTGGGTAGCAGTTGCATTGGTTATTTGTTTGTCTTTTCCGTTCCACGGGCCAGTAGTGACTGTCAGACAAGTGTGGTTGTGTCTAAGAGAATTACGTATCGAAGCAACACAGTATGTGTAATTAGTGTGGGGCTTAAGGTTTTTTAGCTCAATATCCTCTTTTATATCCTTCAGGTTTTGAATATCTGTGAAAAAGCTGTTGTTGTACAGAACCAGGATGTACATCTTCTTGTAGGGATAAGGAATCTGAACTTCAATGGTCGCACCTGTATTTGATACTTCCTTCAGTATGATGAGGGGATCTCCTTTCACGTCATTGTCAGTTGTACTGATGGTAATGTCATCTGGTTCTGTGCCAGAAGGACAATCTTCTAGCCCACAAAGTGTTGCGTCTGGTGGGGGCATGGTGGGCTCGGTGGGCACAGGAATAAATGGAGTCACGTAGTCATCAGTACACACAGTAGTAAGCATGTGAAGTGCATTCTTATATGTTGGATCATTGGGATTCTGGCTTAGTAAACTGTAACCGGAGACGCCAGAAGGGGTGTCGCAGACCATCCGCTCATTGGTTCTGTTAGGAAAAATCGACAGCCACTTGACAAAACCAAATAGTTCACACGAGCAGTTGAAAGGATTGGTGTACAGCTCGCAGGTGGTAAGTTTAGTCAAACTTGCAAACGTGGATCCGTCTAACTGCTGGATTCGGTTCATGGACAGGTCAATGTTCTCAATGTTGGGGCATTCCCAAAAGGCATTGGGTGTCACAGTCTCAATCAGATTAGCCTGGAGGTAGAGGTACTGCAGCTTTCCTAATCCCCTGAGGATCCCCTCTGTCAGATTCCGCAACTTGTTAAAGCCCATCTGAAGGACTTGTAGGTTAAACTGAGCAGAAAAGGCCCCGTCCTCTATGTAGGAGATTTCATTCTTAGTCAGGTTCAGGTAGGTCAAGTTGGCAAAGCGACTAAGGGCAGAATAATGGATGCTTTTTATTTTGTTTTCATTCAGACGAAGGTCCACTATGGTGCTGTTGATATGCTGTGGGATGGCCTCATAGGGTGGTTGGTTTTGGCTACAAATCGCGAGCCATACAAAGCCCTTTTCACCCTCAATTAACCAGCAGTCTCCACTGACTCTGCCAATGTGAGTCAAATATACAATGGCTACAGACCAAAACAAGGCACTCGTCACCATGCCTAAGCCGCAGGCCATTGGTGCTTCTCTGAGAGTCATGTGCAGGGCCAAGAAAATAAAACGAGGGCGATACCACTGAGTTCAGTACAGCTGAGACGATCCTGTTGGTAAATCAGCTGGACGTTCAACTGTTCTCAAGGCCAGAATCGATCCATTTATTAGTGTCCTCTTCATTGATGGAAGGGGTTTTCCTCTATGCCTCTATGCTGAGCTCCATTCATTGAGGTTTTCCTGAAGTGAAATTCTTGTGATGCCCGAAAAAGATTTCACCGCCTCACATTGACTTGTGCTTTTTTCCTCAGAGGCTATCATTATTGAATGATATATTTTTATTGTTTCTGCCACCGTCTTCCTCTCTGCGTCTCTCTCATCTGGGAGGAATAACCTGCGACATAAACACAAGAACACATAGTTGGCATTGATTATCAGAAAAAGAAACATGTTATTTTTCACTTGTCTGTACTGAATGTTGCACTCAGAGGCTGGGATTCATGTTCACTACTACTCTGCCTGTTCATGCTCCAGCAATTATTTTGTACACAATTTAAGAGGTGTTTGCAGTCCCTGTGGCAGACTGCTATTAAAGGAAACTCTTGGCCAATTACCATTTGACAGTTTGGGAAAAGCAGGGTCCCTCTTTTCACACCATTAACCTGACTGACTGTCAGATGCATCTGACGAAGGCCAATATTAAAAACCTGCATTAAATTGATTATTCACCGTCACACGACATGACTCAAGGTATCATTGTCTCTGAGATTTTAGGGCAATTATGCACAGGATGTGATAATTGGATTGTTATGCATAAATATATTTTGCACAGAAAGGCAAGCTTTAATTTCAAAAAAACGGTAACAACTCTCATTCTGCACTGCAGATAGAAATATGTCCCTAAATTCTGATTATTTTTTTTTTGGTTCGTTTCATTAATCCCGTTGCTCTGTAACAAATTAAGAATACAGATGATGTTCTTACAAGTATTTAATCTGCTTTTAAACGCTGTTGCTGTTGCATTTATTCAGTTAGTCATTGTAGAGCTTCCATTAACAGGTTAATTCCAAATATTGGCCTATAAGACGATATTTTTCCAACTTTCTTAGAAACATTTCAGACAATTTCAAGCCACATTCAAGCTAAAGAGATGATAGTGTTTTAGAAAATGCTGTAACACAATATACTTAAATTTAGAGACAACCGCTCATTATGGCATCACCAAATCAATCATTGCACCATTTAATTATTACTCAGGTCAAGGTATTGATAATAAGAAAATAAAATAAAAAAACAATAGACATTGTCTCTGTGAGTAATAATAATAATTAGTCTTTTGAAGCAGTTTGATTGATTGATTTTAACATGCACCAAGGGGATGTTTAAACTCAATTACAGGTTGAATGATGTGTGTTTAGAATCTGAATTTGTGAAGTGTAGGCGGGTGTTATTTCTTTAGGAAAGGTTTCATTTGCAAAGACTTGCTCAATAAATCTGTCAACTACAGGACAGTTCATTCATATCTGTGGAACCACTTCCTTAAAACAAATTTTCCAGCTCCTAAAATACATTACAGAGAAGAGACTCGTCGTTAGGCAGACTCAGAAAGATATTAAAGATGACCTTCTATTAACTGCTAATTTGTCATTTATGAGTGCCAATCAAAATGTGCTGAAAATGACCTCAGCGTTGATGTCTATCACTGTGTGTCGTCATCTGTTCCTCTATTTTAGCCCACCCACTACGATACGCTTCGTGGGGGAGCACAGGGGGTGAAAAGGTGCTTTTGTGCACCAGAGGTAATGGCTATATACAACCGAGATGATCACACTGTTAGAAAAGAATAAATGTGACATTTTATGGCAGAGAGAATATACTTCAAATTGAAACCACACTTGCCATCATCCACTTGAAAACCAGTCCTGCTGTCATCTGACCTTTTTGTGAGTTTAGTTTACGACATTACACTCACACTGGCGTTGTGGTTTTTCTGACTCTGTGCCATGCAGGAGTTGAGATCGTTTCATCTTTGAACATATTTCATATGAATTATTTTCCTTTAACCCTGAGCGACAGCTTGTTGTTGTTGTCAGTGTTTTTTTCTACAATATATGTGCCTGTTAAGTAAAAAGCACTTGTTCAAAAGAAAATAATAAAGTGAGGTTCACGTCAATGAACATTTTTACAGTGAGGCTGCAGTGCAAACGACTAAACCACTGTACAATATCCTACCTTTGTAAATAAAGGAGTGATAATAGGAGGATTTTACAGTGTGATTTTTGGAAAAGATTCCAGCTTTGAATCATCTCCAGCAGTGAACTCTAGACTGTATGAAGATAAAGCGACGTATGAAACACTGGTAACGTAGTCTATGGCTTTATATGTTTCACATAGATCTGAACAGGCCTAAAGGCTGAGATAACATGTGAATCCATAAAGTAGAGATTAGGCTATTTGTGCTCTGTTTTCCATTCAGCTACTATAAATGGGAAAGCTGGTTTGTCCTCTGCGCCAATTCACTATTTCTGCTTTCCCATTTTCATTTTTTACTGAAGCCAAATGTGATAAATAAATGCACAGTAGAGCACACAGTGATTGCCATGTGGCGTATTCAAAACCACTTTTATTAAACTCGGATATTTTGTTGAACGGCAGTAAGCGTAAAGAATTCAACACCAATACGTGTCTGACAAAGTTGTCAGACACAGCTGTCTCATCACTAGATTTCAGTCCTGTGCAGCTTCTGCTTTCTGATATTTTTCAGGTTGTTTTTAATCCAATGCCACATAAGAGACTGCATTTGAGCACAAATGAAAAGACACTTTGGGATCTTGTTAATAATCAATTGCAATTCTGTTTATTTCCCACATGCTACAAAGACATGATCTGCACCACAGCTGAGATGATCAAGTACAAGGACTGGTCACTATTCAAGTACAGATAAAGAGGAGAAATAAATGCTGTTGTGGACACACAAAGAGAATGCCAAAGGCTGCCATTACTAAACCACCTTCATGACAACAAAAGAGCAGCAGCAGAGGAGCGCAGAAGAAAAGAACACCCTCAAAGCCCCCGAGAGGAAAGAGCTTCCAAATCAAATGTTCCATGAAATGAATATGAAAAATACAGCTCTGCAGAATATACGGCAAGGCAAAAGATTTCTAAAAGAAAAAAAGGTGTCTCGTTATTATTCCCCAGTCTCTGACCTTTATCTCAAACACCGCACCGCGGAGACTGAGCTCAACGGACCCAACCTTCACTTGCTCACAACATGACACCGACGTAAGACCCTTTTGCAGCTAAATGGAAGTTTAAGTTAAACCTGAGCAGTCTCCTCTCATTTCGAATGCATTGGCTCTGTTTTGTTTGTCCACAGTGACTCACTCTAGTGAGTCTCCAACTGATTCACTGCCTCACCGCTGAAACCCATGCATAAATTACAGCCAAGCTAGTTCCCCTTGTTAGGGCAAACACAAATACACACTTGTGCTTACATTGATAGGTGTGATACTGTTGCATTTGCATGACAAAATGCACTTTTGGCATTCAAGGAGTGCGTCTTACTTTCTGAGCTGGTGTCCCAATGAATTCACAGCATGTGCAAACAAAAAAACAATGCCTCTAGCGTTAAGTTGTTGGGGGGACAAACAAAGCAGCAAACATTAAAATTAACTGTAGTGCCTTTAGTTTCATGCAAATCATGGCATGCCATATATTCACATCTTCAGTTCAGCCTAAGGCAGCCAGTAGTGTATGTTGCGTTAAGAGAGTTTGGGTCTATTTGCTACCACAGACCCACTTTCCATAATGGCAGCAATCTGTATGGTCCAGTGCTAGCCCTGAGTGCAGCAGGCCAGAACACCCAAGGCATCAGAGCCGAGTATATTCCACTATCAGACACAGGCAGCCATTCCACAGTCTCTTTTCCATTTAGGCTTTATGCACTGGGTAATGAAGGCTTTCCTTTTTCTTTGCCTCTTCTGTGGATAACCTATTGAAACCCCCGCTCTTGAAGAATGATTCAAACACAGCCTTGTAAATTTCTGTTCCAGTTGCTCTGGGTCTCTTCATACTTCACTTATACTCAGAAAATCACTGGCTCCTTTTAATGAAAAAGGACCATTGAACATCACAAATGCTGTGGCAAATGTGGAAAATAGAGATCTACAGTATCTGGAAAAATAAGTTGTTTGGCAGCGTGTAACAATTCTACATTTGAGCCAAGATTCTGACTTTTTATACTTTTTTTAAATGGCGATTCTGCTACAGCGAAGGTGAGGGTTGAAGAAAGTGTTTTGTGGAAGTGACAGGTTGGATAGTATTTTAAGGTGAATCTTTCAGCTGCAACGGTTTGCTGTGCCTGGCTGGAGTCTTTAAACGTGAAGCATTAGAGCCGACCGCTTTCACACGGAGCCTCGGGAGTGCTGCTCTGCCACCGGAGCCAGGGCTTCAAGGCAAACTTTGACACAAGCTCCAGACACCACACGGAGAAAGCAGATCTCGAAACTACTGTGTCTCCCTCCTCAGTAGAATACTGCATGCAAACCAGCCTCACCACACTCTCTCGCTATCTCTGCCGCTCAGTCCCCCTTCTGTTTGTCAGTCTGTCTATCCCAACAATATCACCGTGCATGCTAAATGAATCTTTTTCTGTTCTATCGCCAACTGTCTACAAAAGTGTGATATCAAACAATCTGTTTTTACAGTTTGAGGGCCTGCTTTTTCTTGTGTCTCCCGTGTTTCCTATCTTGGTCTTTGTGGCGGTGAAGGTGCCTCAGTCTCTCAGGACCCTCTTCATCCATACCAATGACTGCCCTTTATTTGATGTTATTGAAAATGCATGCACTTCTTGCTGGGAAGAATGAAAAAAAAGTAAAGATGGGAAACCAGAAGTAGAGAATCAATTGAGTTGAAATGGAACTACTTCTCTTGGGGAAGGAAAACATTGTGCTCATTGAGGTACTGAATTGCTTTGGAGAAGGGGAGAACGAGGGCACATATGCTTGGGTTATATCAGAGGATATTAAACTCATACATTAATTACTTGGGGAATATTGCCTGGAAAAGAATTGATGGTCCTGTCTTCATTGAAAACTGTTGGCTAAAACTCCTGCACTTTCTATGGCCTTACTGATATACTTGTTGGTGTGTCTGTTTTAGTCGACAAGATTTCTGCAAATGGATTTTCAGTTAGTTACCTAACTTTGCTTATAAGTGGGGAGCATTGTACGCCACCTCCATGCACTGAATCATTTGTTTTCCAGAGACAAAGCCTTTTATTCCCACATGAAAATTGGAATTGCTTCCTCATATATATCAGTGCCAGAGGAAACTTTTGCACTATTTATCTCAATATAAACTCCTGAAAATACCAATGAATGAAGTGATAAGGAGCTCTATCTGTAGTCATGTGCTGTAAATGTAAAGAGATGCTAATCATGTATGGGCATTTAAAGACCCAATTTGCTGAGTCCCGCGTCGTATCCTGAGTTTACCATATTAAAAGGAATATGACAAAAGTTCTGTAGGCAGAGATGGACACAAATGCACGATAAAATGAAGGATTTAGAAATGCATTTAATTCAAATACAAGGAATTTGTGTTTTGAAATGACAAAAACACATCCTAACCCAAACTCAAATCATATAGGGATGATGCTACATATGGTATAGAGGCTCTTTGTAATGTCAACTTAAAACACTTAAAGGTCCAGTGTGTGATATTCAGCGACATCTAGTGGTGAAGTTGCAGACTGCAACCGACTGAACACCCCTCCACACTCTCACCTACAGCGGCCGCAAAAAAAAAACCCAGCAGAAGTCCGTCGTTAGAGCCTGCGTTTGTTTTGTCCGTTCTGGCCTTTTTTTAGTTAAGGTGATATTAACTCTGGCCCACACTCAGACATAGTCAGTGACAGTAATGCACCTTAACACTGGACGCCATGCAGTACAAAACGGAGAAAAGAAGAGGAAGTCCGTTCTGGCTCTGACTCTGTGAAAGGCGACCTGCTCCCTGATAAATGGCTCATTCTCAGGTAGCAAAAAACATTATTCTCATTTTTATGTGATTAAACGCTAATGAAAACAGAATTATGAATATTATCTTCCAGTTCTGGAATAAAATCCTCCTAAATCCCTCTAACACACTGGACCTCTAACCAGTGTGTTTGACAGTTACAGAGTTAGCGGCTGGGAGACATGTCCACCTGAAGGAGAGAGCAGAACTGTGATTCTCCCACACTGTGCCGTTTAATTTGAGGTGCGTTCAGGGTCACCGGACCCAACGGGACTTTACGTGATTCACTTGAGCTTAGGAAAAAATTGTCATTAAGCTAACTGTTATGCAGCTTTTTCTACAGTTTAAACTTGTGGATAAAAACGAGAGTAAAATGACCTATTAAGTAACGTCTTTCAAATACACAAAAACAAGCTAATTATATCTTATTTTCCTCTGCCAAGCAAAACAGAAATTACAGCATACTCAGCATAGTAATTAAATAGGTACATTTAATTAAAATACTGCCCATCTCTGATTGTATGCATAAAAGACTGTTTTATGCAATCAAACAGTTGAGGTTTACTTCTGGAGATAAATAGAGGACAAATAACATTACTGCTTCCAATTAGCACCAGTCTCTGTTAATTAGCTCCAAATTAGCACAAGGATAATAAGTTTTGCTGAAGTGTGGGTTGGTCTCAATTAATGCTGATATTATGCTTGTGCTAAATGTCAAATCATAGATCCTTTTGGATAATTAAGGCCTTGAGTGCAAAGGTTGGGCTGACGGAGATGTGCACAGGCCTCCAGAATTTGAAAATGCCTGTGGGCTGTTCTAAAGTTACATCGAGCCTACTTACTGTTTGGTATTCCACACAGGTGTCATACTTTGTAAAACTTTAAATGACTTACTGCCCTGCCATCTCTTGTAAATTCCCAATACCTCACTCTATTGTTCTTCAGTGTATCAAGAGTCCTTCAGCAGGCTCATGACCGTACGATTCAAGCTTAGACGAGAGCAAAAAAAAAATCTCATTACAAACTGAAAGCTCTACTTTGGGTGACACCTCTTATAAAGATGATAAGCCACGGAGAATGGCATGGAATCGCACTGCGCTAACGGAAACAGATGCATCAACCAAACCCTGCACAAATAGTTAGCACAAAACGTGAAAGCACAAAAAAAAAGAAAAAGAAAAAAGCACCCTGCTCGTTCTTAACATTAGGTATAATGTGCACGCTGTACGCCAAAAAAAATAAATACTGCTCTATAACAGAAGTATAACACTTCTGCTCTGTGAATACTGATAGGCAGCAGCTGGCCTAGAGAGCATTTATCAAAGGGACAGGAGCAAAGTAGAGTTTAATTTAATTCTGTACGTCTGAGAGTAAGATACAACTTGGAATAACACCTGAAGGTTTAAATGCAATTTTCCAGGCCATCAACTGACCATCAACTCGGCACGTTATTTTGGCCTCCAAGCCAAAGCATCTGCCAGAAATGTCTCTGGCTGCTGACTCATGACATCTTGAAGGAAAGTGGAAGCTACAGTGTAAGCCCTGAGTGTGACAGAAGTCCTTGGAAATCTCGCTATTCACGTGTATTTACCAAAGCTGCAAGGTGTTAGTCCCTCAGTGCTTCAAATTTTAATATTATCATATATTTAGAGAAATCATTAAACTCACATATACTGATAAGACAACCCTCCTAATCTCTGTCGATTAGCCTGACATGCCCTGCCAAGGTTTCCCCACCAATTAACCTTCAGAAAGTGACTGGAGCTAATTCAATTATGTTGTAGTGCAGGACTGTTCTTTTGACTGGCAGCTCAACCTACGTACATGAACGCTGATTGACAAGCCGAGAACAGCAGCGGAGCCGTTTCCTGCGCTGAATGTTTATATCTGTCTGACCTGATAGACTATCTGACACATTAAGGAAGATGGCATTATCGCTCTGAGATTAGCCCCGCAAAGAAGGCTGCGAGACAAGTTTAACTCCAATCATCTGGATCTGAACTCGCTGATAACTTTTTATAGCCTGATTGTATTTCTGAAAAAGACTCAGCTCAACTGACTCCAAATGAAACAAAGGTAATGACTTTAAGAGAAAAAAAAAAACAACTTTTTGGATATAAGCCATCGAGTTCTGAGAGCAGAGTCATTACAGTTTTGAAATTATCATTAGTTTTCATTTAGTCTTTTTCGATCGGCTTTTGATTTCGGTTTCGTTGTGTTTTTATTTTGAGAAACTGGTCAGTTTTGATGTAGTTCTAGGGCCTTTTCACACCTGAACGTCAATGTCAGAAGCGGCATTGACGTTCTGACATTGACGTTCTGACACGTCAATGTCAGAACGTCATTGACACTGACAGGTTGTTAATTCATCTTCCATTTGTTTTATATAGCCCAACATAACTTCCTGTAATAAATCCAAACCATCCAAAAAGTGTTTTCACATTATATATGAACCGAATCATGGTTCAGTCTGATCCGAAACTGAGACCGCCTCCGTCAAAGACCAGCTGATTGTCCGGTTTGTACATGTCAAAGTGCCCTTATTTTTTCATGTTTTATGAGGAAAGCCTTGATTTACAGAAGCTGAAGAAGTAATTTGAAAGAATGCACGACATCAAATACGATTTGCTAAATCATTATTCAATTCAAAGTCTAAGTAGTCCGTTACTGTGTCATTTTTCTTTTCAGGTGGAGATTTACATTGTGGTTAAAAACAATCACTGTGTGAACTGAGGGGGAAAAGGAAAAGGAAAATGATTGTAACTGCAATTCTTTTCCAATTCTTTCGTTTCGGTTCGCAAAACTGTGGTTTTAATTTAGCTTCCATGTGTCTGAAAGTGTTGTCTTTATCATGTTTCTTTCTGAGAGATTTAGCAATGTTGTAAAATGTAAAACTACACAACATCTCATCCAATTAAAAGTAAAATAATTACAAAGCCCACTGCTCTCTGTCATTAGCCGTTGCAATGCACATTAGAATATTTATAATATGTAACATGAACTAGCTTTTGGAGAGAATAGTGCCTTTATGAGAAGAGGGATTTCAATATGAATTTTAGTCAAGGTTCAGTGATGCATTTCTGCTGATAGCTCCAAATGCAAATGATGTAACCTATAGGGAAACTTAAATGTTTAACAAGCTCTACCTTTAAACTTCAGAGAATAACCAAACGTGTCTGGGAATTGTGGCTCTAGATAAATGGATCACATTATACATTTACCAAGCAATCAAGCCCCCCATTTCCTCCAAGTACAGACCAGAAAATATATCTGTCTGAAGAGTTTTGGCTGATTTCAATTCTCTCAGCAGCACCGTGAAGAAGTGTGGAGCTTTCCAGTGCATGTATATAAACCAGGAAGCCCCATCTGATAAGGGCAGCGCATCTCATCTTTCAGCAGTAGCAGACTGTGAAAGGAGAGAGGAGTGACAGCAGCAATAAACACATGTAGCCAGAGTTTTAATGCTCTTTCATGTGGGTTTTAGAGTTTAGTTTGTGCTCACGGAGCTCAGCGAATGATCAGATGATGCAGGTGGCACTAATGATTTCATATCCCTCCCTTTCCACAGAAGCCAAGTGGAGTAGTTCAGGGGGATAATGCGACCGGACATAAAATACACCGATGCTAATGGGGACGTTAAAAAAAAGTTAGACTCCACTTTCTGCACTTTGAGCCGTCGAGCTTAAATACAGGAATGAAAGGAAACACGGGGGAGGCGATTGGAAACAACCCACCTCGTGCGATCAAGAAATAAAACTGTCTCCGTCTTGAACGGGAAGTGATCGTGTCTGACAGGGCGTATTCTCTGAGGCTCAATAAGGGGCAGGAGATGCAACAGGGAGCTCATGCCTGACTATCAAAGGAATGAAAGTTTTTGGTGCACCGCAGAAAGCCAACTGTACACTTGAAAACGATCTCTACAAGAGGCGACAGGAACACCACTGGGAGGACTTTTATCCTCGTTAGGGTGGAGGATGCAGCAAATACATCCTTCAAATGCTAATGGACATTAGACGAGATGAACTGACATAAAATGCTCTGATAATTCAGTGTTAGAATTTGCATTTTTATTGCTGTTGTCCGTTTGAATTTACTTCCACCAAAAAAAAAAGCAAACTCTCCCACCAAGGTGCTGCAAAGGAAACTGTTCCTTTACAAGAAAAGAAAGAAAGAAGAAGAAAATACTACAAACCAATAGGAACAAGTTTATAGTTCATGAAAACTAGAAGGATAAAACTAAAACTAGCAGTGAAAAAAACATATTTATTAACGGAGGTAAAAATAAAAATGAGTTTTCAAAAGCAGGTTTTAATGGTTCACGATGAACAAGAATAAAATGGCTTCAGCACAATATGGGATCTTTAATAAACAATGTTTTTATAAATCATATTTGACGACACGCATTCTTTCATCCTACTTTAAGGCTTTCCTCATAATACCTGAAAAACTGCACTAACTAAAACTAAATAAAAACCAAACAAAAACTAGTCAATACCTCAAAATAAAACTACTTATGCACTTAATTAAACTGAAACTAAACGGAAATCAAAAACAAAGCTGAGGGGCTAATGAAAAATGTCGGAACTATAATAACGCGCTTTTAAACACACATTTAATCACTAAAACAAGTGTCGAGCCCTGCTTATAAAGACTTTTGCACCGTCTGTATAAAATATGTGCAGAAGGATGTCTAGTCAATAAATGTCATCTATGTCATAACCTACTAAGGAGAAGAGGCAGAGGCAATTATCATTATACAACAAAGTCCAAAGGTCATATGACAAGAAATATTACACAGTGGACGGATGCCTTATGTGACGTGATTAATCATTTCAGTGATTAAAGTGTTCTTCTTTTACTCTGCCCTTAAAAGTGCCTGTTTTCAGGCAGACGTAGACTTTTGTTTTGAACATGACAAGTTCATAATTTTAGAGAAGATGCAAGTAAAGCAAGATTACTCTCTTCAGTAGATTATTTAAAATGCAAAATCAAATATTCAAAAATAACATGATGCCAGGGAAACAAATGAAGTGGTAATTTGATCAGTCTTTGATTTTACCAGGACATATTTACTCTGGTAATCAGAAAAATGCTGGATGACTTCAAGGAGGAGTTTTGTGTTTATTCATTGCCACAAACAGTAAATTAATCAAACAACAGTGTTTATACAACTTTTTAAATAAGCAAAACAGTTGATTTAATCACTCCATTCCCTTTTGTTTGCTTAAGGTGGATTCATAAATCCATTCAGCTCCTGTAGAGCAAAGCCTGATTAACATGAAGGCAACTGATGCCAGTGATATGGATAAATGAAACTTAGACAGCAATACTGACTCTCATTTACTCATCTGATGTCCCGCTGCTGACTGCTCATCTCACCAAAATACTCTTTTCATACAGTAGATTAATTACAGCTTCAGATGGTTTTATAAACACGCCGGGTGAGGGATTCTGTGTCACAGTCCTGACATTTTACCGCCCAAGTCGGACAGCGAGGCATTGATACTAATCCTTTTCTGATGCAATTTTCAGCTTTGGCGCTGTCTTTCTGAACGGATAAAGGGAAAAGGAAGCACAAAAGCGCATAAATCACACTGTAATGGTCAGGTCATGTTCTCTTCAATAGAAATAATCAAACAGAGGATAGAAGTTGTCGGAGAAAAGTTAGTTTTTTGCAGCCTAATATCGCAGTTATGTTTTACACCAAAATAATCGCTAAATGAGCCTTTATAATGAGATTAGTGCTGTATTATAAATAAGGAGTCACATAACATTTAGTGACCGCTACCGTTTTTTGTTTGTTATATTGCCATTTTTTATGAAATTTGGATAATGTTCTTTTTAAAATGTGTCTTAAGATGAAGGGCATGACTTCATGACAGATGGGATCCTTCAGAGATCCTTCTTTAAAGGTGAATGGCCTCAGGTTTTAAATCCTCTGTCGGTGATGAGCTAAAATTATCTCACGTTTTCGCACTCGACGACGACGACGACAACAACAACAACAACAACAACAACAACGGCGACGACGACCAGAATCCGTGTTTAAAAATGGCGTTTCGCCGTTTCTCACACTGTTGTTATTGCATTCGTTTGAGAAGCTCAATTTCAAAACAGACAAGAAGCTTTGTCTTCTGCCGTCTGATTGAGTGGCATGTAATAAGAGGGAAGAATTGAGGTGTCACGATTTGAGAAAAGTCCCCTGTCATGCTGCGAAAGGTGCCACAGCGTTTTATCAGTGATGTGGAAAAAAATCATTAGGGAGTCTGTAATGACTGGCTGACAGCTGTCTGTCAAAACTCTGTCGCCCGGTTTTAACTTCCTCTCATTTTCTCCATGATTGATTTTCTCATTGCCAAATTACACCCTGGCTGCATATGCAAGTCTTTATTAACAAAAAAAAAGGATATAATCAAGTGTTGGAGACGACATTGCAAGGCTTTCATTCAACAAAGGTAACCCCGCATAAAGGACTGACATGGTAATTTTTGGGGATCCTTTAGGATAATCACTGGAGGCTAATTTTGGCTCAATCCACAGATACATAATCTAATGAGGGCCATCTTTCTGATAGATGTACTCTCGCTCTCACCAAGAAATTAATGGACTGAGGGAGCATCAAATGATCACTAAAAATTACAGTGCACGAGGACTGATGAAAGGCTGGGCAAGGCAATTGCAGGAGTTTAATTCAGGGAAATGCACCACAATAGAAGCACCGAGGAGGCACTATGTCAAATTTTCTTTTAATCTAATTGAGCTCTGTAGTTTCCAGTAGTAATGTGATCAAATGAATAGTGAACCATTAGCCGATAGTGCTGATATGAAGGACGCGGCGGCGCAGCTGCCTAAAGGAGCACACGGTTCGCGTTACCACCTTGCCATTGTCGATGATCTCAATGACAACATCAATCCTATACCGAAGACAGGTTGTGTTTGACGGCATCGATCATTTTATAGCGTGCACTGCAGGGGTTAACAACAAGCCACGAGCACCGGCCACGAAAACAGCCAGTGTGCGATTTAATAGGCCAAAGTGGTATTGATGCATCGAGCCACAGATGAGAAACGGTTAAATTCCTTTGATGAGAAGAGAGAGGCTGATAATTGCCAGCCATATGGGTGTTTTATAATCACTTTATGTGCCCAATTTAATGCTCCCTCAGGATCCATGTCCCTCACTGGCTAATCCATGATACTCTTTACCGTAATCCATTCAAATAACTCTTCTCTACTACCATCAATTAGAGATCCAGGTTGACAAGAGGACCTGACGCCACACGGCTTGTCACGACCCGAGTTTGAAGATCATCATTACACTGATCAATGCCTTTATGACAGTCTGAACTTCAAGCCACCTCAAGCGACCTTAGAAAAATAGCTGCACAGTGTCATAACCTTGAGTATGCCATAAAGAGAGGTAGGAAGTAACTTAAGTAGATTTTCCACGTATCTGTACTTTACGTACGTTTTCTAAACAGGCCCGTTACTTTCGCTTTAATGCATTCGAGTCATATTTTATATTTCGCATCGTGGGGCGCGTCTTCCTCACATCGAGGCCGACTTCGACCCACGTGGATGGGACAATGACACATAGAAAAGACGTACACATCAGTGCGTGACGTAAAAGACGTGACAAGACAAAAAAAGACAAGAGGCGGAGACTTGGCCGCAGAGGAAAGGTGTCGTCTATTTAATGACGTATTCTTTAAACCTGTACTTCGATTGTACTTTTGCCACCTGTTTTGATAACACAGATACACAGGTCCCTGCATAGAGACTAGGGATTTAGGCCTCATACTTTAGTCATTTTAAACATTAAATGAAGTCAGTGTTTTCCGTCTCCTTTCAACTCACAAGAAACAGCACGACATCTTCAGCAGCTGCACTGTTCTTTCATGGGATTAGAAGTTGTTCTCGTGTACAGCGTACAGGCTCGTTGCACTGCTGATCTATGCTGATGTGTTTATATATTTATACCCTAAGAGATGGCATTGCAAAAAAAAAAAAAAAATCTATTTACTTTAACAAAAGAAAAATCTTCCTGGCTGTGGTTGAAAGGCAACAGTGTTTAAATCAATGTCATTCCATTCAGTTGTCAAACATAGTTTTTGATGTATCCCATGAGGATTTAATGTTTGAAGTCTGTCCAAATATGTCTTTTATTATATGACTGGCACGAGTATGGATTAAATAAAGCAAAGCTCACTGTCTTTCAACTTCTACTTTCAAAATCCGACGAAAAAAAACCATCAATAGCTGCTCCCATCGAGAACAAAACCACTTAAATTATGTAAACATGAAAGCCGGAGACTAAAATACGAATCTGTTTCATAGAAATACATCAAAAATACAATGAAGAGGCTTTCTTTGGTCGCTGATGACTCTAAAACAGCTGTTCTGGTATCCCTTTAAGTGCTTTCTGACAGATCTCACACATGGCATGTCTCATTGAGGCTGGTTCAGATGCTGATACACGAACCACTGAACACATTTGCGGTGCGAAAAACAATGTCGGTGGTAAGTCTGGCAGTAACGCGTGTCGTCTAACCTTTCAGCTTTTTGTCATTCAAATGGTCTGAGAGGAAACAGACTGGTCTCGTCTGGTGGAAGGAGCTTTGGATGCAGAGGTTAGAGTGCAGAGCTGCAGGAAGAGGGTGTGCGTTGTCAACTTGTGTCTTTTTTCCTTTGTCTTCCCCCTTTTCCAGATTTCTCTCTACTGCAGTCTGAAGTGAGCCTTTGTGATTATTCCAGCATTCGCCATCTTTTATTTGTTGTTGTTTTGTTTAATGGTCACTGGGACTTGACTGAGTATTCCAAAAATGTTCACTTTTTCATCACCGAGGCAGTGCATCCCTTTTCATTTTAATAGCGCTTATCAATCTTCCATCTCGGTTTCCTGTGAACTACAGCATTTTATATGTGCCACAACCGTGGGGAACTCTATACATGTTCCACTTCACCCAAAAGACCAGCTAAGTAGTGGTTCACTTAAATAGAAAAGTTGAAAAGGCATCTTCAACACTAGACACATTTCCATCCAAATGTATCGCAAATGGATTCAGAATTTTCTGCAAATTGCCGAAAGAAAATCAGAATTGAAAATTGATTTTTTTATTAATAAACAAACTTTTCCGCCTCTCCTGACACGTGAAATGTTTTTTTTTCTGATATTTTGAGGGTTTTTTTTTGTCTAATTTTCTGCATTCCCGCTCTGTTTTTTTATGCGCAAATTGAGAATGTGACTTAAAGCAGTTGGATGGAAACACTCAACGCTCAAGAAACTCAAGTTTCAA
>JAPQRN010000026.1:16927820-16939126 GCA_037367275.1 Coranthus polyacanthus
CACAACACACGCACAACATACTCACAAGAATGTTTCCATTTAAGCATTCATCCAAGTGCGTACGTATATGCACATAGTAAACTTTGAAATTGCCTTTCTATAAATAGACATGTGGTAATACTTACTGTACTCTCCACCGCAGCAAATGCTATCCACAGTTAAAAAAAAAAAAAAACACACATTTGGAGACAGAATGGGTTCCCTGATAGCTTTATGAAAGCAAGATACTGGTGTGCTACCCCTCCGCTCATTCAATATTAAAGTAGCATAGCATGCTTTTTAGAGCACACATAATGATGCTGTAATGGCTCAGAAAAATAAAACATGGCTGGTTGTAGAGGTTTAAGGAATAAAAAACGATCCCACCATGACACGTTCGAAAGCCTTCACGGAAAACTAAAGAATAAAACACGGACAAAGGTGTAATTATAGAATTTTAAAGCAGCTTATGCAGGAATGTACCATGAAAACATGATATAATGTTACGTAACACAAGCAAATGGTGATAAATATTAAAGCCTGTGTTTTTGAACTGATGATTGAGCTGATAAAACACCTAATCATCATATATACACTGTCAATATCAACGCACCAGACGGTGACTCATTTTTACTTTGCCGTTGAAAGTCAGTGAAATTATAAATTCCTCTTCGTGTGTAGATTATAACAACATTTAATTCCATGATATAACTTTCTCTGCTCGCACGACAGCTCTGAACCAGAAGGTACACACTGAAAATCCAAAAAAACAAAAATCACAATTTGCATTTTTACAGACGTTTTTGTGCATCTTCCATGAGTCGAGCTGAAAATCAAGCCTTTTACTTGTAAATTATTGCTTTCGGTAAGTTTTTTTTTTTAGGAGCAATACTGTAATTCGCGGGGCTAACGCGTTAAGTGCGGTAACGCTTATGTCATCTTAATATGTAAAACTTGTGCACTTAACCTTTGTCACACTGAAGGCAGCCCTGCTGTTGACACTTCATTTCATAGGTGCATTCATAATCTATTGTTAGTGCCCTTTCTGTGCTCTGTGAACAGACTAGACCCTGGGGTAAAGAAGCAGGGAAAGCTATTAAGTGGCACAAATGCTGCGGCTGTTTTGCTTTGCCTGGGGAATCATTCATTTAATGTCTGATCTTTGCTTCTTCTTCTTCTTCTTCTTCTTCTTTCCTTCAAGGCCGGCTCTGAATAGCAATGAATAGTAACAGAATGGCAGCCTGTGACCAAGAGTGGCCTGGCACTCACACATGTGACAAAGGAATCACTGTACTCCCATGTCTGTCTTTGCTCTCTAGGATTATTCGTCAGGAACATCTTTTGAAACACCATAATGACTTTTATTCTGGGTCAAATCTCGTGAGTGACACAGGGAGTAATTTGTTATTATCTGGAGTAAGTGGGCTGGACTGATAAAGATGACAAGTATAACGGAAGCCCGGCGTGGTTTTACTTCACCGTCTTTTTGGCTTTTAGCTCATCTTCGGGGCAGGGCTACGTAAAGAGTGTATTGTGCGCTGGTATTCTGGGCCTTTTCTGAGGGGAACAGTAAGGAACATGTGTAAGCCGAGAATAGACTAATGCGCAGAGACTCTTTTCAGGAAAAGAAAGGCTTCATGCTACATTGTGCACTTTCAATATGGGCATGCATCAAGACACGCAACGCACATTACATATTCATTTTAGAATTAATTATGTTCGGTCTTACAGAATATTTGACTCCTATACGAGCACCAAAGTGATAAACTGTGGACCTTTTATATGCTAATGAGTGTGTAGACTAACCATAAAGTGTACTGGCATTTGCACAAAGACTGCACAGAGGTTGCTTTGTGTGAAACACTTCCCCTTATATTCCCATGACTGTACACTGACAGCATACTGTATGCAGAGACATAATAGTGCATGAAACACTGCTGTTGCAGCCCCCCCCCCCCTGTCCAGCACTTTTCTTTTAATTCTAAATAAAGATCCTACTCAGAAGCAGCTGCAGAACAGATTTAATTAAGACCTACAGCAAAGCAAAGTCTCTGCAACAGCTTCACCATTAATTTAAAACGAGTCCCGTCATCAGTCCCATCATTAGTCCTGAATTAAAACTGTGATTCCGGAGATTTCAAAGCATCCCAAGGCTCACTTTTGGCATTTTGCAGCCTGTCTAATTGATATCATCCCCAGAAAATATACCAAAGCAACATCAACATTTTAGCCCGAATGGAAACGGACAGCAGCCGCCATTTAAACTTTACTTGATTGTACTCCACAGCAGTGGCGTATAGTTACAACGGGCATTTAGTAACGCACTCTGGTATCGCGTCTGCTCATTACATGATCAAATAGAGACTTGTACAACATCACCAAGAAGCCATCATTGCATATATGACAGAAATACCAATATAAGAAATGATTCATTTGAATTAAAGGTCCAGTGTGTAAGATTTAGAGGGATTTATCTAATTACAGAAATGGAATGTAATATTCATAATTAAAATGAATTAATCGAATCGCAATCAAAAACGCAATATTGCCCACAACGATCGCTATATGACTTTTTCCACCAAATCATGCAGCCTTATTTATAATCATCACCGGAAAATATGAATGGTTTTTGTTGCCTTAGAAATGAGCTGTTTATTTCTACAGAGGGAGAGAGTCCGCCATGTTGATGCAGTATCTTAGAATGTGCTTCCTCTTCTGCTTTTTCTGGTTTATGACGGGTGACATCCAGAGTTTAGATGCATTACTGTCACGTTCTGTGTTTGAGTACAGATCAGAGTTAATATTCCCTGAACTAAAAAGCCCAGAGCGGACAAAGCAAACACTTTTTTTTAGCGGCCACCGTACGTCAGGGCAACGTCGCCACTAGATGTCACTAAATATCACACACTGAACGTTTAAACAACAACAACACGTATGATTCTTTTCAAGGGGATATATAGCAAATGTTAGAGGGTCTGGTCTGTGTTAAATAGGACCTGGTCTCTCCATGGACCCCCATCCCGCTGTCTATATTTACGCCCCTGCTCTACAACCTTAATAGAATTCATTTCATTTCACATTCTTTGGTCGTGACGGCACATTATCGTTCCACATAAAACAAAAATTAAATAGATGCACTCAGTGAGTTTTGTGGGCTTGACAAAGTCACAGTCAGCCTATATGGTTAGTTTTAAAGGCAGGCTTTACTGTTTAAAGGACAAAAAAACATAAGCCCTCCATAAAGAGGAGCTTGTCGTTGATGGGATCAGAGGAGAATTAGAGGACTGTGAGACCTAAGCCTGGAATTGCTGCATCCCCAGCGAGAACCCTTATGGTCTTAGACTTGTTTGCAGAGGTTGTCAAGATGACAGAGTGCTCTAAAATCCTTGCCTTTAAGTTTATTATCATGCCTAAACCAGTCCAGATTGAAATTTCACTGCGTAGATCTAAGTGCCTGCAATACGTCAAAAAATCCAAGCCTGACATGGGGGTGGGGGTGGGGGTGGCACTCTTTAAATTTACTGGTAGTTGATACATATCTGGGACATGATCTGACATGAAAAATGGCACAGGTTATCTCGGCTATGTTCAGCTCACAAAAGCCGAAGGAGAGGGTGTGGAGCCCAGTGGGGCCGCGACGTACATATGTTAACATGTCGATGTGCAAGGGGACAGTACAAACCGTGAGAGCAACAGCATGTCTCCCATTCAAAACGCATTGAAGCCTTTCACAGGGGCACGTCCCAGCCACTCGGCGCAACACGCAGGACAGAGATAGACTGTACACATTTCCACTGCGTTCATTATTTAACGCCAGCGGTCAGCGCTGCACACCTCCTGCACGCTTGTTCTTGTCCATTCATACATTCAACGCTGATAAATGTTGAGAATCAATTTGGCACCGCAGACACGATTTCCACGACTGTTCATTAATTCGCTCATGAATATGGAATCATTCAGACCCCATTGGGTCTTTACAGTAACGCGGGTGGTGAAGAAAATCTCTCCTGACCACGACGCCTCACTTTCCAGGTGAGAGCCTTTTATTCTCCTCGCTTTCCCCTGCAGTAGGCCCACTCAATAAATCACAGCATAGCGCTCCGCCTCTATTCTGTAAGAAACCAATGTCAGTGGCTCTGAGGATAAATTGTCATGACTCAGCAAACTCTTGGCTAAAGAAGTTTGCTTTTGCTTCCTTAAATCCTGAGACAAATATAACAAACTGAATGAACTTAAATAAGAAGCGTTCTGCACGGCCACATTATCTTCACCTCTCAATTAGTGCGATATGAATGATGATTAATGTAATTGGCTCTTTGGAATGAATTGAATAATTAAAAAGGGAAAATGAACGATCATGTATAATACAAAGAGTAGAAAGTAACTTGAGATACATGCATGTACAGGTATTGTTTTCCCTAAAAGACCTGTTTGGAAAACTAGTGTTACCTTTCATGGATCAGTTTACCGTCTGGGAGAAAAAAAATCTGAATATTAAACATTTAACAACACGCTGCACTGTAACAGTATCAATATCTCTTTAAGAAATTAATGATATGAACCTTAAACGTGTTTTTGGCCGACATCATAAATGAGAACGACGTGTGCACTGCAGCTTTTTTCCCCCGTTCCCTAAATCAGCACATATAGAATGGATAGGGTAACAAGCTAAGTGTCTGCACTAAAGGCATTATTCAGTGTCTTCATATTGATGGATTTTGCCACAGTTGATTCATTAAGGGGTTTGAGCAGAGCTGGTAATGTACTTTGGGGTCTGATGAAGCTACAGTGTCGACACCGAAGCCAAGCAGTGCAAGTTTTTGCATTGTGATGATTTTTTTTTTTTCCTGAATAAAAAACAGTCAATATGACAAATGACTTTACAGCAAAAAGAGAGCTGTGTTGTGGTAACCTGTGACTAATTTGTCTTTTCTGTTGGAAAATGGATTAACTACTCATAAATTATTATTAATTTCAGGTAACTGGTGCACATCAAAGCCCATGTTTTTCTCTGCAATTTTTTTTCTAACGTATTTTCTAAAAGCCATTTATTAATAAATTACCTTTAATAACGCAATGACAGTGAAGAGCAGAGGTTCCCAAACTTTTTTTTAGTTCAAGACCCAAAAGAGAAATGTGGCGTCTCCTTGAGAACAATTCATTATGAACTGCCATAATGACTCCATTTGTTTTACTGAAAATGAATCCACATGTCATAGCATCTCTTGCAATGTAAACAATAAGCTATAGAAGAATGAAGATCTAACTTATTTTTGTTTCATGCCCTGTCTTTCACACTAAAACCAAAGGGGGGGAAAAGCATTAAATCAAGAAAATTAACAAGAAACGAAGGAAACAATCAAGAAAAGGATCAAAATAATGAAGAAAATGAACAATAATGAACAAAAAAAATACAGAAAATGACCAAAAATGAACAAAATAATGAACAAAATGAACAAAATAATGAAGAAAATGGACAAAAATGCACTGAATAATAAAAGGTTTACGGCCCATTTTGGGTTCTGACCCTAAATTTAGTAAAGGCAGGTATAGATCATAGTGTATCCCTGTACAAATGGCAAAGACTACAGTAATAAATCAAAAATAGAACATGCTTAAGCAGAGTGTCTGAGTCATCCAAGTTTTTAAGATGTTATGAAATTCTAAGCAGCAGCCAGCTCATTGCCCTGAATTATTCACTCACATATTCAGGCAGAATTATATTCTTTGCTTATTACACTACATTAAGGCCGTACACTTTGTTACACCAAAACTTTTCGGCGTTATTACATTCCTGTCAATAATTTACTCGCACTACTTTTCTCCTTCACAGCGAGAGACGATCAGTGTGAATAAAAGTTTAACCGAACCCCAATTGGAACAAAATACACATAAAATCACTGCTTAAGATCTGCTTAAGCCTTAATACGTCAAACATTTTGTTGTTTACCAAAATATGCTGAATGCGCATGTTTACTTTTATGCTGATGACACTCTGATGTGATTTTGTGCCGCTCATGTACTACTCCGGTTCAGGTTTATACAGCAGTTGAACTTAAACACACTTAAACTTAACAGCTAATTCTAAATAGGTCACTATTTTAATCTGTAACTCCTCTGCGGGGTCATCTAATTGTGTTGGAAAAAAAACCCCGTCATGATCAGTTACGGCTGTCTTTTAACTCCACATTTAGCAGCTTATTAGAAAAGTTTCAGAAACACTGTGTCGGCCAACAACGCCACCAACATTTACCATATTTTAATGAACTAGACATTATTCATACACAACACGCTTTGTCTTTTAAGCTGTTTTACCTCCACTCTGCTTATTTTTATAATTACAGAATGTTGAATGTTGCAATAAATCACACTATAATAATACTTTGGTTGAAGCACTGCAACATTTGCATAACACAGGCGTGAAAAAATATCAGATTTTCACGCTGTAGTTCATAGGTGGAGATGTTGTAATACATCAGCAGGCAACAATAGCATAAGTTTAGCTTTAATGGATTTCCCAGCTCAAGAAACGTTAGCAAACAAAGGCAAATTAAGCTGGAGGCTTTTTGACGAATGATTAAAATCCATGAATTTAAGGCTGCAGTGTGAGGCCGGGATCATTATTAACTAATGTCAAAGCGAAAATATACAGAGCACCACATTTCTTTACTAAATGTGTTTGTAAAATAGAAACTCAATGCGCCGTGGCCAAATGTCAATGCATTCTTTTGTTAGAATTTTCTGTAGGTGGTTAAAAGTTTTGACACCGAATATATGGAAGCAGTGAAAACAATTGAGACGTCTATAATTCTTCATCAGCTTCGTCAATAGCCGGGTTATCTCAGGGCTCGACGCTAATGTCTCATCACAAATGCTGAGGCACAGAAGCAGATCAAGTTCTCCCCCCCTTTGACTCCTTCATCTCAGCGTTTCCCTCAAGAGGGTTCACTGTCTAGCACTGAGACTGAAGGCGAGGAAGCAGATGCGAGATATTTTGATGTACAGCATGTATACGCCATTAAACGTTGCTACGACTGAGAACAAAGTTTTAACGGTAGATTTCTTTTTTTTTTCTGTCAGAGTGTGAAATAAGTTACTGCTTTGGTTCTTAACACATCATCCTGAAGCATAGGTTAAGCTATTTGTTTACAGGCATTTTGATTTATTCTGTTTTACATTAACCTTTTGCAACGCGCTTATCGCACGGGTTCACATCGCTGCGATAACATAAATACACATCATGCAGCATCAGTGAGCGGCCTGCACTTCAGGCTGCTCTAGTGCAGCAGGATTTACCAAAATCCACTAACTGTATCAAAGGATGAGATGACTGTTGCAGATAGCTGGAATAATATGTCATTGAGAAACAACATGTGCTTTCTTTTCCTGTTTATGTTATCATTTACATGGCTTTCATTCTTTGTCATCCTGCATCCTTGTTTCAGATGCACTTTTATTGAAATTATTCAGCCTTTAGTCAGAGGCATTAGAAACTCGAGGTCTGCTCTTTTTGTTTTGTGGAGCGTACTGGTATGGTACTTATCATAAAATGAAACAAACACCTCTCTGAGGATATAATTTGACCCCGTCAGTCTTTTCTGCGGCTGTAATTGTTTGGGAGACTCAGATAGAGGCAAACTATCTTGTTTTAATCCATTTCCACATACGTTTTGCTCACGTTGCCGTAATGTCTTGAATTCCTCTTGATCCACAACATGCTTTACTTGACCTGTACTGGCTGAAGTCTTTCTAAATACTGCCTCCCCCACACACACACACACATTTCTTGCATTCTCATTCTGCCATCAGCTTCACAGTGGATTTTGGTACATTATCCAACATCTGTTAGTGCTGGCTGTGTTCCTGGACGTTGCCTTTCTCTCTCTGCCTCCAGAATTCCTCTGGGCTGGTCAGAGATGGACCGAGTCCTGCATATGGCATGTATGTTCGTCCTCCTGTTGACTACCTGAGGTGTGACGCTCATTATTGTTTGTTGTGTGTCGTCCGCAACCACGTCTCTTTAATAAAGCGCTGTGTTGAATATTAAATGCCTATACGCTCCTCCTATATTTTGAGCTTCATAAACTTATACTGCAGTCGTTGAATTTAATGTCCACTTTTGGATTGTATAATGTAATGGTGCCTTCAGCAGGTGATGGTGCTGAAGTCCTACACAACCTTCTGTCAAAGATAGCATGACAAAATAGTGACGCAACTTGCAATGAAATGAGACATTCTAAACTAAAGTAAATAAACTTACTGGGGGAAAAGAAAGCAGAGATGAAGAGGCCACATTACATTGTAATATGGCAGTGAATATGAAAATAATGCTCTCTCATTCCCTTTTCAGCTTGAGATATAAACTTACTGTACTGGTGACCTTCTATTATTCATTATTGTGGAAAAAAAGACTGAAATAGGAATAATGTAGAGCACAAAATGTGTGAAGAGCTTTTATTCCAAAGGCTGCAACCTGAAAAGTGACTTGATAATTGTCTTATAACCTTATTATAAACACAAAACAAGAGTGTGAATAAAGACATTTTGCAGAAAAAGAAAAAAAAATATATAAGCTGTGAGACATGTGTTTATGTGTATTCAAGCCAAAGCAGAGCAAGAGCAGTGGCTTAAGACTAAAGGCTTTAAATGTCTAGATCAGGTCTTTGTCGAGGCCTGCTTTAAAGCCATGACACTCCTAACACTCTGCAGCTGCCTCTCCTCTGTCAGGGTTAAAAGTTTCGGGAGCACCCGCTAACAGTCTGCACAATGTAAACCTCTTAGAGCCTCCATGAAAAGCGCCAGCGCTCGGTAATGCTCCACGCACACATTAGTAAAGTATGATAATAAATGAAACATTTTCCTGAACAGCCCATTAGTAAACCTTATCTTTTCACAGCCTCCTACAGCCACCAGCTATCACACAAAGCCCACAAGCTGTCTGAGGCAGAAAAGACTCTCCTCTGCTGTCTCTTTCCTCATTTTGTCACCCTTCTGGCTTCCTCTTACTTCTGCTCTCTCTCATTTATTTATTGACTTGTTTTCATGCCGCAGTGTAAGTGTGGCACCTTTTTTTGAAAAAAAAAAATGTCTAATGTCTAATTCAGGTCCATTTTATTTAGCATATGTATGACAGTCCAAAAAGTGATACTCACAACAAAACTAAAACTGAAAACAGCGTCTTTCTATGTCTGAACACAGCTCGGTGGGAACACTTTGATGTCGCTGCTCTCGTTTGATTTCCATTTTCTCTTTTACGCCACGCCAGTTTGTCGACGTGAAAAACGTTCTTGTATTTGTACGATACAGTGCAATTGTGCGTGTGTTTGAATGTATTATTTTTTGACATTTTGACACCAGAGCTGCGCGTTGAATGGAGTAGTCAGTTCTCAAGCAAAAAATGTCAAACGTCTGACGGTCGCATCGTCTCAAACGTGAGGATTTACTGTGTTCTTTGCCGTGTATGACGGAGAATTCTACATCTCCGGCTTTCGGCCTGTATACTGGTCAAAACGAGCGCCGTGAGGGCATCAGCTCCGGTTCTGGGGAATTATGAGCGGCTTCGCTTTTTCATTAAATAATTTATAATGGAAATGATTGTTATTTGCAGCCCCAGTTGGCAGCGTGCTTTCTGCAGCAGTGACCTATCTGTACCTCAGCGTTCTGTCAGCGTTACTCCTCTCCAGGGTCTTCGCTCCACCCTGAGCTTAGGCTCTGGGAAGATTGGGAGGCGTTGAGGGAGTTGAATTTATGATTAGTCCTCTTCATGGTCACTTTTAGAAAGACTTTTTAACTTCAACGAAAAACAAACAAACAAACGATCTAAAACGTACAATGTCTAAATTCCACTGCAAATAAACACTCTTTTAATATGAAAGCCCGCATTGTGAGCCTATTATTGGAAAAATCCCTACTACCATACCCTCAATCCAGTTCTAACAATAACAAAAACCCAGTCACTGACTACTTTTCACACTGTATTTCACACTGTTGTATCACCTGAAACTCCCTTTACTTCTCATCATAGTAACAATATCAGTATGAACTGCTTCAAAGAATGTGTGACCAATAATTTTCATTCGCAGCAAAATGCTGAATGGATATTTGATTCTAAACATAGATTGTGAATTTATTTGGCTTCATCTACGATCTGTTTGAACTCCGGACGCCTATGCGGCCGCGGATCCGTGTGGCCTCGCCTCTGCTCGAGTCCCACACCTGCTTTGTTGGGATTTGTGTCATGATTTAAAATAGATGACTGGTTTTCAGGTCAAAGTTGACAGTAAAGTACAATTTTCAGGTTACTGTAGCTATAAATGCCCATTCCTCAGAATCGTCTATGAGCGTACAAAGATGTTTTACTTGATGGGAATATCACACTCCCCACCTCCCTTTTCTTTTAAAAAAACAAGTGCACTTAAAAGTGGAATTTAAAAAGGTATGTGTCTTTGCTCCTGGGAAATCCAAATGTTTTCCTTTGCTGGTACTGCATTATTTATGAAACCTGAAAGTCAAGGCAGAGATTTTGTTCACCTAAGTGTGATCTGCAGCACATTCCTCATGCCTCCTTGCCATATGTCATTCTACCTGGCTGAACACCAGGCACTTAAAAGCCTTCATGCTTACATCATCATTCAACTTGGAAGAGATGTTTCCCAAACTGTTTTTAAAAACCATCTGATCCTGAGGTGTCCGGATAGGACTGAAAAACATCAGCGTTGTTACAAACCCCTTCAACCAGAGACCCATAATCCAGTGAATTAGGCATACAGGATTTATTAATCCTCCACGCGTCTTAGTTTTACATCTATAATGAAACAGCTGTACATTAGTGATGTCAATCAAGCACTTTTATGTCCTGGTACGTTTTTTTGATATGATTTTTCAGAATATTTTGCATAATCTAAACACAACTGTATCTGTTGCTCTAATCTTATATTTCTACAATTATTCCTTCGTCCAAAAATAATGGTGTGAAATAGCTTTTTTTAATGTATAGCCGACACTTTATTATTTCATACTATATATTGCTTTTATCTTCTGTTTTTACTATTTTTAAGATTTTTACTATAAATGTTGTTCTTGCTCTTTGGTGCACTCCACCTATTATACTTATCTATTATACTATTATACTTATCTTATCTTATCCATCAAGGAGACATAACTAATATTTAGAACAAAGTACAATTCAATAATATTTCAATAATATTTATGGCCATTTTTCACATTGAAGTGGAATAATTAGAGGCAAAAAACCCCAGAAAAAGCCAAAAATAACACATTTTTAAATAGATTTATCAGATCTGATACTAATGTTCGATAATCGGTCA
>JAPQRN010000026.1:16939226-16971368 GCA_037367275.1 Coranthus polyacanthus
GGCATACTGAAATAAAAACACCTAAGAGTTTGCAACTAAATTGGTAAGATCATACTGTTTAAAGGTTCTCTACATAAGTTTTGCATAATGTGAAGTTTGCCTTGGAGTTGCTGACATTCTCTGGCTGCATTTCTAAGGTAATTGTTTCTAGTGTTGCACACTGGCGCAGCGGTAAAGGAGAACTCGAGAGTGAGCAGGAAATCTGACCCGGAACCTCTACAAAGAAATCAGACTGTAATCGTGGATGTAGGTAACTTAATCTGATATTAGTTTAGTAATGGAGTATGTTAATGTCAACAAACGACAGCTCCCGGCGCAAAAAATAGACTCCGACTTTACGTAAGCACACAAGCATGTACAAACCTACTATGTTCCACCTGTAGAGAACGTCCAAAACGTTTTCCACAAGAGTAAAAACTTGACAAACTGCAACCAAATTATACTGATATCAGCACCCTCCCCCCCCATTACATGCTGTGACAGGAGGGTTAAACAACTAGAGTTGCAGTGGGCCAACTTCAGAGATAATTATGTTGCTGTGTCAGGCCAGAAGGTGCAGCAATTGCGCTTCACAACACAAACCCATGAGAAGTGCTCATGGACAGCCGCCCCCACAGGACCGAGCTGGATCATCCTGAGTGGCTGAGCGTATGCAAATGTCAGTGAGCAGAAATTCTGAGAAAGGTGGCAAAGAGCCCCATTAAAGGGCTCTGCCTGTGGCTGTACGACTGTCAAGCACGACTATTGTCACCATGGCAACGCTTAATCAACCTGTTCGATCTGTGGAGTTGTACTTAATGGATGCTTTAGAACAATGAATCCACAAATGCCATCAAAGCAAGCAGGATGTGCTTCCACAAAATAATTTGCTTGTCTAATGACTGCCCATTTGGTGTCCTTCATTTCATCATGTTCGACTGCTGCAGTCAGTACTTAAGCCCGAAATTTAACAGCTGAGCCAATTATGAGTGCTAAATATCCTCTTGAACGACCAGTATTATTGGTTTTTGTTTTAGATCATGACTGTGACAATGAAACGCAGCCAAATGTCACCGCAATACAAAGGACTGCAGATGTGAAAAAAGCTCGGGAACGGGACGGGCTGCAGTAATTTTAGCTTGTTTGACAAGTTCTTGGTGTGATGAGAAGATAGAGAATACATGAGTGACAAAAGCAGCAGAAACACACATACACATAGTGCGAGAGTTATATTTGTAACGCAAGAGGTGCCATTCACTGTGTTTAAAGTGGCCAACATGGATAAAATTCAAAATACTTGCAATTATATATTATTATAACAACAGTGTTGGTATAGATGAGTAGAGACAGGTGACAAATTAAAGGATAAAATGATTATTTTAATGTCTCTTTAAAACAAAACATGTATATGAAAGAAGACTGAACTTATTTTGTACATGTTGATTTAATGTTGTGAAAGACTGAACGATAAAAGAACAAAATAATCAAGAAAATTGAATCAAAATGAACAAAATAGTCAAGAAATTTTAAAAAATGAACAAAACAATCAAGAAAATAATCAACAAAAGAACAAATGTATCAACAAACTGAACAAAAATGAACAAAACAATCAAGAAATTGGGGGAATAAAATCAATATAGTGAACAAAAAATGACAAAATAATTCAGAAACTGGACAAAAGTGAACAACCCTCAGTTTGGGAAAGGCAGCTCTAAGACAAGTGTCAAACAAAGCCAGTAAAAGAACCAGCGGATCCCGTCACCGTAGGGGTCAAACACTCAGGCCGGAGTCTTTACCCACTTGGCGAGAATGTGAAGGATGACTCATCTGATCACATCACTTTTTTCCACATCTTTGTAAAGTAGTGCCCACAGTTTTTGCACCAGTGAACTCTGAAATGTGCATTCATCTTTGTAATTAGGAGTCTGTGTACTGCAACTCGTCATCTCTATGTAATTTTCATCAGGCCATTCTTCTGATCACATCCCTCATTGACATTCGTACTCACACGAGGAAGAGTCGCCCTCATGTTTTATCTCACATATCGCGCTAACGCACACGCATCACGCTCATCAAATGTGCGCTGTCGACCGCAGTTTCCAAATCTATTTACTGATGTCTTTCCCATAGATCTGATGCCACTTTAGTCACTGTTCCTGTTGAAACACTAGCCAACGGAGCAGTCTTTGTGACTGAAGCTCCTGGCATTTGTGCTCCAACAATGAACCTTCTTTCAAAGTCACTTTGATCTTCTCTTCTTGCCATCTTGATCCAAAATCAGAATCACCTGTGCCACTCAGCATTTTTATGTCACAGAGCACAATGGCATGTTATTTGCGCAGCTGTACCATCCATTTGCATTTGCCATGACTCTCCACTCATGTATTCAGTTTCTTTTTTTTAAATTTGTTACCCATCTGTACATCCTAATTAATTAGAAAACTCATTCCCATTGACTTGCATTACTGACTGGTCCAAAACAACGTGATAGCTACCTTTGAAACTATAGAGCGAAATCTGACGAATCTCTAATGTGTTATATCATCCAAACATATATAGCACGGGTGCTAGAATGTATGTTTGATGATTGCTCGGGCGAGCACAGCTTCACCTAAAACGGGACTGTGGGTTTCTACTGAACGACGGCACAGAAATTGAACAGAACACTTGTTTCTCTGCGCCAGAAAACTGAGCCCTTTCTACAAACCAATGGAAGACAAACCGTTCCCTACAGACCAAACAGGCAACATACCCAGAGGAATTTTGTACAAGAAACAGTGTTTCAAAAATGGAACATTTTCACACCAGACAGACGCAGACTACGGCTTCTTTGAGGAAGAAAAGAACTGACTGTCAGTTCGATGAGTTTAACAGCTGATCTGTAGGAAGAGGCCTGTCTTCTCCAAGAGAACTGAGCAACAAGCTCACTTTACTTCTGTCTATCCCTCCTTTTACATGAACCCTGTACACTGCCAGGATGTAAGGCAGCAAATGATTGGTGTAAGTCACTTGACTGTTCTCAGCACCTGACACACGTCCATCACTGTAATGTATTGGAGGAGCTCGGGGGAGATAGGACATGCATAGATGTCCTGTGCTTAGAGTAGTGATTGACTCATGCCTCAATGCTCAGAAAGGTACAACACTTGTCTGTCAAGGGATGAGAAAAGCACTTTTGGATGGCGGTTGGCTGCTTTTTGCCACCGGTATTTCTCCCACAGCGTCGTGCGTTGTGGACCCAAACAATCCATCTCAACAAGCCGTCTCTGTATCGGCATGTTATCTCTGTCTGCAGGTTGTAGCTTTGCATCTTAACAAGTTCAAATTCCTGTAAAATCATACATTAACAAATGAGGAGAATAAGATCCCCTTGTCGTAGGGGAGGATGTGCTGCTTGACGTACGGCTCAGCTGAAGGCTCGCATGACCGGGTCACCAGACCTAAACGATATGATCACCCCCTTGTGCTCTTGTTACCTTAAACTAAATCCACTTCAACATTTCAGATGATTACAAATGGACATCATTACTTGCTCACTCACTGAGTCTCTGACTTGTACAACTTTCACAAGTTCTTTGATTAAACCTACATACAAAGTCTGTAAGAAAAAAAAAGTAGAAACATAACTAAATAGATTGAGCCAGCAGATAATGCAATGCCCACATTATTTGTTTATAAAAAAATGATAAATTTGTCATTTACGTAGGAGGACTTGTTGGAGGCACATCATGGTGCATCGGTGCTTTTAACCTTATTGGACATTTATATTACTTGTCATTTGTTTTCGTATTCACATCCTGATGCCACTTTTAGGTTGGAAAGTGTCTTTCTCACCCTTTGCACAAATTTAAAATGTGTATAAAACAAGTGGATGGACACATACTTCAATTTCAGGAACAAGGAATGGACTGCCAGCAGACTGTGTAAACACACAGGGTGAGGAGGAGGAAATAGAAAAGTCCTACAAGAAGGAGTGGGCTGTTTTTTTTGGTTCTTTTTCTAAAGAGGCTCAAGCTCAATGCATGTAAGGAGAGACTATTAACCATTCTGTGAGTCAGTGGTGGTCAGTCCAACGCTGTCCGAGGTGGGAATATGGGGAGGCAGACAGGATAAACAAACTGTGAGAAAGACTGGATGTTTTGTAGGGTTGAGGCTGGGCAGCCTGGAGGCAGCGGCAGACAAGGAGAAGGAGGTCTAAACTGCATCTTAGACAACACCTGGTGCAGCTGCGGAGCACCTCCAGCCTCTAGCTCCGAACCTCATCAGCCATCTGCCTTTATAGTTCTGCTTTATTATAATGCTTGGCCCTGTTTCTAACTTTGGTGAAAAGTCCCAGGGTGTTTAAGACAAAGACAAAGAGACACAGAACGGGCTCTGCTTTGTTGTGGAATTACTCTCTAATCCTCTGTACAAGACTATAAGACACAGTGCAAAAGGATTTGCCTCAAAATTTGCCTAAAATTTCAAAGGTTCATTAGTGTCTTTCCGAGCCAAAAATGAACAATTTGTTCTGCTTGTCCTCAGGTGGTTATGCTGTCACAGTTGGGAACAGTCCAGAAAAGACCTGTGCATCTGTTGGAGCTGTTTTGGTAGTAGACGTCCGTAGAGTTCGGCAGTCTAATTAAAGCAGAAGTGATAAATAATGATAAAGTACACGTGTATGTCTTTTTATTCTCATTGTTTGGAAGGTATTAGAAGGAGATTACCTTAGTAAGGGATAATGTTTAACAAGCCGGTCATTACTGCGAAATAAACCCCAACAGAGTGATACAGGAGCCAGAAGTCATGTCTTGATTAATAAGTAGTTCTTATTATCCCACTTATAACATGGATATTTACTGAAGAAATCAATCGTTTGACCGATTTGAAAATGACTTGACTGCTTCCACTGAAATAAATTGGTCCGTTTGATTCTCTGTTATACAAAAATAACCATAAGGCCATTGATTAATTAGACTGGAGATCAAAACAAACTTTTAAATCCTGATAATCTTATGGTCTAATGAGGTGCTGAACCTTTCCTTAACGCAGTACAATCTGTGGACGATAGGGACGGGGCAACTGCCGCTAAGGTCTGAGCATCTTTTTACATACTGACTACGATATAAAATCCTCTCTGGAAAGTCGGCTCATACGCTGGATCCTGGACATACAATCACACTATGGAAATAATCAATTCAGTGTTTGATGTGCCCAAAGCGCTGTTGACTATCAGCTGATAAAGATGGAGCCTCCGCGGCCTCGAGTCCTTTTCTCTCCGCCACATGATCTCGATGCTACTGAAGTTCAAATAATGAAGAGCATATTCTAAGTATGACAAATAATGGATTAGGGGATTAGAGGCAGGGAAACATAAAAAGAATTGTATGTTTTGAATTTCCTCGTGACCTAGATGTATAGTGGCACAAAGAAAGAGATAAAGCCCAGCGTGGCGGTATCTGTGCAGCACACCAGAACAAAGTGCGAGCTGGAAAGAGTGGTTTTTATGCGCGTGTGTTAGATGTGCGGCAGAAATCAATTTACGGAAGATAATTGTTCATGCCAAGAAGAGTGCGAAAGACAATGAAAGGCAATGAAAGATTGAGTCTACATGACTGTACACAAATGGCACTAATGGGGACAATGATTGTCTCCAAATGAATCCAATTACTGGGATGTTATTCTAACACCTCGCAACTCTTCATGTCTTCGTATGGTCGCCGTTATTCACCAAGCAGGAGGTGATAAAAAGTTGTTGACCACATCATGTTGTGCTAATAAACTCATATCTGTCCCAACAGTTAGCCAGTTAAATACACACAGATGACAGCTGTCCACGAAAGCTCAAGCTGGAGGGTTGTGGCAGTGGTGAAGGCGATGGGATTACCTGGGGGGATTAGGAACTGTAAGTACAATAACAAAATGGCTTGACGAGGACACAATTACCCTGCCGTGTTTGAGACAAGCTGATAAAGGCTGACAGTCTGGATGCGAAGCCCTGAGTCACTGTCACATTTGAAAATGGGCCGCTGCAACCTAATGACTACGAATGTAATTTAAGCCAACATTTAATAATGAATATCAGATCGTTGACGTGGCATTTACCTGGTAAACATTTCCATTCTGACGTCTGTTTGAAAATCATTTAATTTTTCCACTGATCAAATCTCATTAAGAGTTTAGGAGAACACCACAAAGTCACATCTCATTATGGATGGCATTGAAAAGACCTATCAGTATTTGTAAAATTGAAATCCCTCTGAAGAAACCTAAAAATATATTTTCTCGGCACCTATTTAACCCAACATATTGAAAAGTCTGCACACCATTTAGAGTGTAATCAGCCCTCTGCTGAAATTATATTAGATCCCAGACTCCCATCTATGACTCTCATCAACTTAACATTAGGCTCGAAGCTGTGCAAAGCATGTGCTGCAGAAAGCATTCGTTTAAGGTTCAGCTTCCTTGATGAAACCTTTTGCAGCGGTTAAGGGAACACCACAAAGTCACATATCATTTTCTTAGGGCATTAGGAAGTCCAATCAGAAACTATAAAGATGAAAAACTCTCTCTCAAAGCCAGAGAACCAATACTTAACCACTGTGTCATATTGATGCACGGCCTACAGCCGCGCCATTGATAATGAATAGGAAACAGACTTGGATGACTCATAAATAGTTTGTCTGAACTACAGCTCAAGGAGCTTTACATTATTGTGCCAGTAAGAAATTAGAAAATTGATTCATATCCCAAGAATAGCATAGTCTCTGTAGCTCCACAGCCCCCTTTTTTCCAATCTTTTAATCAATTTCTTTCTCTATCAAGCTTTGTATTAGGAAAACATCCTGTGAATTAGATTAGAGGTCAGGAAAATCAATGTTTTTCGTCTAACATTAGTATTTGAAAATGTTAGGAGGTCAAACAGGAATTATGTTGTAAAGATGTTTTTGCAGTCTCAAACAGCTGTAATGGCAAGACAGAAAGAAAGAGAGGGAGAAAGAAAGAAAATCCTCGTTATAATTTTTCAGCGTTCATTCATCGACATGGTCACTGCGTCTCGGTATTCGATATTTCACCAAATTACGGCTCAATATGTCAATTTGTGCCCAGATTTTTAGCGAAATATGACTGGATTAATGTGCCGCAGTATAAGTATGAGACGTTCCTGTAACTGTTTTGAGTAAACTAATCACTGGTGGCGTCAAACAAGCCTGAATTAATTCTGTCTGACCCCAGCTATACTCTTCAAGTACCAACTTCAAAAGTATCTACATTTTAAGTCAACAGGGGATGAGTACTGTATTAAATATTAAAAATCCAGGCTTTGGGTGGAACATCCCTTTAGAACAAAACAGATAAAAAAGAATTTGTCGTAGAATTGTGCAACCTAACAGCGGGGAAATTGGCTATTTACATAAATAAGGAGAATGATTTATTTCGGCTTGGATAACTGCAGAAAGGGACCATCCTCTATGGAATTTGCAGTCAGCCAGGTGTGTCGAAAGAGATGGGGCTGAATAAAAACAGACATATAGCTTAGTAAGAGGGGTTAGAAGAGAAAGAATAAAAAGAAGAAGTGAAAACAAAGGTGAGAGGAGAAGGGGTAGAAAAATGAACAGATGAGGACGGTGAGCGCTGTCAGCTCTGCATGAGCGCATGCGTGTGCGTGGCATGAGGATAATATGGCCACAAAGGCACAACACGCATCTCGCGCCGCGCTCAACAGGTGGGTCAACGAGAAGGGGCATCTCAAACAGGCAGGCAGGAGCTTATCTTAATTCTGAGGGAGAGAAAATCCAAGATCCCATCCACGCTGACTCTCTGTAATCGATCCTGACAGGTAATTCAGAGCAGTGCATGGGAGAGCTTACAGCCTGCAGGAGTGGCAGGGCATTTGTGTGGCCTTGGTTCCTACGCTCGGCGCAATCAAAGTGCTTGGCAGTTCTAATACGTGTCCAGATAAACATGTATTTTATCCAAGCTAAAAACCAATTCAACTGCGCCGTAATAAAGATAGACCAGATAGGACGGTCCAAGTTAAAATTCACAGGAAGTCATTTGTCCAGTTCTCAGTGACTCAGCCGTTCTATGATTCTGACAGCTTATTCATTTTCAGACCATTTATTTAATATCGAACTGCCTGTGTACGCTGCTCACGTACTGTTGCACTTGTGGCGCTATTTTTGCACCGCAGCGTTTATTTACTATACGATAGGTGTGCCAGTTGATTGTATTAGAGCTGCAGGGATTAATCGATTACTTTTGATACTATTTTGATGATCGATAATTGGTTTGAGTATTTCAGAGAAAGTCAAAATTCTCTGATTCCAGCTTGTTAAATGTGAACGTTTTCCGCTTTCTTTCCTCCTGTGTGACAGTAAACTGAATATCTTTGGGTTGGGAACCAAACGAGACATTTGAGGACGACGAAACTTTGTCACAGTTTTCTGAAGTTTTTTTTTTAGACCAAATAAGTAATGAATTCATCTAGAATATAATCGCCAGATTAATCCACAATGGAAATAATCATTAATTGCAGCCCTAGATCACATTTTATAATTATTATAGTGACATTTCCTGAGCTACCCTTCATGCTTTACAAATTAAAAACTGAATTCAATTCAATTGAGTAAGATGTTCCTCATATTTAGTTTCTGGTTTACGTTAAGATGGACGATGTATGTCACTGATACATCTAACAAAATCATAAGTCAAGGCCCACTCATTACCTTAACTTGTCTAAATTCAATGTTAATTTTGCATACATTCCTTCATTGTTCTCCTAAGCAGCTTCACAAATAAACACGAGACATGAAAACGTAATTTTCAGCCATCACATTCAGTCTCATCCTGCCTACACACAACTATATTGTCACAGTATCGATTTGACAGGCTTCAGAACACAAAGTACCTTCAGTACAGTATCTCACACCTTGGTCTATGGTTGTTTTTTTTTTCCTCACTCTGTGCTTTTCAACTGTCTGAGTCAATAAAAATAATATAAGAAGGTGATTGGTCCTCCCACTTGCCCATTTAAAAGTAATGCGGGTGTTTTGGACAACTGAGACACTGCAGGATGAAGAGACCTTGCCCTGAGGACAAAAACGGAGGATGGTAGGTAGGCTACCAGATGAGTGCGATGGCTCGTGGCTATGCATCCAGAGCACATTAAAAAGAGAAGAAGAGAGAAGAAGCCTGGTCTACTGTAGCCTTTTTGCCAAAGCTGTCATTGGCATCACTCCAGTCTTGTAAAAGGATGTAATTTCACAAAAGCCTGTTTTTTTTCCTCATACTTGGCTATGGCTACAACCAACACGGCTGCTGGTTCACAAAAACCCATGCACCGAAAGCATAAAATACGAATGAAAAATCACTGCAGATGAAATGTACGAACACAGTAGAATGTGATGCAAATGCAAATACGCCTCTGAATGATATTACAGACGCATAAGTGATATTTAGAAATTGGATCACTTATGCATGTCTTAAGCCAAAAAACAGCTTTGCTCTATTACAAATCATACTAGATTGTTTGACTTCTTATGTAAAAAAAAAAAAAATGTATTACTCTACAGTATATTATTCTATGCCATAGTGCTTTAATTTGACAGTTCACAGTAGACAGTGACGAGCAGCGTGAGTGGAACGAACATATGACAAAAGCCTTGAGCCAGATTCAAACAGAAATCATCGCGGTTACATGGTTTTGTGTCCTACACCACTGGGTCATCAGGACGCCCCATGTGGTTTGAGATGCATATAAAAGAAAATGAATCATGGTAGGGCACTTCAGGATACAGGATTTATGTAAGAAATACGTGAGGAAGAACTGGTAAAGGGGTGCTTTACTTCACAAGAACTGCAAAAAAAGTTCATGCTTTGCGATGTACAGATATGAAACAAACACGTTAAAGGGGATACTGGTTTGATAATACACGTGTGCACATAATCAGATTTTGCAAAACTAAGGGTTGTAATGAGCTCAAGATAGTTTCACAAGAATGCTTAATCTTATTACACTTCCATTTAGGATTACAGATGATTTAATTACTTCTTATTCAGTCTGAGAAGAAAGAAATGTTCAAAATATTACCTCAATATAGCCCAAGCGAACACATTAAGCCCATGTGAACAGGGGATGGATTGGACTAATAAATACTTGACCGCCGATGTGACCTAAAAACAGCCACAAATCTCTTAGTTCTCAATAAATACTGTCGGCTTCAATTTGCTCTTTATCTTTGGCTTGTGCTTCTTTAAACATGAAGATAACGTGTATTTTTTTTTTTTTTTTTCAGGAAATACAAAGTCACTTCATATCAGATTTGATTTAAATGCCAATTTATATTCAACGAAACAGAAACGCATCCAAATTTGTCTCTCTTGTTGGAGGTCGTTACAACCCGGCTGCAGTCTGACCCGCGCAGACAATTATCTCTCACGGAACCGAATTAAAACCTCTTCTGTTAATCTATTTACTCACAGATGTATTCAGCCTCAAAGACTTTGATGCACATGCTGGACACCGGTGAGTGACACACTTATCTATTCTTAGGCTATATTCCATTTTTAACGACTGCGCTCTTTGTATGATAAAAGCTACCGAGTGTCACTACTTTGAACATTGTCCACATAAAAGATTCATGCATCACACCCCTTCTCTCCTCATTTCCATCGAGTGGGTTTCACACACACAGAGCGGCAATTAATGTGGGAAAGATAAGAATGCTTTGAATCATACATACAACATGTCTGAGTATAGTCCTGTTCTCAATGCAGTTCGAAGGTAGAGCATTACAGCGTCGTGAAAAATGGAAGGAACATCAGCCTCTGCTCACAACTACCAAGTTTCTCTTCTCAACTCAACTGTATCTTCTTTCTATTATTTCATTTCTAAATGTATCAGTGCGGCTCTTATACCTGAGCAGTGTGTTATTTTTGTGGTTTCTGCAGGAGTCATACACACCATACGTCTTTTTAATCAGATTAGATTAGCCAAATGGGAATCCTGAAAACCCTTAAACAGCAAGAATAATAAAAACTGAAAGACCTACCATGTTTAATTAAAAGTACAGTGACACTGGCACGTAGCACTAGGCATAAGCATTTAACTGTGCAAATCAGATTAGACAGAAAAGGATACAGTTAGTCAAGCCTGGACCTCTAATAACAGCATGTGGAGCCCAACACGCTCTGCAGTTTGCACTTTTCATTGTGGACATTTCCACTTCTTCTGATGTGCATTTACACGCTGGTCAAAATGGATTATACTTTTTAATCAGGCGCGTATCTTACAACACTATCACGGAAAATTCACTGAAAATTCAACCTCTTTTATGCTCTGATTAATGTAATTATAATAAACCTAATTTTTGCATTACATGCCTTTATCAAAGGGTTTTCTCATGCACATTCCCAGGAATATGCTTATTCCCTAATTGAAAGGAATGATGACATTTCTAAAATGCATCAGTACCTCGACTAAGGAGCTTATGTGATCACTCCCGTTTATCTGTCTGTCTGTCTGTCTGTCTGTCTATCAGCAGGATCATACAAGAGCTACTGCACCGATTTTCATGAAACTTGGTCGAAGGATGGGACAGAGGTTGGAGGAGGTGTTTTTCACTTTCTTTTTTAACGCCGCAGAGCCCCGGGCCAACTAGTAACCTTTGTTACTATGGTAACAGTCAGTTAAACTAACCAGTGGGACCAAATGACAAAAAGGAGGAAAAAAGGAGGCCATAATTTGTGGTTTTGTTCGTGGTTTACTAATAGCGCGAAAGGACAAGACGAGTGGACCGTTGGCCTTGGTGGGGGTCGGCGTTTTCTGCGTGTCTTTCTAGTTAACAGTGAAATGCCTTTTAACAACAAAGATCCATTAGCCTCAGAATGAATCCGTTTAGGTTTTAATTTATACATGGCAGTACTGAAACATCTCTAGCACATCATAAAAAAGTAGTTTGATATGCACTTGAGGATAGCTTTTTGATAACTTGCAAAGAAATTAAAAAAGAAAGAAAAAGAGACACATAACAAGTTTATCATTATGTTATCACTGGCACTACTGTGACATAACAGATGTACCTCTTTGAATTCTTCCCTTGAGGAAGGACTGGAGGCCCAACACAGAGGAATTGACAGAGGGACTGCGCCTGTGGCAGATAGGATTGAAGTCTGAGCAGGCACACCCGCAGGCCTAATAGGCACTCTGCCCCACAAGGGAGGCCTGTCCTCAAATAAAACATACAGTAGTATTCACTGCTCAGGCTTCTGCTGCGGTTCATCTAGCACTCCACCAAGCACTCTAAGGATTGTGAAGGGCCTGAGAGGTATTACTCTATTTTAATGGTACAGAGAGTTATATTTGGAGCTCTCATACTCTGATTGTAGAACATCATACTGTTAAACTATCAGCTGAAGCCCGGTTGGCTACAGAGCAGGTACTTTTCACTGATATCCCCTTAAACACTTTTCATTTTCCCTGGAGGTGAGCAGATACCGTACTGTACTTGCTGAAATCTTTCCTCTATCTGACATCATCTCCTTGTAGTCTTTTCCCAGAGTGAGTTGTCCTCTGGAGGAAGGACACGTGTCCTGGTATTTATCACTCCCGGGTCGAAAGGTGTCTTCTCGTTCTCCATCAAATCAGTGACAAAAGGTTCAACTTACAAGTGAAAGAAAGCAGAGGAAAACCACACGCTCTTTCTTGATTGTTTATATGTGCTATTATGTTTGGGCCGCCTGTGCCGTGCAAGGACACTGCGTTTTATTAAGTGTGTTTTATTGATGAAAATCCTCTACAATGCAAGCATACAGAGACCGGGGTGCATTATATTATGAAGTGAGCACTCTGCTCCACCTTTCATTTGCAGGTTATTTCCATGCTCTGACACCATGACCCTCCAGACTTCATCAGTTCTCTGAGTGGCACTTTGACCCCTATTCTATTTATTTGCCGAGTGGTAGGAACTGTAGTAGCAAACTTAAAAAGAGAAAATGAGACCTGGAAGACCAGGGTGTATTCTACGGTTGAGGTTGACAACTTGGTTAAATGCATTCAAACGTGTTTTCACAATTCTGAACATTTAATTTCAATATATATTCCTCTGATAGTTTAGTTGCCTCGACTACTTTATTCTGATGATTAAAATTTCAGGATAATAGTCCAGAGGCAATATGGTGGTACGTCTAGACACAACGGTTCAGTGCTCTTCTAAGCATATTCTTGCAGCAGGACATGCATGGACACAGACACAATATGACTATAAACAAACCCATTTGGATCTTCCCTAACCAGAAGGCCTGGATGGACAAGGAGCCTGCACTGCCAGATTGAGGAACAGCTCCTACCCCAGAGCAAAAAACCTTCTGAACCAATCCCCCAAGACACCTCAAATTACAGGATAAAGTCCTGTAATCTGAGGTGTCTTGGCAGATTGCCTTATATTCTTTGTATATGTACACATGTCAAAATAATCGGTCTGCACTGACACTTTCAAATCACTCGGAAACACGCTCAAAGTATAAGAGTAAAACATCTTAGCTTTTGGAAGAACGTTCTCTGGTCAGACAAGACAAAAATAGACTGACCATAACGATCAACGTGATGTTTGGAGGAAGAATAGTGAGGCTTGTAACCCAAAGAGCACCACACAGTGAAGAATGAGGGGTGGCAGCATCATGTGTGGGGTTGTTTTGCTGCAAGAGGGACTGGGGTTCTTCATAAAAAAACCTAACAACATGGCTTAAGGCCAACAAAGTAAATGTTCTGGAGTGGCCATCACAATCCCTGACCTGAACATTTGTGGGCTGAGATGAAAAAGCAGGTTTGCTCAACCTTACTCAGTTGCAGGAGGAATGGGCAACAACAGACCATTTCACAGAAGACATTTTGATTTGCTAAGGCACGAAACATACAGGTGTGATTGGCATCATAAAGAATGGCTGCGTCTCATTTAGGTGTATCAGTTTCTGGACTTGGAAAGGTTTATGTGACAAAGCCATTGTTAAGGTTATCAGTAACATGTGTGCTTTGCCTGCTTTTACAGACCAAAATGTCTGCTGTGAAGAAATCTGTCGTTGTGTGAATTTTGTTGAAGGTTACTCCAAATGTTTAATTGCAATTACTTGATGTAAGGCAAAGCCACCAAACATTAATAAAGGTCAACCTCTGGCCTTCAGAAAATGTGATAAAATAAAAAACTCTCTACTATTATTCTGAAATTTCACATCTTCAAAATAGTTGTTGGACTAAATTAACTAACAGATGTAAATATATATATATATATATATAAAATTTAAACTTATTACCTCAGACTATTTTCTTGTCCCTGCAGACTGCTGTCAATTGAAAAACACTGATCACTCAGTCACTCACAGAGCACACTGTGAATTGCTTTTGTCCATACAAATGGTGAGAAAAACTCAATCTCTTCATCCAACAGTGAAGTAGCACTTGCACTCAACACTCAATGAACATAGAGGGAAGACTGTTTGGCAGCCACGTACATGCAGAATATACAGGTTCCATACGGAGGCACTATGTGGGAAACCGACAGACTATACTTTGTCTCCGACACTCATTAGTAAATCCACAGGGAAATCACACACACACACACACACACACACACTATCCTCACACCAGCGTGTGGCCACGGCTGATCAATATTTTTATTTTTATTTTAACGAGCCTCATTCTGATGACTTATATATGTGTTATAGTGTGTTCACTGTGCAGATTTATAACAGGTGCTTCATCTCTCAGGTTTATGTAGAACTAGCCATTGATTTTGGCAGGAAGTAGTAAATGTGAAAGATGTGAAAAATGTTGGCACCTGTATTTTGCCTAAAGTGCTTAAGCAGAGTCTAAATTCAGACAGGTTATGGAGAGCACCCAGATATTGTTTTTCATGTTTTTGTTAGGGTTAGGAAGCTGTAGGAAGGTAGCAGGTTGTCAGGCCACGTTGAAAAGCTTCTACTTTTTTCTTTCTTTTTTTTTTTTTTTTTCTTTCAATCTATCCAATAATTCCAGGGAGCAAACCGTTCCATCATAAGCCAAAGCATAGACAAGCATGACATACTACTGAATATGCAGTAACGCAATGTGCGGTAAAATCCTTTGAATATTCAGTGTTGCAGCATGCAATAAAAATATTTTATGAGCTCAGTCAGGATGCGTAGCCAACTCCTTTTTTGGAGAAATATACCATGTGAGCATCACCTTACATGAATCCACTTCTTAGCAACATCCTGGGAATAAAACAGCAGAATATGTTATATTAACAAAGCAGCTTGATGGTGAAGCGTTGCATACAAAACTAAGAGAATGCGTGTGCTTGCTTGGGTATATGAACACTCTGGGGAAAGGACACTCTGCCTTCTCATACAAAACACTTTTTATCCCAAAGGGCTCGACTATTGAGACTTCAACAATGGCTGTGCAGAAAGCACAGTTCACTTCCTGTTCAGAAAATAATCCACTAAAGGAACCATAGCTTGAGTTTCCTACCTAACCTAATCTCCACTTTTTGCTTCTTTTATGCTGCATATTCGTCAAGTCACAAGAGACCCTTACCTTGTACTCATTGTGCATTGCTTCACATCTAATTCCAAGTGGTCTTGCTAAAGAAGTGGGAAAGCATAATTGGCACACAGGCTTTACACATAATCTCCATATTTATTTGAGGAATAACACCTCACAGGCCTGACAATCTGGCACCCCAGATCCTTTCTCTCTCTGTGCTCTGGTCTCACAGTGGGTGATCACCAGGCTGAGCTGATTCGCCCTGAAAGGCAGCACTGTTTAATGAGCAATAGAGGGTGTGAGTGAAGAGACAACAGGTGGAGCGTCAGATTGATGCTCTGCAGCTGGGGATGGACCACTTTCCTTGCCAGCTGTCGGCCCAGATAATAATCATTAAACAAGTATGTTCGCAAAAGTGTTCATGCTACTATGACATTTTTTCTGTTATTTCATCAGCTGTTGGGGGAAATAAGTTATATTCACAAGATGTTATTCATCTGGCTGTTGTTCAGGGACATCAGCTCTCAGCATGGCGGTTTTCCAGGTAAATATTGATATGTTTCTGATTCGCTGCTGTAAGCAGCAAGGAAGCTGCCAAGAAAAGTCTTGCAAACCGATCTGAATCATGATCTGTAGTATTTGGTAACAGCACTCTCAAAACTTGGCACAGCATAACACTGACTTCATTGCTCTGGGCATACCGAGTATAGTGATTTTTTCCGGTTGATGTTGCTCAGATCAGTTATTGCTTTCAAAGTCCGGTTCTGCCTCGCTTTGTCGCTCTGCAATCAATCTTCTCTGTAGCAGAACCCTTTTTTTTTTTAATACCTATTTAACTCTTTAATTGGTCAAAATGATAGAAACACAAGTTATTTACAAACAGTGTGAGCAGTCATTAATTTATCATATTAGATGTTTCAAGGTCCCTTGTGCTACTCATTGTGTAAAGCACTCCAACTGAAGCCTCTGAAGACTTCCTTGACTGTCTAGAAATTAGGCACTTTGAATAATTAGCATTACATTAATGACTCCTGATTGTGTCAATGAACAGTAAGTCAAGTATGCAGCGACACTCTCCAATCTGAGTGTTATGGTACACTGTGGCCTGCTAATGGTGTGAATACTGGCACATTTTTTATAAGTAGATGTTAGCATGTTGGCTCCAAGTTTGGAAGCAGTTTCTATGGTAACACTGCCCTATCTTCATTCCTCACTGGCAATCTGTAGATTTTGCCTGTATTGCTGATTAAAAATAAAGTCATTCTATTTAAACTTCCGAAGAGTAATTGCATAGAGACTTTGACACATATTTCATCCTTCATTATGACCAGACACATGTGCTTAGGTAGGCGGAGCTGCTCGCCAAAACCTAAGAGCTATACAGCATCCTGATAGCGGTGCTTAAAGGCTTTAAAGCTGAGATGTAGGGATGCATTAGAGATATTCTGGCAGTTTGCACACTCTGTAAGTCAATAGCTTTCAAAAGGCATTTCACTTAATTATTTCCTTACAAAACTGACCTTTGATCTTCACAGTAGAACAAACAAGGTCATGTGCAGGTTGCAAAGGCGAGACATATGGCAGATGAAATTATTGATGAGTCAGTCGCCCTCTTATTTACAACCTGCCGCTTCTTTACAGCAGCTGTCTTTTCATTCAAGGCTTGGCTTTGTGAATTTGTATTCTGAGTTACTGCAAGCTACGTGTACCTGCTAGAAGCTGGCTTAGTCTCTATGATCACATTCACCAAGCAGGGTAATAATAATAGACCCATTAAAAGTCTCGAAAATGTAGAGTTGGGAATTCAAGGGTTGTTTCCCAGCCGTCTTTCAGAAAGCAGATATACAGAACTTCAATAGTAAAACAGATGCTGGGATTGTTGTGAGATAAAAGCCTTCTGTTACAACAGCCGCACAGCGAGTCAAGAGGCTGTTACTGCAGGAAGTGGAAATGATCACTCACAATCACTCATCTCGCCTTGTCCTTCATTATGAATGACAATTATATCTACATGCCACAATGTTTCACTAATATCGTGCAGGATAAGGATGTTTTTTTTCTGAAAAGCTGGACTATTTAAAGCTACAATATGTAACATTTCCGCATTAAAATATCGAAAATCAACTTGGGCTACTGGTACACTTACATTAGATCAAGTGTTTCAAACAATGTTCAAATTCAGAGAAATCTGGTTCAACGTAAGGGCTCGTTTCATTTGGTCAGTGGAGTCACATCACCTTTACTGCCGATAAGATTAAAGTTTAATGTTACTTGCGGCTATTTCACATGAATATAGTCACTACATGCAATGCGAATGAAACTTTAATACATTACCTCACCTGTAAATATATTTTCTGCCTAGGTTTTCATCCGCAGTGGTGGTGAGAAAAACAACTCTGTCCTCTAGTGTCATTTATTATAACTCAGACCCCAAGTGGCAGAAATGACATGAAGTATTTTTACTATTTATCAAAAATATTTAGTATGGTTTTGTGCTACCGTCCTGATAACCCTTTTTAATGAACCCTGGCTCTACAACTGACTATAACACCACTATTCATTCGAAGTCATGGGAGTTGTTTTATGTGCATTTAAAAGTGCTAATTTATCAGTTGCACTTTACATTACAGCTCAGTAGTAACATGTGGTAGAAGAAATTTACATCCTCCCACAGAAGCCTGCGTTTCTAATATGAACAGACCAACACAGTGTGATGTTGACCTTGCGAGCCTTGTTTTTTGAGGTTTTTTTTTTTGTAGAGTCCCCATCAACCATCAAGGACTCAAAACCTTTGCAGTGCGTTCCTTCTGTGGCTACTATAGAATTGGCACAACAGGAAGCGACGGACTTGTTCAAATCACTCACCAGATGTTTGTATGACAATGGGGTTGGCTGTTGTGAGAAGGAAATTTAAAGGATGACCTTCACACTACATCAAAGCCTAGATGAGTCTCAGACTGATCATCTGATTGCTTGTTCTTCTTCTCTTTTTTTTTTTTCTGCTTTCACTTCAGATGATTGTACACTTAAAGAAATGTTTGTTCAGACGGTGAGGGGCAATTGGGTGCACAAAGCAAAAACAGCTCTGCAATCAGTCCCCTGCCTCTTCTCATGCACGGCGGAGTTTAAAAGCAGAGATATTAACCATTGGCATTAAAAGTTGATGATAAGTTCACCATAACTTCAATGGAGCAAAGACAGTGAAGGTTTACTAACTTTCTTTGATTTCATCTGGTTTTTCTGGGTATTTTTTCCTCTTAACCTTGTTGTTTTGTTGGTTAATTTGTTTAGAACAGTCTCCAGGTGTTGCTAAGTATACGATTCCCACATTTTTAGATTTAAATTTGTATTTTAAAACAGCACAGTGTTGTTGGCTTGAGACCTTTCTAAACTCTCCTCTTGGGTGAATGAATAAAAACACCAAAACGAGGCACACACTTCAAAACGGTGCGAATATTTAACTTCCCCTCATGTTACGTGTGAACTAATATGACACACGAACAGTTTGAACGTCTTACTTAGAGAGATCCATTAATGTTAGTATCTAGTTAGTCTTTTTGTATTCTGAATTAAATGACAGGTTCAGAGGTTGGCCAAAATTATTAAAGAAAAACAAAAAAAAACACATCTCGTTGCAGTGGATGCAAGGATAATATTTAGCAGTATTTTGAGATACTGAAACTAAACTATGCAGAGGCAGAGAAATAGCTGATGGCACAACGAGTCCTCATCAAACAGTACAGAACAGAAACACTGAGGGTCAAAGCGTTTAAAAGACCCACACTGTAGCATTTTGGCAAAGCTGAATAAAAAGAAAAGCACCAGTGCTTTGTGTTTGCAGATCTGTTATTATACCCCCTGCACACAAGTACAAACTGGACTTTCTTAGCAATCATAGGAGGACGACCTTGTATTAATTAGGGTGATGTGACTTTTGGCACCTATTGACCTCGGAGAATTTTCACACACGGTTAAAGAAAAGCAAACTAATTTGCCTTCAAACTAGTGTGTGGTGTTTTATTCACCGAGCATCTGCCATATTTTAAGGCTTGAATTTCATAATTGGTAGGAAACTGTATTACCAAGTGGAGAGCTAATCGCCTGCATCCTCTTACACTATTTGTAACTGCACTGATATCTAATGAAATTATCTAAATAAAAGGGGTACGACTCATAGCAAAGCACAGGATGAAATATCTTTGATTTGACTGCTCACAATTTTAAATATATTTTCCTGTTTGTTGGACTTTGAGGGCCTTGGACTTTACAGACCTACTCTCTTGATTTTATATTTCCCCAAGGAACCAATTAATGTGATTGGTGTGTGTCTGTGTGTGTGAGACAGTGTGTGTTTGTGTGTTTTTCAAGTACATGTAAGCTCATTTGTGGGTCTGGGAAGAGACAGCTCACAAGGACTTCCTTAAAGTAGCTGTCAGTCAATAAAATGCAGGATAGTGAATGGAGTAACTCATCGTCTGATTTTTATAACCTTTAAAATGTTCCAAAGCTCTAATCTGTACCTTATCATAAAAACAGGATTTCACTCAGGATAATAAGTATATCCCATAAACTAAATACATCACCTGACAGCTGACAGCGTGTTCACACCAAAAGCCTGTTCGAAGCATTGGAATCTTTTAGCATTTCATCCTTTACTTCCTTTTCATTTAGCAGGTGAGATATCTCAAGTTGTGCTATAGGCTGTGTCCTCACTTTATTTTTAAAACAGTTATACTATAAGCTTTTTATTATCACCTCCTGTTTATTTATCAGCTCTTTGTCAGACTAAGCGTAAAGCCTTCAAGAGTAGTCACCGGGCTGCAGTTATTTCCTTTTATGGTTTGGAACAAAGACAGTGAATAATAGACATAATTGCATGCAACTAAATACAGCCTTAAGTTCAATTACTTTATGATTGTTAGAAAGTACGTGACCTGACGTGTGATAGAGCAGTTTTTCAGGCTCAGAAGTTGTTTACAGTGAAAAAACACCTTTTTAACCTAATTATCATTTTGCACTTTTTACATTGATATGGTAAAGACTTTTCACGTGTCATAGGACATACAGTCTAAAACAAATCTAATGTCTTTTTAGGATTTTAGGATCACTCGGAGTTACTCATACATTTATTTTTGTAAGCCATTTACTTCATCTAAAGATTGTTGCACATAAGAGCCAGTCATATGCTTTAAAAAGTGAACAATCGCAAGTTCTGTTAACTGTCATATATGTCCAGCTTTAATGGGCTCTCATGTTCAGATATTCATCACGCAGAGCAGGTGCCTGCAGATACACATCCCACCATCTAATTACTTTGCAGAGAAGATGGCAAGGATGAGAGAGAGCTATGTTCAATATGCCTCACTCTGCCATTTTGTGATGCTTGTTTACTAAAGGGTTTCGTCAATCATAAGGCAGCCAGCAGGTGGCTGGGGAAACTACGCAGAAACGTTTCTGGCATTCTCGAGCGGATTAATTTCTGCGCACTCCTAAATTAATTATGACTGATTCACACCCTTGAGTGAATCCCTACATCTCCGGGTTGATCCCCACAATCTGTCCGTGGTACAGTAGCTCATTCCAAATCAAATGTCTACAGCTTTTTTTCTCATGTGCATAGATTCTCAGCTGCATGCCCTGATCACTTTTTCAGAAAATATGATTAAATCCTTGTGAAAAACATTCATGTCAGTAGGAAGAAGAAATGAGAGTGCCTAGTGATAGTGGTTACACCTGCCGTGTTTTTTTTTTCTTCCTTGAAACGCAGCTTGAATCCGAAGGGCCATCGCTGCCACTTTCAATAAACTCCCCTGAGTAAACTCAAATGCATTCTTTCCTGAGATGAGACCAGGCCACAGCTCTTGAGCACAGCGTACAGTTAATGACTCATGAGCAGCTGATTCAAGGTGAAGTTGGCTAATAGTATCTTGGAAGATATCACCTCAGCATTGGTGCAGCATCTAAATAAAAGCCACCTAAGGGCACCTGCTTTTAAGAGCAAGCATTTTTGTATTTCCAGCCTTATCTTCTAGTTACAGCCTTTATTAGATATTGGAAATCCTCAACCAATTGCCTTCCTTCCTGAATGTTAAGTTACTGTCAATAACATTTTCTTTTCATGTCTGTTGTCCCGAGGCACAACTCTGACAGTGTCATTGATGGTTCTGTCCTTCACCAAAGAGAGCTCTTCACAAGTCGAACCGTTGCACAGACTGAATTCGAAATGCTGAGAAATAGAAATTCAAAGCTTGAAGCCCTCAGACATAATGCATTCATTTCCATATGTATTAAACTGTAAACTTTAATTTCCTAGAAGTCCTTCAGTGTGGTAGACAGCAGCTATCTAGCTATCATTAAACGTGAAGGAAATCTCCTGACCAGGTTAACTCGTGCTGGAGATATTCTCAGGAGACTCCCGGATGTCTGATGCAGACGCGTTTATTAAACCACGCTCTGTCGGGAGAACAGAGATGAGGTTCCTCGCCTAACATGGCATTTTTATACCTATCTACACGTCTACATGTGTCCATGTCTACACATCCCAATAAGGCTTAACAAATCACATCTCCTTTTAATCTAAGGTGCAAAAAGGAATGCTGATCATGCAAGGTATTTTATTTTTATATTATAACATTAGACACTCTCTTACATCCTTGATGAGACAGACAGACGCTGATCATTACAGTCTTAAAAAGTGAGGTGTGAGTGACCTCTGCGAACCCATGAAAAAGGAAGAATTCCTTCACATTGATAAAATAAGGCATTAAATGTAGCATTTTCTCATTTTCTCTCGGTGTAAAAGAAAACTTAAATGATTTTTTGCACGAAATGACTTCAAATCTTCACTTTTGTTTCTTTGTATTTAACTATTTACTACATCTAATTCTGACATTGGCTCTTTTGCTATACCAAGAGAAAGAATTTATTCTAAACTTGCTCAATGTCACATGAGATACTTGGGGAAACTGAGGTGGTGCAACAGCTCTTGTAAAATGGCACACACTACTCACACCGCCCAGGAAGTTGCTGTGTGAATTTTACTGTCGTGAGGAACTGCGGAGCTCTAAATGAAATATGCCATGCTGTTGTACCATATGTTTCACAGCTCATCTACAAACTCTGATTGGGCCTTTTGATTACACTTTAAACATTGTGTGTACAAGTGTACAACCAGAGCATCTCTGAATGAACATCATCCATACCTCATCAACATAACATCAGAGTGAGTGAAAAATGCATTGGATGTGTTTTTCTCTACCCCTACAGTTGCCTTTTATGTCCTTTTACTACATTTCTATCATCCCACCACCTCAGCACATGAGATGATTTGCAGCCTTTTGGCCTCTTACAGTTTGCAAGTGTTGTAAAACACGGGACCTGAAAACTGGGAATGACTTAAATGGACTCAAACTGGGAATGTGAGACTTATATGCATCTTGAACCATGCAGCAAACAACATGCCCCATACTGAATGTGTTTAGATTTATGATACAGTGAGTGTAGAATAGCATAGGTGGATACTTGTAAAATGAGTACGCTCTATAATCTTGCTGAGTTTCTAGAAATAGAAATCATCTTAACTCTGTAATAAAGACTTTGGGACGCTTCAATTCAAGTCATCCACAGTATAGAGCTGTAGAAAACTGTAATGTGTAGTGCCATTTCCATTTAGAAAGGTTGGTCACATTTCCAAAACTGCTGTCCCCCCAGGATATCTGTCTCTCTCAAACAGCAATTTATTGAACAGGGGAGCTTCGTCGTTTCCACTCCTCACCGTCATGAGAAGCTGTAATTCTCTCTCAGTATCCTCAGCACGATCTCTCTCTCTCTCTCCTCCACAAAGAACCAAGCTAAGGCAACTTGCATACAAAATAGCTGACTCAATCATCCAGCTGCATAATCAAGATAAGGGAGACGGGGACAGGAAAAGGGAGATGTGAAGGCTAATGCGAGCGACAGCTTTAGCAACAGCAGCAAAACTACGATGTTTTGAAACAGTCATAACCACAGACATTAAAAGTTGGGAGAAGTAAGACAGTGATTCACACTGATGACACTATAGAGGCTAAGCTGGGGATGATCTTGTGTCTGAAATGACTGTAACGAGGGCAGCCGTTACAATGAATACAAAGCCTGCAGTTTCATGAGACAGATTGTTAAGATTTGATATCTTAAATGCTTTTCCTGCTTTAAAAAGTCCCCAGGATGATAACACGTTATTTAACCAGAATGATACTGCACTCCTACACTTCTACTGCAGCTGAGTGGAAAGCAATTAAGTCCGTTGTTTCTAGGCTTGTCATTTCTATTGTTATTGTATGACTGCAGATGTAGCTTATATTAAATGTGGGATTGCTTCAGCTTTATTTCAACCCATATGCAATGAACTACAGAGCACTCTAACCACTAGAATAACACCTCCTCCTCCTCCGACAGAGACCTTGGTTTCAGGGAGCCTTTATTTGTGTGAAAACTTCAAAGAGCTTTTTAAACATTTAAAAACATGCCCATGCTGACTATGAAAGTAATCAGTCCCTATAATCTTGTCTGCATTTCTAGTAAATTATCACATCTAGGATTCAATGTGGTATGCATTTCCCAGACAGATGGCACAGACGTAACAAAATCCTTAGCTAATCTGAGAGAGATTGCACAAGTCTACTGTAAGTACAAGAGCGTGTAAGACAACATAATAGGTCCGGGTCATGCGATGCACTGTGTTTAAAACTGTTAGAATCGCCAGAACATATTTGTCATGACTTTATGCATTTAACAGTGTGGATTCCTCCGTGATTCATGGGGCAAACCCGCCAAAGTGGGTGTCATTTGGGGAAGGTTTGAACGGCTCTGTAGGCCAAAAGACGAGCCTTTTATTCGGTTACTTTTTAAAAATTGTAATCGGACGAAGTGAACGCTGCAGAGAGTGCCCAGTTGCATGCGGATGCACGTCAGTTCGCGCGTCTGAATCTCTGATGTGAAGTTCAGCACCGAGGCGGCCGCGGGGGAGCTGTCCGCGGTGCTGAAGCGACATCTCGAGCGGGCGGTTTCACTGGAGGATTACAGTTGCAAAGTGCCGACGACTTTCACTGGAGCTGTGTCGGGTTCACTGTGTGCACAAACGACGCAAATCTAGCGTCCAGGCTGGCTAGATTAACATTCAGATACACGCGACGTAAGAAAAAAAAAACAAGAAACTTAACAGAATAGACACTATTTGCATCGTACATAGCAGTCCAATAAAAAAAAAAAAAAAAAGAAAAAAGAAAAAGTGGCCCCATGTCCCGTTAACAGTATTTCATCCAGGACGCAATATGCACCGACTTCACCCTGCCGACGTACAAGTTCAGCTGTATACTTTAATGAGTGCGTAAAAGCAGTTTTTTTTTATTAGTATCATGACTGCACACATTACAGTGGCGAAAATAATGCACGCACCGTGTCAAGCATTTCCTTTTTAACCTTTGGAGGTTTATTGCTCCCTCTATAAATTAAGAAATAAAGTAGGCTGCGGCATGTTGCGTGTAAACTCCGGGATATTAAAGTGCAAAATCCAGCAACGCTGTATATAGGAGCTTACCTGCTTTGAAGATCGCGGAGCAAGAGCCTCTTCCCCGATACAAAGCTGGCAGCTTACTGTATGTCACCACGAACGCAAGACATTTTCAAAGAGACAGCAGATATTTCTGTTCGATAGTGATTTGGAAAAAAAATGTTTAAAAAGCATCCAGTTCTCTTTCTGAAGACAGGGGGGGAAAAAATCAGCGGCTGACTGCGTCAAGTGGGAGTCTCAAAGATCCATTTAGCGGTGAGTGATTTAATTCACGACTGAGCTCCTCTCACTGCTCGCCTTTATGTATGCTGAACAGACCCGGAACCCTGCTTGGTTTCTTTTTTTTTTTTTTTTTTTTTCCTATTACACCGAGAGCTGACACCGGCGTTTAACCACAATCAAAAGGAGGCGGGTAGGTAGATGGCTATCGCTGTATTAGTTTGGAAAAAACTGCGGGGAATAACTGCGAGCGGAGCGCATGTTGATCCTCCAGTCTAGCCGAAGCAAAGTTTAAATCTCATAATAAGATTGTTTGTCACCGCGAGGCTATAAATGGTGGCGAGTTCAACACGGATACCGGGGGTAGGGCAATACGGCAAGTTGTGTGGCTGAGATGACAACGCGCGATAGCCTTCTTTAAAAATAGTTCAAGTGAATGAAGACGATCGGAGTAAAAAAAAAAAAAAAAAAAAAAAAAAAAAAAAAAAAAAGTGTCAGTTACGTCACGCGGGTTTAAGAGCTTGAAGAAGTCAAACTTTCCTCCTTTTTGTCACCACTGCGCTGGAAATGGTTTTGAAATGCTCGATTTCACAGTCCGGTTGGGGGTATGTTTAATTTGGTGTTGCATGGAAGGAGATATGTTTCCTCCCAAAAAAAAAAAAAAAGGTCCATTGGTCCTACCAGCAGGGGGCCTCTTAATAATCCAGAGGAGTACTTAATATGTCAATTCACCAGTATTTGGTGATGAGAATTCTTAAATTAAAAAACACAAGAGAGCATGACTGTGTGTGTGTGTTTGTGGAAATACTGGGTCTTTAACCACGGAATAATACTGGCATGGACGTTATGCTTTATCAGGCAGTTCAGGCAGTTTTTGTTGCGGCAGTTCAGTGTATCCATTAAAAGGTCTCCACACACAAATGAAAACAGGCCAGGTTGCAAAGGTTGTGGCCTGTAAATTTTAGGTTTAAATAGAGGGGGAGCAGGGAAAGGGAGGAGTCCTGGCAGCTGCTGAAGACGACCATACTTCACCGAAGAGGTCAAGCCCAGGTTCTTGTGATAGTAAATCAATACATATCAATGATAAATTATTGAATACAAGTGCCCACAGAATACAAATTCCCACCTACTGAGCTGCGTACAGGCAGTGTGACACGCTAAATAGGGCAGGGAGATGATATCAGCATAAATGCAGGTTTGATTCTTGATCGTTTTCTCTCTCTGCGGGTTCACGCATAAGAAAAATCTAGATTATGCAACCGATCGTTAATACGCAGATGAATGAAAACATTTAATCAGAACATGGTTAAACCTGATGTGAAAGTGATCAAATTGTCGGTTGAGACTTTAATTAAAAAGACGTTAATAGACATTTCCCTGCTTAAACGTAGCTGTGAAAAGAATCTGCTATCTGCCTCAAGGGTTAAACCCAGATAGCCTGTCCCTGTGTAAATGCAGTCCCAGATTTAATTTATGGAGAGTGCAGCCTGATGTCCTCTGTAATGACGTAGTCTGGGGGATGACCCGAGCAAATCGTGAAGCAGCAGCCAGGCTGCAGATGCTCTTCTATGAGAGAGCGCAAGCGGCTGTGTGAGGACTTGGCACAGATGCTGCAATGTCTTGTCTCATTGCAGCAGTCACATTGTAGCTGTGAAATGTGGACATTGCCAGCCTGGCCCAGGAAGTCACAGCACTGCAGCTGCAGCACCGAGAATGACAGACACACTGTATCATGCTCCGTAATATCATCGTGACCCCTGGGCAAAGCCTGATAAGTGACCTCATACCCAAAGTGTAGCCTCTGAGAACTTGTGCTGCCACTGCTCGCCACCTTGGATTCCAAAAAATAAAGGTTTAAAGATATCAGGCTCCGCAGTTGGCAGAGTAAAGAATAGGTCACAGCCAAAGGTCTTATTCTTTTTTTTGAGCAGGTAAAGCTACATGAAATCTGCCAAATGCCAATGTTTCTGGTTCAATATGCCATACACAGTATTTCAAGGGGGTATTTTTAGTATAGTTCTTAGGTGCAGACGTCTATGTGAAATATTTTCTAATTACTTTTTTTCTTTTGTTTACTGTCATTCAGATGCATCATAAGGACCTTTTAAAGTGCAGCAGATGGGTTGGGCTTGATGGGCTTTCATAATGAACATCCCCAGCTGAATTTACCTTAAGGGCATGATCGCTTTTATGTCATCCAGGTATGAGCTTCAATTCCCAATGGACCGAAATGTCGCTGTTCGTATACTAATGATGTATAATGCACAGCGGTACATCAAGTATAAGTAATCAAGTATGAAAGGGAATAGTGCCAGTGTTCCTGTTCCAGCTTTTAGCAAAAGGTGAATTAAAAAAAAAGGTTATTTTTAGTGTTTACCAGATGACTTTTCTCTTTCATATGCGATTTATGCACATTGAATGCCTCACACATACTTAATAGGGTCAAATAAAACTCCTCAGTGATCAGGACAAATAACTGAGCAAATGAAAGATTTACTTATCGGATTAAAATGTTTACACATTAAGGAAATTAACATTTTCTAATTTTCTCATTAGACCAGAAACACGAATGTAAAAAAAAAAAAAAAAAAAAGCCTCCAGTACCGGTTTCTACGTCTCTCAGACTGCCTTGTTTTGCATCGGAGAGAGTGTAGTAATTCTCTATGTAAATCTGGAGAAACTGTTACAAATGAAATGATTATAATGTCTCTAAATGAAGTCCACGCTGTCCGGCAGAGAAGAAAAGGAGGCAGATAGGTGGAATGTATTATTCAAATCCTTCATTTACTGCCTAAGCCAATTTGGTGCTGAGGCAAGTAACAGGGCTGGCAATAATTCAGGGGAGGAGACGGTGACTGCTGGTTGATATAATGGAATATAGGCTGTCAGTGAAGGGCAGGAGATCCATCTTACTGGATAAGCAGGGGGATGGACATCTACAGCTGCTTCACCAATGATAATGTTATGTGGAAGAAATAGAAAGCGGCACTCAGAGGTGCTTGTTGACATTTAACTGTCTTATGTACATACCTTGTTATTGTCCCCGTGCAACGCACAAACTCAGTAAACAGATGGAGTGTAGCACCTTGGAAAGGCGGCAGAATGAAGCGATTGCACGTGTTGTCTCACTATTATTCCACTGTTACCGTCTCTGTAACTAAAAGTACGGACTGAAACAAATGAATTAACTCAGCATTGGGAGGGTTACTTTTAAAACGTACATTCACGAAAGATGATGGAGTACGCGGGATGCATCATGGTTTGTTTGCCGTCTTAGCTGGCGAGTCATCCTCCTCATGTGTCCTTATCTGTTTATTTCCTGTCTTTGTGGGGTTTTTTTTTCTTTTCTGTCTCACCTGTGTCTTGTTAATTATTGCCCCTGTTCCATTTCTCTGCCCATCTTCCTCTCGGTAATTTTCTACTCATCTGGCCACGCCTCCACTTACCTGCAGTTTCTCTCCTCTCACCTGTTCTCCGTTTTGTAATTACACAGTCGACATATACTACTCACCTTCCCTTTGTCCACTGTCAGTTCGTCAACATCCACGTTCCAGCTTTTGTCTCATATTTCCTTTGTGTTCCTTTTGTGTTTTTTGATTTTCCCGGTTTTTGGACGTTAGTTTGTTTTTACTTTGGATTACTTCAACCTAAGCTGACATTATCACTACATGTAACGGTGTGTGAGTGAAGGTGACGTACACTCAATGCTACTGCTTTAAAAAAAGAGATCTCTCAATGTAATATACATTGAACACTTACTGTAGAGACATAAGCTATAAATAAATGGAAACACAAAAGCAGTGGGATGTCTCGTTTACCCAGTTTGTCTTGACTTTTATTTTCCACAGCATTAAATTGGAGTGAAAGCCAGTAAACAAAGATCACAGCTAATCTATGTGAATTCACAGTTCCATAGTGGAGCATTGTTTGTTTTCAGAAGTGCATTTTGTTTCGACTTCTCCTGGTACCAGAAAAGGCAGTTTCTTTGCCTCCTCTGTTTTCCCACAGCGTGAAATGTCTGAAAAAAAGATAGAACATAAACAATACTGTAAACTTACTTAAATCCCTTTTTTCCATTTAAAATCAATCAAACGCGACTTGATTCCCACATGTAACTCCGTCCTTTGTGTCGTGTGTGTGTGTGTAGGCTTATGTACACAGCCTACTATGGTACAAATACTCACCGCGTCGTAAATCAGCTTATGGGAAATTAGTGATGCCTTTTTTAAAACTTCAGAGTGAATAATGGAATTTAAAAAACAAATCCCTTTAAAGTAATCGATTGATTTTAAGATCGTAACCGGATTCTGATTACCACCCATTTAAATTGTAACTGTAACTAAACACATTTAGGCGTATTTTGTACAATGCAAACACGCACACCCTGTGACGGTACTGATAGCCATTACAATTCACAAAATGACCTGGCCTTTTTCCTATTAAATGGTTATTTTTAGGCGGAGGTTTTCCTCACTCGAACCAGGGGTCAAAGGACAGAGGGTGATGTATTTTGTACAGATTGTAAAGCCCTTTGTGGTGACACTCTGATGAAAGACGTGGTGATATCTTGTAAGTATTGCAGGCATACAGCTGCTCAGATCTCTCTGATGTTATCACTGCTAGTCAGTTCCATGAAAGCCTTTGCATTAGATTTTAATGGCTTAATCTAAAATCTACCGAGCAAACAATAACAAGCAGCGATAGAAAGAAAATTACAGTGATTATAAAATATAAAAAATATGTACAGGCACCAGTTTAACCTGTGCTGCTCTAACCAGAGATTGAAATGTGCAAACTAGCTCTGAAGATTCATTTGCATAAAGGGGTAGAACAGTGAGTGCGACTAGGATACAACACGAATCCCAAAGCACGAGCCTTTGTGGTTTTTCCATTTGCATTAATTTAAATTTGAGTCAGAGAGATAACCTGTTTGAGATTCAGTAACATCTCCTCTCGGGTTTCCCACTATGGGGTTCCCAAAACTTGGAAAAGACTTGCAGCTGAGTGATGAATTTTTTTTTTTTTTTTTTTTCTACTTCATCCACCCACACAGGTTTGGGCTCCGTTGGTTAGAAACTTCGTTTTCTCTGCTGAAATATCAGTCACCCGTTGACTAAGACAAGGAGCCCAATTTGTGATTTTATCCTCTTATCAGTGCCTCTGCAGGGGGAGCGAAATGTCGCTTAAGCCGACGTATTACCCTTGGTGAAGTTTATTGTCTTTCTGCTTTGCCTGTGTCTGAGCTCATCATCCAGCAGTCAAGGTGTCAGACGTACCTCATAATTTCACCTAGAGCCAGAAAAAATTAGCGTGAGGGTCATACATGCTCTGTAATTTAGCGAAAATTATGTATCCTCTCCGCACCCCCTCCTCCTTTATGTTCCCTGTGAAGCTATTTAACAGCCCGGGTACAGAGAGAGAGAGAGCGAGACAGACAGCTTCGAGTGGAGAGCAGAGCGTGGGCAAACTCAGCCAACACTCAACGAGGAGGGTTGAGGCCCCATGGTGGCTGCCTCAGCGTGACCGGTGGGATAAACACACCACCTACACTAAAAGCCTTACAAAAGAGACACGGCTATTCCAACAGCTGTGACATGCAGCTGGTACACTGTGACTCGGGAGTGAACAAGGTTTATTTATGGTCGAGATGGAAGAAAGGCTGAAAATACCTGATGTGGGTACTTTCAGCTCTCCCTGTTGAGCTACTCTGGTTTAGGTTTAGACTTCCCCAACCAAGGGAATGGAGCTCTATGCCTGTGCAGCTCATATTGATACACTTACAGGGAATGCACAGTGGGGTTATTTTGACAGTGGATGCAAGACATATATAATTAAAATTGGCTAAGTGCCTGTGTGTCTGCTTTGGTCATATTTCTACCAACTACTTCTTCTTTATCCATTACCTTGGAGGCAAAAGGGGGAAACAGGGCTATGCCTATATTTTACACATAGCACCAAGGAGAATTGCACTACATGCATGATTCAGGGGCTTGTAAAGCCTTGTGGGCTCAATTAATTCATTTTCGACAGGACTATGAGTAGACTCTGATTTAAAGTTGTGTGACAAATTGATTTAATTTGAATATCTTGACAATTTGACATTGCAGTCAAAGGAAAGTGCTTGCTTTGCATATCCTTTCCCATCAAGTTGATGACAATAAGTTTGCATGGGATACCGGGGGCTCATTAAGGGCCTAACAATGGGGAACCTAGATTGCTCCATGGTGCTTATAATGATATTATAAACAAGAACGGCAGCACAGGATGTAAGATAAACTTTACAATACCTCTGTTTTTGAATTATTCAAATTTGAGAGTACTCAGAATGCAGAGCAATCCCCTACTAGGGCCTTTTATTAACAAGCTTGGCTGCATGCCTGTGAAGCCATGAGATCCTCTGACTCAATGCCATCGTTTATACAGTCAGCAATCCTCTCACCTGTCTGCACACATACTGGCAGCCGTTTCATAGCCCAGAGGGGTAAAAATAACTACTTAATTATTCATCTTGTGGAACTGATGCCGTCTTTCATCATCGGAAATGTCTTGAGCAACATCTCAACTAGACAGTACAGACATACAGTATAGCAATGTGAATGCAACACAGAGGGGGGGACTCAGTCTGCCATGTGCTGCCCATTCAGGTTCTGTTTTTGTTGTAATTATGCCCTTCAAATGAACTTTCATAGTTTGAAATCCATTCATATCACGGATATTCATCTAATGAGTCAGCCTTCAGCGTTCTTATACTGACAAAGATTCAGTTTAGTTCTGATTTTATTTTTGGTGGAATACGAGTACAAATTTGACATACTTTACTTGCATATTTCCCAAAGCAGCAACTTCATACTACTACTCCATTATATTTCAGAGGTAAATGTTGAACTTGTTT
>JAPQRN010000026.1:16979099-16990996 GCA_037367275.1 Coranthus polyacanthus
ACGCAAATGATTCTATTTCAGGAGCAAAAAGGAGACATAAAGGGAAAGATGCAGCAACATATGCTGTGACAATTATTTACATTACGAGCTGTGAATCCTCTCTTAACCAATATCATCACATGCAAACCGTGCCATCGTATTTCTTGTGCTGTGAAGGAAAATTATCCATGAGTGCTCTTAATGGACTCAAGAAATGCACAGGAAAACACATGGGGATGACAGGGTGGTTTAGATCCTCCCGTGCTTATGAAAAGTGTCAAAAAGGTTTTACATATGTAAAAGCATATCATCGTGTCACTTCATTCACTCTAAGCTTAAAAGGCAGCATCTCAGCCTCATGTTTTCCTCTCTTTAAATAATTTCAGCTATGAAATGAATATGCTCTGTACTTGGTGCCATTTTCTAAACGTTTCTTTTCTTCTTTTTCTTTTTAGTCATTGACATTTCTATGAACCTACAATCAAACGGTTATGGGCACCAAGCAGATATCAGACCACTAGTGTCTACCGACTTTTAGACTGAGAAATAAAATACCTATTAACCTTTAATATTGTTCAGCGCATATATATAAGAGCCGGAGTCCCAGAAATCATTAATAAATTGCACTCAAGTGGCAGATCTAAGACCCTGCAGTTATGCGTGTGCACAGACACCGGCTTCATCAGCTTCCCTCATCTGCATACAATCAAACTGTGCAGCGAGCCATTAAGCAGGGAAGACTTATGAAAAGTCTATATTGTCTTGACCAACAAAGGAGGGAAATTAATCAGTGTGTCTTGAGTCAGCCAGTCTTGAGCTGCCTGTTGGTGGTAAAAGCCTTCCTCAGTCCTGCAGCTGCAGGCAACATTAAGCAGGTTCAAACCAAATCCCTGTCTTGATACTATAGGCTGTAAGTGTGTAGTCAGGACACATCGCTTCAGCGTGAAGACTCGGAAAGTGAAGCAGTGCTTTCAGTGTCTAAAGAAGATAGATAATTTTCTCATAAAAGAAAAACAGACTCATTATTTTGATGAGAAACAGCTGGTGTGCTGCCAATTAGTCACTGAATTTACATTATTAGTGAGATTTGCTGCTGGCAGAAGTGTTTTTTTTTTTTCTTTGTGTGTGTGTGTGAGAGAGAGAGTGAGTTCTGAAAGAAAATTGGCTCTCAGCAGACAGGCTTCCTTGTCCACTCTGAACCAAAGAGGGATATTACTTTGGCAAAAGTTTGGAATTGCAAAACAACGTGTATGCAGAAAAACAAAGTCAGTATATGAAAGCTGGCAAATCAACATGGCAGATGGAGTGAAAAATATGGGATATGATTGCGCTCTTCAAAGGCACAGGTCTGTGTTATATCCGTTTTTTAAATCAATAAATCATGGAGTTTGCACAGATGGCATTTTTATTCCATTCAAAATAGATCAGAACGAGCAATGAATACTTTAAGTGAACGTTGACACATGTCACCGGGCTGAACTCTTTCTAAAACCCTGAATGTTGGTTCGCTAATAATTACGTGGTGTAATCGGTGACAGTCTCGAAGGTAAAATGAAAATGAGACCTTCTAACCTTTCCACAACAAAGATCTTTACGGTGCTGATTTAACATTCAGGGGACATTTTCACTCTGGGGAGGTCATGAAGGTGATCGGGCTGTTGAATAGGAAAGCATTTGAAATTATAATTTTATCAGCCCAAAAACATATTTTTTTTCATTTAAATTCCTCAGTGTGATAAACTTTGCCCAATTAACATTCACCATATGCGACAAAGCGATAAGTGTGTTTTTTCAGCCGGATGCATGCGTCAGAATGAGCATTTCATCGTCAGATTTCTTATCAGTCCGAAAAAAACCCCCCAAAAAAACAGCACAAACAAACGTTCAGTGGAATCCCTTTGTTAGCCCTCACTGTACTGGCAAGTCGGTGACCTTTTTTTGTTGCAACGAGTCCTCCAATCTGAACAGCCATATTGGGTGTTTGTCCTGCCTTTTGATACAACACGATACTTGCAGCAGCATTTGATGATTTAGGCACAAACAACAACTTGATTAGAAAAGATGGGCTTCGTTGTCATGGCTTCAGTAATTCCTTTTACCGAATGGTCAAGGTTACAAGCTACCGATCTCAACAATCTCAATAACTCTGAGGGAAAAACACATTTCATAGAAACATCCTAGATATGTCTATATCGACATCGCACTGCTTTATCTGCTCTTAGCGCTTTTGGTGAATGAGTGCTGTAATAACAACTGTGTTTATCAAAAACAACAGCATTATTCAAGGTCTTATGGTTATGTTTAGGCACTGGCAACACTGGGTTAGCGTTGGAGAAAGAGACCAGGGTTTGATTTTAATCCAATCTGCAATCTGTTATTCATATTTAACACTAGAAAGACAAGAGGTCGCTTTATACCTAAAACCACCAAACGGGTAAAATTTACCCTTGAGTTTGTTTAATGATCATCTGTGTTTTGGTTTTATAATTGAATTATCTATTAGAATCACTAGTTGCTTTTTGTCAGTACAAATCTGTACAGTCTAAAATCACACTGAAAATAGGAATCAGAAGGAAATATTTTGATATTTGTTTGTTTCATAAATCTGTCTCTTATCTCTTATAAACTGTTATAAATGACTTGACATAGTTTTCAGGTCACACACTAACAAATGCATTTCTACTGGGATACATTTTACTCCGTGCAGGGTCTTTTCTCAACCCTAAGCAAAGCGTTTTTATCGGCAAAACCTGACTCAGATTCTCTCCTATGGCGACAAAGTCCTGGATTTGGTAGCGAATCCTTCAATGACAATTTACATTGAAGTTACACGCAGTTTAAATAAACATTCAACTCGTGACTTGGTTGAAACAAAACAGTCCTTTGGAATTTTCTGTGTTCCCGTGTTGTTTCATACTAATCTTTTGACGATGCAGTTTATCAGTTTTTCGTCTCAGACACACATCTCTGTCTTCAGTTCAATCACAAATACACAAGATCAAAACTAGACGAGTCGTTCATCACAAAACCCTTCTATGAGAAATATGAACACGTCAAACAACCTTTAGCTCCAGGCCTCTGCTGCAGTTTGTTTCAGCAGTAAGGTGCATAGTAATCGACTGGTTCACGTTCATTAAGAGGTGCGGTGCTGGGTGTTCATTTTCAATCTATTCCAAGTGAAAATGCAAACATGTTATTGAATTATAGCTTCAGTAGGTGGGTGAAAATTCTGGGAAGGTGCCGTCATGGTTTTAAAATTACTCCCATTTTTTGAATTGCTCTCAGCGTTTTCACATCAAATGTTGGCAAAACTGATAGTACCCCTGATGGTAAATGTTTTGCTATAACATGTCGTGAAATGGAGCTTTTTCTTGTGCTTCATACAAGTGTCTCATCATGATAAATGTAACTCTCTACAGCAAGAAACAATACGTATATTTCAAATGTGTATTTCCAGTCCAGGCTGCATTGTGTTTTAAGTGTCTCATTCACATTTGTTGTTAATCAAGTTACATGTGTCCCTCGCCGCTGTAGTTGTTTAATTTAGATTGCCTTATTGCTCCCAGTGTCTCTAAAGCACACAATTGCCCAAATATTTGTCCATCTAAATGAGGGGATAATGACAATAATGTTGTTACAATGTGCAGTGGGAGAAAAATACCACACGATTTGCAGCTGCTAAAGAGTAGAAAAGACAGAATGAAAAGATAAACTGCCTTTTTTAGGAAAGGTTAGATGATTTGGGGTGCAATCCTTTTGACAGTAATAACACAAAACAGGCAGACTTTCATCCTTCTTAAGTAATGTATTCATAAACCCTGACCCTCCTACAGTGCATGGCTTTGTGAGGCTTACAAATAAGCATGGCTGTGTGATTTTTTTTATTTTTTTTTCTAAGAATATAAGCTCAGGTAAACCCCAAAACAAGCATGCCTGTGCCTGTAAACCGTGATCCTGAGAACACCTTACAGACAGCACTGACACTGGCTCCCAGTCCAATATGACAAACAGATTCTCCTGTGTGTCCTCAAATCTCATCGTGGTCTTGGACTTCTTTGACTCACTGACCTTCTCGCTTCCTTCCTCCCATTCCCCTGCTGTCTGCCTTCAGTGATAAACTCTCATCTTGTTTGGTTACAGACCGGCAGGGCCGCCGCCTTCCTGTCGTGAACCTTGTGTCCACGTGAAGCCTCAAGTCAAATCTCCACCAAAGGGTGAGAGATTTAGAATAGAAGATTTAATGCATTTTTTTTTTGTTGAGGGGACAGATTTTAAGAGAAAAAAGGATCTTCAACCACAGTATGATTCAGAAATAATCTCTAATTATTCTAACATGCCTGAAACACATATCACATGAGGAGGGGAGCTGAATACGCCGCTGGTGTTGAAAACTACTCAAACAAAGCAGCTCGTCTGCTGTGACTGTAGCATAGACTGTACATAATTAGTGGACAGAGGAATCATGATGCCACCCATTGGTTTCTGAACTGCCTTTCTGAAGCCAGTAGGCTGTGATTTGGCCATCGCCATGTTGGCTTTTTGGAGGCAGAAGTGACCATATTTGGACAAAAGATGCAGCGTGAGGGGTCATGGGTGAGGTAATGCTAAACGCTAGCTTAATGTCTCTGTAAAACTGTAAACTTCATCAAGCATTGTGTAACAAAGTCATTTTACAGTCTTGTTAATGTAACCTATTAACCACAACTACAATTCGAGCTGTCCGGCAGGAAAAAAATGTGTTTTATTAAATAAGCAGAAACTCAGCAGGCGAGCAGTCATAGAGACCTTTCAATCAAAGCCCGACACAGCAGACATCGAACTATTCTATAGTTCTATTCAAAATGAGATCTTCCAATGAAGCAATAATTTAAAGATAGACCAGAACAGTTATTAGAGGGTCCAAATAAATGAATGAGCCTGGAATGACTCCTGGAAAAAAAAATGTGACTTTGTATTTTTAGCGTGAAGTTCAGTGTAAGTCTATGGGAGTCAGGGGTTTTTGGAGCCACCCCCAGTGGCAGTCAGCGGCATTACAACTTTAATATACTTCCGCATTGGCTTCAATTTGGAGCCGAGGTCCTTGTAGAATTTACCTGCACAAAAGCTGCTAACAGAGAGTCTGTAATTCAGTGTCCATGCTGAATTAACAGCTGGTATCATAACACATCCATGACCGGATGTCAAGGGGGACGTATTGATTACATTGGGAGGTTAACACGATGGGGTAGTGTGGATACAGGTGTAAAGGTTATGTGTTTTATTAAAAAAAAATGTATTGAGAGAATGACTCCAGTCATCCTTCATATATTGTCTTTCCTGAACACATTAGCCAAGGTCTGTGTCATGGGGCAGATTTTCTACAGGCAATTCTTGATTCCTGTGAGATCACTTAAATTACAATATGCTGAAAGGTCAATATGGAAATTATGCCCAGTGATGCCAAAAAACTATCAAGCACTGCATCTTTAAAGGTTTTCAAGACGAACCTTTATCTCAGTCGTACACACTGAGTTTTTCAAACTTAATATTTAACTAAATCCAAACTTTTAAAGTTTGTTACACTCAATATTTAACTGCAATTTAAACGTTGACATTGACACACTAATTATTTCACAAAATGCATTACACTCACACTCTCCAATATGACAGTGTTCTTTACCAGAGAACAGTTATTTCATTAGTGCTGCAAACAGAGACAAATCAGACATTTTTTGACAACATTTTTTTCTCACATCTCATTCCCTTCACACCCACACTTTTTTAGAAAACCTAGCACCCATTCTGCATGCTTTTGATTCTGATAGGAACCTTTGCAGAGAATTTAATTTTGACCTGAAAATAATATATCCCTATTCTCAGCAACATGTTGCTTTGAGATTACAGGCTGCCTCAGGCATTTCTAAGCAAGAGACTTTAATTAAAAACACTTATGTGCAGTTTCTCCACTGATGATTATATTCAGTGGCAGTCAAAAGAACTTGCTTTAGTAACTGCACTCTTAGAAATGTTCAATAATGACTACATGACTGAATACATTTTGACAATACAAAAGAGCAAAGCTGAAATGTTTGAGTGAAAACAGAGGGAAATAAAACACTTAGAGCTAAGTTAACATTAGGCAACATCAGATCATTTCTATTTTATTCGACTTCCGAGGTAAATGTGATACCGATGATCCCTTGTACATCACTCCTCTGTTTTTCCATAGTATGCAAATCCCCACTGTTTAAACAATAGTGCACTTTTAAAAATGTCATTGGGCTATTGAAGCTTCAAAAACAATACTGTCATTTTACCTCGAGTAGGTGTGGCATAAAAGCTCTCGTTTTTTTGCAAAAGTGATTTTGTTTTTTCTAATGTGGCTGCACAGATGGTGTCACAGAGCTTTCATATTTCTGCTCAGTCAGTGTCCATCAACTCAGGCCAGAATTTCAGAGAAGAGACCAGATCAGGCTGGGACCTAACAAACAAATGCAAGAAAATACACAACTCTCATACGTTACTTTATTTTTATTTTATTTTTTTTTTACCATAATCCTTCTCCTTTTCTGCGACCATTTAGAAAGCAGATTCAGTCCATGTAACAACAGACATCCAAAGACAGAGTGTTGACAACTCATTGGGTTTCTGTCAAATGTCTGAAGCTGTTACATAATTTTAATCATAACATAGAAGTCAGGTGTAGTAGGTTTATTTAAAAAAAAAAGAAGACAAAAAGGCGAAGGCTGTCTTTGCCTGATTCTTTGCAGCTGGCTTGGACATTTGTGTGAAATAAAGAAGAATCTTGCAGTAAGTCAGCTGGTGTCGCTGAGTTTTTTCTTTCTCACATTTTGACTTTGCTGGGAATGAAGAACGTTAGGTGAGAAGGTTATAAGGAAGCAGACAGTAGTAGACAGCAGCCCAAACCTTGACGCCTACTGTAGGTGCTCAAACAAAGAACCTGGTGAAATATTTCTTCAGTGTTCACTTTAAAAATGTTGAGGTAAGGCAGAAACTGCTCAACTAAAATCTGAGTAAAAGCTTAGAAAAAGATGCCAAAAATGGCTTAATTTTTTTTTATACAGTGATCGATTTTAATTTGGCACACTGATCTCCTATTCAGAGGGATCGTAAAAATTAAATGAGAGTGCTGTCCAAACTTTCCTACTCACTTGCTATTAATTTTAAATTGTGTGAGTATTAGTGTAATTACTGTATTTTACAGAGTGTTACATTGTGAGCTGTTTGCATTAACGTTGCTTGGGTAACGTGTTTATTTAAGCCTGTCTATAGTGATTTTTAGCATCTTTCCGCACTAAAGTGTTCAGTTTTTTGTCCCTGTAATGTGTTATTTTGCTGTTACTGAAGAAATAACGACTGACAAAATGACACTTGAGATGGAATTAGCATAAATCTATGAGTCTCTGCTCCAGTTCTGAACTCCGATGTGCAGCGAGTTATAAATCTCTGTCCTGACAAATTAATCCACCACAGTCTAGGTAATTAATGGGATATATCAGCGTCACAGATATATTTACAGTTAAGGACAATGCGGACGAGTGTTAATCAGCTATTGTCAAAATACTGCAATAATATGCTTCAAAAACAGCAAAAAGCCTTCACACTCAGCCTAAGCCTCCAGATACCAGAGGGAAACGTGTTTAACATCTGGCTGAAACTTGCCTGCATTCTACAAGAGGTGAGAAAATCGTGATTCTGTCTGAAGAGATCGTCATATGATCTTTTGGCCAGATCACTCAGCCCTGTGAGCATATGTGATTGTGCATAAAATGTCTGAAAATGATTGGCGGTTTAAGTATTTTGCTTTTGAAACTCTGTGGACAACCCACAGACACCAGGGGTCCTTAGGTCCTCGGGAAGGATCGGATCCAACTCTTTAAATTACTTACTGTACATCAGCTGCCAAAAGACTAGATAAATTGAATATCAGATGTGTCTACTCACATGACCTCGGCCTCTGTACTCTGCCAACAGCTGTAACCTAACTTTAACAACATTTAATATGGAAGAATATGGAATTATCAGTACTACACCCTTTGCACTTATGAAGGTATTTCACTGTAACTTTCCAAGCAGCAGCATTAGAGGCGCTGACATGAAGTGTATTCTACAGCGGACACTGATTGATCATTGATGGAATTATTTATTTATTAAAAAAATTACCTAATTAATCGCACAATTTGCTGTAATTAACCGCAATCAATCACATTTTTACCTTTGTGATTGATTGCAGACTGAAGCTTGAATTAATTGATATTTAAATGTACATTTAAATATCCCAGGCCAGCTGAAACACCTCACCAGGCAAGCGTCCAGGAGGCAGCCTGATCAGGTGCCTGAACCACCTCAAGTGGCTCCTCTCGATGTGGAGGAGCGGCTCTACTCTGAGCTCTACCCGGATGGCCGAGCTCCTCACCCTATCTCTAAGGGAGAGCCCAGCCACCCGGCGGAGAAAACTCATTTCCGCCACTCGTATCCGCGATCTTGTTCTTTCGAGGAAGAACATCCATGCAAAGACATGTGCACCTGTTATGAACTCAGGTGCACAATAGAATGTTGCTGTTCTGAAAAACAAAGGTTCTCACACAAAACACTGACATCGTACAAACAAATCAGAGAATGTCTGCTGTATAATGCATTTCATGCCAGTGCCTCTAATGCAACTGCTTGGAAGGTTACAGTAAAATAACTTCATAAGTGCAATGGATATACTCACTTTTGGGAGCTACTGTATGATTTCACTCATGCCAAAAAAATGTCATGTTTTATTGTCTTGGAATAAAAAGCCATTACAATAAAAAGCGTCATACAAAAGAAATACCATCCAGGACAGTGTTGCTCATTGTGAAGAATCATTTGTGCAGATCTGTCTAATATTTAAAGTGTGACGATACATTCTGGACAGCATCGAGTGTCTAGACTGTGCATCTTGATAAAACTGCATTTTTGAAAATGTATTTTCTGCTTGTCTTTCTTTTGCAGTGATGAATCACCTTTCTTCAGCAATGAAAAAGCACAAGTTGTTGTTGTTATTAGTTTTTGCTCAAAACTGGCAGAGACAGGAAACTGCAAACACAAACAAAAGCTATAGCTGTTAGTGAGTGTGAAACAGTGCTGATGAAATGCTGTATTTAATTTTGGCAATAATAATCCAACAATCCCTCTATGTTAAACTGTGTCATCTGGATCGATGTTTCAGTGTATTCAGCACAAAACCAGTTACACTCTTATCCTTGAAAAGTCATTTTTTGACGTCTTGTAACTATCATCTAGTTAATATCTATAAACAACCAAGGTATAGACCAACACACTCTCATGTTAACCAATCGAAACATTTATTAGCCTCTTTATGTCAAAATTTCAAGTAACTCGAGTCAAACACTTTGACTAAACACAAAATCACGTCACTTGAAACTTAAAAACTAACGTACCCGATTGCCTCAATTACACCGAGTACAACTAACTTCAGCCTCTTGAGTAAATATCGTTTATTAAGCACAATTTTCTGGGTCTGGATCTGAATAAATGAGCATTGAAATATTCGTTCAGTGTTTTATGTTGTGTAACTTATCTAAATTAAAAAAACACTGGCTTTAACGAGGGCTTTTTGCATTTTTTTTTGGGGGGGGGGCATTAGTAAACAAGTGTAAAAAAAAATGCACAATATACCAAAAAGTCTCTTGAGTGTAGATTATATTTAGATTTTCCGTGTGATAAGATAATAAGGATGACATTGTTGCTGAGTAGCAGATGCAACTGTGGCAAATTAAATTAACTGCTTATTCTTTTTTTTACCTCTTCTTCTCACCTTTTTCCAAGGAAAAATAATTGTGCTCCTTCTACATGTGTTCAAATGGAATCAAGCGACCACTGCTATTATGTCATGAATTTCTGTGCGTCAGCCCACACAGTGTACGCTTCACTGTGCATAAACAAAATAGATACGCATGGTATGTAACCACACACAAAAGGCTACTTTAAAAGATTATATACACTGTGACAATCATTTAGCTGCCCTGTTTTAGCTGAAGAGAGTTAATTTAGGATATGCATGCAACCAATTAACGAAGCCCACATGTGTGGGATGCATTTCTCTTCAGCTTTACAGTCTTTGCTTAGGTTTTCATTGACAGAATGGATATCTTGACAATTTAATGTGCCTCCAGTAATTCTCTCAAATTGTCCTTTTGGACTAAAGCCCAAGACTGAAGCCCAGTAATGCCTGAACTACATTAAAACTGGGCTTTAACCCTTTGGCACTATTTCAGGTTATGCAATAGCTAATCATTCTGAGTGCTTAAGAGTTTATTGGGATGCTTCTATACTTAAAATAACTTGACAGGACCACATTGACTTGCACAGCTGGCTGCTGCCTTTTATGTTGCTTATAAAACGTAACCCAGACCACCCCCCAGATGTATTGTGTTTTATTGTCTTACAACATGGATTTAAAGAAGATTTAATGCGGCTTTTGTGTTTTTGTTGACACTGATAAACAACAGAAGGCAATTTAACATCGAAGTAAATCAGATCTCATCAAAATAATTTCAATTACAAATGTAGCAAATCGGCATTACACCTACTTTTAATAGGAATCCTTTAAATCGTCAGTGGTGTATAGATGTTTCATCGTTTGCTAAATAAAGACGTTAGCCTGACAAATTCCAAAACAGCAGAGAACACTTTTTATAGACACTGTCAACATCCAGAATGAGACATCATTGACGTTTCAGACTGAAAAGGTGAATGACTAAAGTAATGATTCATTCAGAGGCAGGAGTTTGAAGGTGAAAATTGTTTTAATTTACACCATGTCAAGATACCATCAGACTGTGAGGAACAGCAGCAGCAGCGAGCACTGAGAGACAGTATGAAGAACGTATAAGGTAGCATGAAGAAGTGCTGTCATAGCTGTAGTGTTCGCAGCTGCACGTCTATTGAAGTGCATTTCATACAGTGCACTCCTTCGTTTCAGACTAATGCTGCTCCTTCTGTTACACGTTCAATACACGAGGCTTTTTAAGAAGTTAGGACAGGACTTTTTTAAAGAACAGGGTAACAGATTTAAGTTTCAACATCACATTTTGATCTGAAAATAACTCCTGCGGCTTAACTGGCGATGACATGGAGCATATTCCTACTTCTTGTGACAAGATATTTTTCACATTTTAACTAAATATGTTCACGTCAAAGCAAGATATTTTCTTCTTACTATGACATACAATCTTATCACGTCATAACTCATGATGTTAAAACATGATCATGTTTCACGTTATAACATGAAACTTTTCACATTATAACATCATACTGTTTTTCTTTATCAGGATTGAGTTGCTTAGTTTTTATGTTGAATATCTGGCGTTTCTTTGTCTTTAAACATCGTGGGACCATGTTGGAAATATCTGTTTACACTTTAACATATTATACTTTGGATTTTTTTGTCTCAACATCTGATATAAATATCATATCACAATGGTTTACCATGCACTGTACTCTAGTTATGCACAAAATAGCCTAAAGGAGATTATATTAATGTTTTTTAACAAACACCTAACTCTCTCCATCCGTTTACTATAAACCATTGTCTAAAATTTCCTGTGCTCTTGTTTTCAGTTCACACACAGTTGTTTCCCTTTTATTTCCACAAGAACAAAGCTGCATCTGGTCAAAAGAGCTGACTGAGTTGAGGTATATTGTCAGTACATTTTCAGGTGTTGACTCTTGATTTTCGAGAGAGAGCAAAGAGTTTGTGAACTGAGTTGGATCACATTTTGCTTTGAAAGTTGTTTCAACTGGACTTTTTTGTACACAGGCTGTTATATCAGCCGTGATGTTCGACCCACTGAGCCGACTTTCTGAAGAAAACGGGGAGGCTCAGTTGTTTGTGTGGTGCATCCATTGTGTGTGTGTGTGTGTGT
>JAPQRN010000026.1:17026184-17039045 GCA_037367275.1 Coranthus polyacanthus
ACGACAGCCAGTCACGATTCACCAATGTTTGTTTCCAGATACTTTTATTTCTGAGTTTAATAGTTTTATTTTTTTTTTGGCCTTGCACTGACTTATTGTTGTTGTTGTTTTCTGACTTGTTTCAGATGAACGTCTCGTTTGAAGACGTGGATCCATCAGCAGACAATAATTCGGTAGTTCACCTGTCTGCGCCAATCCTCCCAGACAAGTCAGACCTTTCCAATATGACCATCATCCGGACAGGCAACGGGACAATCATAGAGAACGAGATGTTTTTAAACACACTTGCTGCTCAGGCCCTCTCAGGGATATTTGTGTGGTCCGCCTTGCTCATGACATGCCACCAGGTTAGTCTGCATTCATCATCGCATTCGAAAGAAAATTCACTAAAACACAAAATGGAATAAAAATCACTGCATGTTGTAATAGTCTGTAATAAAGCCGCAAAGCGTCAACACCCTCAGTAATGGAAGTGCGTAATCAGAGGCCGACAGATTGCACCTCCCTCGCCAGAGGACACAAAACGAAATCTTATACTGTATCCATAAAGGCTTATTGCTAACAATGAAGTGTAGTGTCGGTGTCCCAGGCCACGCTGCTTATTTTCATACTTAAACCGACACACTGTCTTATCTAATCATAAAGTATTTTTCTTTCCAGACAGGTTTATTCAGGTGCTTTGTTTTTTTTTCGCCTTGCCGAACTGCATCGTGGGAGTGTTTTTTTTTTTTTTTTTTTGCTTATTTCGGAGTTGACGGAGACTATCTGATTAAAACGGAGAGAAGCTGATTGCGGAACAAAGGATGCACAGTTTGCTCTCTGTGTGATGGAGAAGGGATGGTCTGAAGGAATAAATGGCTGAACACGAGCCACCTTTACCCACAAACCACTGCAAACCACTGCCGCTGTAAATGAGTGTTTTCTCTCGTGTCGCTGAGTTACCCACTGTGCGCAGATAATGGCTTATCATTATGGTTTTATCATTTGCAGAGAATGCAGTAGGGTGCGATGTATTATCAGCAGGGAAATCAATTGATATTGAGATTACATTTACGGCTCTGTAAAGGGCGAGGGTGTTGTTTCCCCGATCACTGCGGTTTTTACTGTTGTGCTATTATTTCCCAGATTTAGTTTATGATTTTACAGCTTTTATATTTGCTCCTCTGTTCAATAATCCACCAGCTGAATTGTTGTGTTGCGTGTGTTTTTCCTCCCCGCACGTAGTCCGTAGATGTATATCTCGCTCTAACGTGGCCGCGTTACAAAGTTGTTTTGTTTATTGAGTAGCTTCATAACCTTTTTAAAATCCTCACAATGCTTGTGATCCAAAAAAAAAAAGCAGTCCTCATTTAAACGCGTGACTCCACATCCAGCAAATTGGTTTCTTTCTTTTTAATATAGCTCTTGTTTGGCCAAACACAAGACATTTTAATTGAACAAATAAATAGCAAGTGTGCCAGAGGGAGAAGAAAACAGGTTTGAAACAAACATCCCTTCTGTCACACTGGGAGAATAAAATGGTCTGCAGGACTAGTGTTGCAATGCTGGTGGTGTTTCATCTGAGTTGGCTCCAGAGGATTGCTATAGACTCTTAAACTCACATTCTGAATACTAAACACCGATAGACAATGACCTTAGATCCTCTTTGCTGTAGAGTTGCCAATACTTTTCAGACTGGTAATCAGTGGAGTGTGGCTCATTTTTTTTTTTTTTTCCCCTCGGTGGGTTTGAAAGTCCCCGTGGAACTTGACAAATTAAGGATTAAAAGCATATTTCTATGTAGTTGTAATGTGTAGAATCACTTTTTGTTTTAGGATTTCTCTGTGCTAAAGTCCTATTGTCAGGAGATTTAAGCTTGTGTAGGCGCAGTGTGGAAATTAGTCTGAGATTTATGTAGGCCTGAAGCCGTGATTGGGCATGTAACCCGGGTTTACAGTCAGGTCTCTGTTATGAAGTCTGGGAGAACGTAGTGTTTATGGTATTTTATGTAAACAGAGGACGTCTGTCCACAGTCCACTTGACTTCACATGCAGAGAGAAAGGCCATCGCACAACCAGCTTCACAGTAATCATCAGCCTTTAATGTGATTCTCTAATGGGCATTTATTTAAACTGCATGCGTCAAGTAGACTCTCGAAGTCGGGCAGCACCAAGATGTAAAAGGAACTTCCAAAAATCAAATATTAAAATGTTCAAACCCAGTAATGGATAAGGGTCCGTCTTGGATAAAACAATGCCAAGCAGAAACTGCAGAAAAGGGAACATATCTGTGCTGTAACTGCACGAGTTAGTGTTCATTTGTGATTTTAATTTGATTGGCCCAGATTAAAAGATGGTGGAAAAAATTAGGATTTTGTTGACTGAATAAAATTTTATTACAGTCAGCTGAGTGTTCCATGAACTGACACACGAAAATTGTCATGATGTTGTGTTTGCCTTTTCTCTCTTTACTTACTGGTCACAAGTGTTGTGAGCCTGGTGTGGATGGTCCGTGGCCTCTTTTTTTGACATAACAGGTCATAACCATCTCAGCCGATCAAGAAAGTAGAGATTTTTGTTTAGTCGTGTCTTGAAACTGCTGTTTTCTAAACACTAAGTCATCGGTCATTACAAGGAAACTATTAACACGTCTTTGGCATCACCATAAAAGTTTCCTGATGTGGAGTTTAACGTCTCTTTCTGTTGATCGTCCCCTGTTTTATCAAATTATTTAGTCCCAACCTCAGCCTCATTACAAATATCAAATTGTGCGTTTACGTAGTTTTTATTCGTCATACCAAAAACGGATAAGAATAAGGAATACCTGATGTGTTGTTTTGTCAGCACCGTTATCAGCATGAAAAAGTGTCATTGCTAATGTTATTGTTTGCCAGTGGTGTTTTAAGTTGTACAGTATAAGGTGTTGCCTCTAAGTTTAACGCAGGGACGTTGTGAAAGGTCATTAATACTGGGAGTTTCTCTGCTGCTGCATTTCATTGTAGCTCATACGCACACAGACAAAGCAGTCAGCGGCAGATAAAATGTAGCTATAAATAATACCCAGATAACAAACATATTTGGTTTGTTGCAGCTTTAGTATTTTGACATATTACAACGTGGTTTGTATCACTTCCATATCCGTGCAGTTGTAAACAACCAACTTATTTTTTCCGCCTGCTGCCATACATCAGCTGATGTGTTTGATAAACATTTTTACTAGTGATATATTTAAAGAAAGGCCTGGAAATTACAAAGTGTTCTTTGTGACAGGTTAGTTTTATTATTGGTGGATTTTCTTTCGATCGGGCCAAAACATTATAATCACGATCCATGACCTGAATCGCAATTTTCTCACCTTCTTCTTAGTTACAACCAAACTACTGTTTTCTAGAGGTTTAGGCTCTTTGTGATGGCTTTTTGTTGTTGTTATCTGACCAGAAACTGTGCGTTTTTGCATCATTTTGGACCATATTATTGCAATATTTTGAAAGTAGTTGAAGTAAGCACTAGTCCACTTTTGTTTAGTTTTTTTTAACTGAACCCACATCTGTGACTCTGCAGTGTTTCCGTTTCATTACCTGGACTGCGGTCTAATTTGTCTGGCCCGGAGCCTTATAATGAGTCAAAATGTTTTTACACTCTAACGTAACTTTAAAGCATCCGTGTAAATCAGAATCACTGCACGTCGGAGTTTAGAACCGGACCAGCAGTTCATGAATTCACTCCGGCCCTAATTAAGATATATGAAATGTTTGTCATTAAGTGAAGTGTCTTTTAAAGCATTTGCTTTTTCTCACACACTCACGTTATGCTTTGTTTGTGTATTTGTTGCAGATCTACACACACCTTCGGTCGTACACGGTCCCTAATGAGCAGCGTTACATCATCCGCATCCTCTTTATTGTCCCAATTTATGCCTTCGATTCTTGGCTCAGCCTCCTCTTCATCAGTAACAACCAGTACTACGTCTACTTCGACTCTGTCCGAGACTGTTACGAAGGTAGGTATCGTATACCCCCTCCTCTTTTTGTCCCTGAAACCGACCTTCCTGGATGGTCATTGTTCTCCTGGTCTAACATTGACAAAGAAATGGACCCTGATCTCATATTTTAGACGGGTACTATGACGAAGATCCTGACCAAACTAGTTTTTCAGACCAGATACATTGTTCTCACTTTGCTAGACCTTAATATTTGAGGTGTTACATTTCTAAGTTAGTAATTTAAGAAGCATTGTTCTGATTTTTTTTTTGTTGTTGTTGACCATTTTGTAGTGTTTGGAGGTAAAAAAAAAATGCTGTTTAGGTGGACAACTTAAATCCGTTATTTTGCAGTCATTTTTTTTTTTTTTTTTTTTTTTTTTTTACATTTAAACATCAGTTAACCATGTTCCGTATATTGTAGTTTAATTGCCTTTCTTCGTCCTAATTATGCATTGACGTTAACACCACAGCACTTGGCCAGTGGCAAAGGTGAATCATATGCAAAATGGATTACAAGTAATTTGAGAAAGGGAAACGTAGGAAATACATTATTCAGGAGATTAGTTTCCAGTTTGCAGGCTAATTTTGTGGCTGATTGATAGTGCGGGGCATCAGAAAGCACGGAGACTGGAATACCACCAGCGGTTCCGTCTAAAACATAATGAACCTTCTCTTGACTGGACACCATCTGCATTAGCTTCATTTAATCCCTCCTTAAATAGCAACGAAGGATTAGGAAGGGATTTCCAAGACACAGAACCCTTGGAAGCTTCTTAATGTAAGGACTGAAACAGTTATTGTTCCAAAATGTAGGACTAATTGTTTTTATCATGTGAAGTTTTCTCCTCTGAAGTCACTTGACCTTTTTAAATAGCAGATATACTTGAAGGTGACGGAGAAATTGCTCTGCAGTTTATATCACACCACGGCACAGTTCACATACTATGAGGCACAGGGTGTAAAAGAAGTCATTGTTATCTTTGTGTTACAGCATTTGTCATTTATAATTTCCTGAGCCTGTCCTTTGAGTATCTGGGAGGAGAGAGTGCAATCATGTCGGAGATTCGCGGGAAGCCCATACAGTGAGTGCTCTCATTTTTTAATCCTTTACGCAGTCACGCACATACATTAACATTAACACTCTACATACTTTGGTTTTGGTTTGAATTTTCTTTAGATGTTTCTCGTAGGAAAATGTCTGATCTGCATCTTTTGGTCTCATTTTTGATTGGTATAGGTTAACTGTGGCATGCTTTTAGCTTCCCGTTTTAATCGCAAAAGGTGCGCGATATATCTGACCGCATTTGAATCAGCCATAAGTGTAAATGTGAGTCAAAGTGCTGTCGAGTGTTTCGTTAATCTGCGACACTCGTCCTTTTATCTCTGATCTTTTGCCCGGCCTTGATGGGTTGTGTTTTATGGTTTTGTCAACCACAGGGCAGCAGCTCTTTGCCAGGTTATAGACACAGTCGATGTGACTATGTCAAACATTCACCTTAACATATACAAGTGGAAACGAGGTGTAAATTACCAATATTTTATGTATCTAATTATTTTTAAAAATCCACATTTCCAAACGGTAATATGCATGTCTATAATTTTCTTTTCTTTTTCTTTTCTTCTTCAGTCTCACTGGTATCTCATATTTACCAAACTTGGTTTAATTTTCTGCCATTCTTTCAATCAGCAGTATGATGATATGAATTACACATAATTAGATTAGATTCCACTCCTGGCACAACGATCAGTATGTGAGTAAAAACACGATCACATTATTTCAGCTGCTCATTAAGATCATCTGTGTCGCTATTATTAAGTTGCCCAGGATAAGTGGGTACAGCGGATGGCTCTCCCTAATAATATTTTACATCAAATTGAATGTGTTTCTATTAGTAGACCTACTAAACCTATAGATTCAATGTCTTACTTTACAAGAAACGTGAACAGATTAAGACACACATCAGATGTGTTCTTTGGGCGAACAAGAACAAGGATATGGAAATTCTGCTTTGCTTCTCAAATTCACTTTGATTCAATGCCCGTGTTTTGACTTGCAAGTTCTACGACAACATCCGAGTGCTAGGGGGACTCTGCAAAAAAAAAAAAAAAGGAAACACAAAACTGTGGATAGACTGTTAGAGAAGTAATGAAATATTGAGCGCTATGTTGACACAACAAAAAAAAGGACTGCACTATCATATAGTCTGATGGCTGGAAGCACCTAAAGCACTCAGTATAACACTTTGGAGTTAAGAGGCTGAAGGTGCTCGGTGGCTGCAAAGGGCTGATAGATAGCTGTTATTTAGGACAAGCCTGAGTCCTAATCTTCATCTGTGCTGCTTGCCTCAAGCTGACTCTTTCTCTGCAGTGTATTTATTCAGTTTGCCTCGCTGCCTCCTGAACCGCCTCCTATACACAACACCACCGACTAAGAGCATGTTAGGGTTAATAATACTGTTAAAAAATAAAAGAAAGAATGAGCTTCGTATACAGACGAGGTCAGAAGTTTACGTACTGCAGCTAAATGCATTCAAAATGCTTTGTCTCAATTCTGAATGTTTCAATTCAGTACATTCTTCAGTTAGCACAACTACTTTAATGTGATGTTGTGGAATTGTCGGTCAGTGAAATGTCAGTCCATCTAGTGTTCTAGTACTTGAGGTGGGTCCACTTCTGAAGGTGTTGGTCTCGTAGAGGACTCCGTAAAGACCACAGCTGTAGGATATCACTAAACGCCTGGTGCGTTTTCTGATTTATTTGTCAACATCGTTTTTTTTTTTTGCTAATTCTTGATTCGTTTTGAGGCCGCCTCATTCTGTTATTATCTCACCCCTTAAATCACATCAAGCTGTAATATTTGAAAAACGTGGTTGCTGTAATGTACTGTATCTAGTCTGGTCTCGGTCTGGACTGAGTCATGACCTGATCTCAGCGTAGGTGGTCTTGACTACAACACTAGCTCCACCCTGGTGTTGTGGATGGTGTTCTTTGGGTCACAAGCTTCTCCTTTCCTCCTCCATACATAACATTGATCATTATGGCCAAACAGTTCTATTTTTGTCTCATGTGATCAGAGGGTATTCCTGCTCTTTGTCACAGTGTTCATTTTCAAACTTAAGTCTTTCTTTTTTGTTCTGGTTTTGGAGTAGTGTCGTCCTCTTCGGGTTCTGATGATACTTCCTTTACCAGGACTGTTGTCCTGGACTGAACCTATTGCACCAAAATACATCAGTCAGTACACGTCTCTTTTCCTGAACAATTCAGTAGCCGTGGTCCCGTGGTGTTAATATTTCTATACTACTATTTTCTATACCGGTGAAATTGATACCTTCAGACTTTTGGAGATTTCTCTCTAAGAGAAACTAGACTTGTTTTTTTTTTTCTTTCTAAAGTCTCGGCTGATTTCTTTAGATTGGACACTGGGTCTGAGGGGCAGACGTAAAATACAGCCAAAGGTCTGCCCTCCCAATTGACTCTGAGCTAATTAAAGCTGGTCTGAAGTTTCTGAAGTCATGAGATCAATTTCTGGAAGCTTCAGGCTGTTAAAAGTCACAGTGAATTTGACGTCTGTAAACTTTGGGCCCTCTGAGAATGTGATAAATAAATATAAGTTGAAATTAAAACTTCTCTATTCTGAAAGTTCACATTGTCAAAATAAGTCCCTGGACTCCACTAACAGAAGGAATATTGAAACTTAATGTTCAGAACTGTGGAAAAACCTGGCCATGACCGGCTTTTAAAGAAACACTGAGCTTTTGTGGCAGCTTTGCACAGAAGAAAATAGTGTCTAAACTTGTTTTTTCCTCCACATACAATAACGTCTTCATACATTATGTAGCTACTGAAGTATAAACATTTGTGTATTTGTGTTGGTGCAGTGTGTCACATTGTATTAAACTGTACTTTTTTCTCTTACCATCTCTACGCGATGTATGAACTTCCTTCTGTTTATGATGTGATATCTGTCATCTTTTCATTACTGACACAGCTTTTGTTAAATGGCACATAACTCCCTGTGTTCACAGGTCAAGTTGCCTCTATGGAACCTGTTGTCTCGTTGGAATGAGTTATTCCATCGGCTTTTTAAGATTCTGCAAACAGGTGAGCTTCAATCATCCACTTATCTCAGCTCTAGATGTGCTGCTTTGACCACTAAAGTAAATGTACACTCAGTGAAAATACAAATACATCAAATTGTTTAATAAAAAAAAAAAAACTAAACTGCGCTGTAAATTACCATTCTGTGCAGATTCCCACACTGCTCAACAGTGACAGCTGTTATAATTGGTTGTGTGTTTTTCAGAAGAGAACATCCACTGTTTTTTTTTTTATTCTTTGTTTTTTTTTGTTTTTTTAAAAAACAAAAGCAATTGAGGCCAGGTGAAACGAGCTTGATAATAAACACAGAAAGATGATATGAACTGTCAGCACAGAGCATCCTCCCGGTGCTACACAAGCTCCCACCTTAACACTGATGAAAATTGAAACTGAGAGTTGTGTCTTCCAAACAAAATACATTGTGAAATGAACATTTTTTTATGAGCAGCAAGTGATAAACACACGGTGTGCCAGGAATTCTGAAAAACTGCAAAGGCTTTTTAAAAGGAGCAAAAGATGTCAAAAAGGGATATTTTTAATGAGGGCAGTTGAAGGTTAGGACGGCACGTGCAATACTTCAGAAAAGAAAAGAACATTATGTGGTAACATTGCGGTTGCATTCCGTTTGGTGAAGACTATGCAGTGAAATAGAAGGCTTATAGTACAACATCACTGTGAGTCAACCAGTTTAAAAACGGGTCCTCTTCATTGTCATTCATTATACATGAAATGATCAAAATTGTCATGTCGAGAATGTCAAATGCTACTTCGCTTGTGAACTTTCACGCTGTTGCTAAAACAAAGTCCGGGGCTACTTGAATCTAAAATAATGAACTGAATGGAAAAACTGCTGTCATACATATTCAGTCTAACTCGATCACTGAAGCATGCCGTTATACTGATGACTTAATGTTGCGGCTTGAAGAACACATCAGTGTGTTTTTATTGAGGGAGAACTTCAGGTGATTCAACGTAAAACATCTTCAGCTCATCCAGGCAACGACTAAAACTAAACCGACTGAGGCAGCGCACAAAGATATGGAGGCCTTGATACTTTGGGATTTTTTTTTTTTTTTTGTGAAGCACATTAAAATTCTTTGCACTTTGCGGAAAACCTTCAGTGTGTGATTAGAAGAGAAGTTAACAAATGAATCACTGATATGGAAAGCAGCCTAGAGTTATAGTGGTTCATGGAGATAAGGTTAGTGGATAAGCTGCTCTCGCATCCTAAACTGTTTTTTGACATTTCAGTTTTTAAGTCCTTTATCATATTGCGGGACACTTCAGGGCTTGTTTTCTGAAGCAGCGTCGGTACAAACACCGGTGTAGCCCCGTGGATCTTAAGGGTAGCCGTGACACTGGAGCCAAAGGATCTAAATAAAACAATGCGCACATGGGTATGACCAGCAGTGAAAGTCTTAGTATCATATCCCTCTAATGCATCAGTTGGTGAAGCTTCCAACAAAGTAGCCCAACACCTCCCAAAAATGAATCAAGACATACTATTGTTTTATATTTTAACATACGATTTACACTGACTTAAAGGCAAAGTATGTAACATTTTCCTAACAAAAAACAATATATCCACTCGTACAATCCTAATCCCTTTCGATCATCACTTCTGACCCTCTGTGCAGGTAAATCCACCACCACGCACTGACAGACCCTGCCCTGTGTCTGTGTTTTCTATTTTCCTCGTGTTTTTTGAGTTTTTACTGCCAGCCAATAACGGCATTGCACCGGGTGAAACAATATAAAAACAAAGCGACACCAGTTCATTCAGCTCTTCTAAGGTCGAGCTCATACCGTCAGTGGAAAAGCGGCCGCTAGTCTGAGAGACAAAACTCTGGGCAAATCACACAGACACGTCTCTGCCTGTAACTTGTCTAAAAGACCTGTCGGACGCACACACACAGAAGAGGAGGAGGACGTGTGTGTGCGTCGGTTTTGATCCTTCCTAAAACATTCCCATAGTGTTGCGAAGGTGTGGGTGTGTTTTGTGTTTTAGATTATTACTGTTTAACTGCTTTTCTCACTGCTGGCTTCACCACCGCTCTCTGTCCCTCGTTCGCTGAGCAGAGACGTGGAGCGAAGTTTGAACTGTGTAGTTTACAAACACAAGCGAGAAACGTTACATAGTTCACCTTTAACATGCGCCTCAGTCCTAGATTTTATGCAAAAGGTCTATATTCAATGATGCACTTCATTCATTTTAGGTAGAAAAGAGCTTGGGGATAATCTCTCAGCATTATCACTGGGCCTTGTGTTTTGAATATCAAGCATGCCAAGAGGTGTCACAGAAAATGATTTGCTTTGAAAATCTGGTACGAGGACATTCATAGGCAAAGCAAAGACTGTCTGTACCAAAGGCTTCAAAGTAAATCATAAAAACAAATAATTATTGATGTCATTTTGTCAGTGCCACCGAGATTCTGGCCATTCCTAAAGCCTCCCTCTGGGTAATCAAGTTAAACACTCCTGGTCTGTTGCCTTCAAGTGCTGTAACAGCGATTAAAGTTTAGAGCAGCCTCTGTCAAATTGGTTGGTTCACGCTTCAATAGTCGACACAGAGGACACCTGTCCTCCAGTCTCATATTGCATGCAGGTCTGCGCCCCTCTTCATCTTCTCTTGTCATCAACATTAAGACATTAGTATCAGATGACTTACTTTCTAGGATTGACAGAAACACACCTTTTACCAAAGGACATCATCTTCTGTGTGAACGGTGGCACCTTTTTTTTGAATTCAACATTGTACTGTCACATTTAATAGAAGCACTGAAGAGTTCCAGTCGAGTTTGGTTGGATTTTAGCTAAGTACTTTTACTCACGTACTCGAGTAAAAGAATATGACGCATTACTGTAGATTAAACTAGACAATTTCGTCTTCAAAGTAGTTCAAATGAGCTCAAACTTAAACATCTACAGCAATAAAATGGAACCGACGCATTAATACAGCAGTAATATTAATCCATTACCATTTGATATTTTGACGTTTTCATAATTTAAATACATTTTGCTGATAATACATACTTTTACATAAGGTTTTGAATGCAGATCTTTTACTTGTAACAGTGTGGCGTTAACACTTTTCTCATGAATACATTTTTTTTTTAATGCTGAAACATCAAATGCAGTGCTCACAGTGAAGGTGAGACGTGGCTGCTGGTTAGGTTAAACCGACTGTGATACAGACATTTGTTTGCCGTCAATGAGCAGGTACAGATTGTTTCATTCTAATTAGATGCTCAGACAGATTTCAACACCCGTCATCCTCCTCCTTCACCGAGTCCTTGTTTGTTTGGATGTCTCATTCTGTATTGTAATGTGTTCTCCAGGCGACTCTCCAGTTCTGCGTTGTCAAACCCATCATGGCAGTCATCACCATCATCCTGCAAGCCTATGGCAAATATCATGACGGAGATTTTAAGTGAGCAGCACCTTCCTTGCCATTTTATTCTTGGTGTATCTTGTGCATCCATGTCGTCGCCAGCGGGCTCATCCGCTGCTTATGTGCACGTGGAGACGGTGTGCAAACAGAGATAACTTTATCAGAGCAGGCACATGAAATGATTAGAACTGATGGGCCTTTTTCCAAGCTGAAATTTCAGGGGTTCAAACTTCACTGTGCATGTTCAGGTACTACACTGGATGCTTTCCAACCTAGCACAGAGCGGCCTCTTGGGTGTTGCTGGTTTCCCAAAGAATTATTCTGGAGATTTTGATATATAGACTAAAGAAATGAAATTGCAAGTTTGCCCCAAGAGTTGTAAGTAATTTGAAATGAAGCCGTCTAATTCACAGTTAGTCAAGCACAGTGATATGGGGGAAGGTGCATTGTTTCATTTCATTCTATTAGTGTTTGGGTGTCGAGTGATACAAAGAACAGGGATAAATTGCAGACTGATAAATGTGATTTTAGGTTCTGATCATTCCACGTGAGCCAATAAGGCTCTACGGAATATGGAGAGGGTAATATATTCAATAAAACTGTCTGTAGCACGCAATCAAAAGCTATAAATCCCAAAAACTCAGACATATTTTCAGGTACTCTTCTCCAGTGCCTCTTTTTAAAGATTCAGCTGTGATAACACTTGTTTCTAAACTTCTTTGAGTTCAACAAGGGCTTCTGACTGAAGTTTCTAATCAGCGTCGCATTATCACCCTCTTAATGTTGAGCTGAAAAACAGTCTGTTTCTCTATATAATATTCAATAGCAAAATTAGCAGGGAGAAATAAATCCATTTTTTTTTTTCCCTGTATCATTCTTTAAACTCTGTATCAAGACCGTGATGATTCACGGATTGTTTACTTGTACGCTTTCAGCCAGCCATGCTCTCTTTACTGCATGGGAGTAATTAGTGTAGTCACAGCCGAGTCCTCAGAGACTCTCTAGAATGCAAAGAGGCTGCGAAGGCAGGCTGACAATGAAATATAGACGAGACTGCAGGCTTATTGGATGCATCTTAGAATCAGAAAGCCATGCAAAGGGAGGCTTTATCTACCACTAAGAGAACTGAAGAACTGCGTTTCCTTCTGTTGAAGCTGAGAATATGGTTGTAGAGATGAAGCTAAAATTGGTGAGAGGTGGTCGTATATGACTTTTTTTTTTAATTTATTTATTTATTTATTTATTTTAGCTAGATGCCAGTAGGCTTTAGAATTGATTTTAAAACTTTGACTTTTAACGCCTTCCGCACCAGCCCATAGCCCAGGGGTGTCCAATTCCGGTCCTGGAGGGCCACAATCCAGCATGTTTTAGATGTTTCCCTCTTCCAACACACCTGATTCAAATGATCAGCT
>JAPQRN010000026.1:17057663-17075206 GCA_037367275.1 Coranthus polyacanthus
CCCGACTCCACCCATCCACCGTCCACAAACCAAAACCACCATCACCACCACCCCCACGGTGAACCATCTCCTTTAGGGTCAGGTCTATGAAGTATAAAATGTGCATTGACTGACCCACAACCACACACACAGACACACAAACCTGCAAACAAAGGAATTTCAAGAATGTAAAAAAAAAAAAGTTCACGGGAAATGAGAAAAACAATATTTTCCCGCATGTTTTTCATTAGAAAAGTAATCTTATTTTAAGAAAATACATCTAATTTAGTCATAGTCAGGTATTCCAGGCGTATCGATACCAGTTCCTAAACCGTACATTTTAAGAATACGGAAATTACGCTACATATTACGGTACAAATCTGCCTTTCTATACGCTCACAGCAGTTTCATGAGTTCAGTCAAAAATTCCACAATTACCTTTCAGCGTATTGTAATTCAAGCGGTCTCAGAGGAACTCTTGGACTTTTCCTCTGTTTTCAGGCTGCAGGTAACGCAGCATTTTGGCCGATCAGATGCGTTTTAAGACGAGTGTGATTGGCCGATCGCCTTAAGATCGCAGAAGCAACACGGCAGCTCCCATAACGGTGATATTCTGGCTTCGCTTTTCCGTCTTTTCTTTATATTTAGTCTTTTGGTTTGGACCGAGAGGAGGGAGCTGCAGAGGGAAGGCGTGTTTGTTCCGACTCTTTGGTCTTATGTTTCAGCACCTCTGGCATTTTACAACTCAAAGCAAGTTTTACCAGATAAAAATAAACACATTCACAACGACTGTTAACATAATATTAATAAAAAATGCATGAACGCTAACGGGATTCACTCCTTAAGCTCTGAAATAATGCCGTAAAAAGTGTCAGCATTTCATCCCCAGCTCTATCCAGCTAATACTGAGCTATAGATACAACCAAACATCCCAGTCGAGGAACAAGATCGTCTTCCTTATTTTTCTCATTTTAAGGCCATTAGTGGCTAGACTTCAATTCAAATTTTAAGAAACCTAGCCAAGGAAAATTTGCTTCCACCACTGACAGATTTTTTTTTCCCTCAATACAAGACAATTTGGCTCGTTTGTCTTCTTTCTACCGGGCCGTTTTTGCAGTGTAAGTAACTCTTTTATGGTCAGGTCTTCACTACAAGGTATAAAAATGTGCATTAACTGAGAGAAAACAGGACCCCCTCCCTCCCTCCGTCTGCCTTGGGAGCGGAGCAGCATTCCATTCCTGAGGAAAGTATGTGGTGTAGTAGCTCAGCAGTCACAGGATTTCTCTTATTTTAACAGCACTGCTGCCCGTAACGTCACAGGTTATTCTGGGTAATTAAGTACTGAATGTAAATACGTTAAGTCAGAAGCCTTTTTACGGAGTTAACTCTTAAGAGTTTCCCTGTTCGTTTATCTGAAGACCTCAGCTTTGAGGTTGCCTCGGAGTATGGTCTCTGTTAAAAACAGATGCAGTGTGTTTACACTATAAACACTGTGGGCTACACAGTTCAAACAAGGCTAAAAGGAACAGGAAAATGCACTTTCACGTTTTTTTTTTCTGCTGACTGGACCGACATGGATTCGAGTAGAGTGTAAAAGGCTGAAACGATGCCTTCGAAGACCCACCAGTTTGTTGCACAAAATGTCTAAAGTAAAAGTAACTTCATGTTGCATCATACGAGTTCACTTATTATTCTTATTTTCTCATGTCTGTTATGTATATAGAAGCTGCAGAAATGCCAAACCATGACGCACATCTGAAATAAAGTTTCAGCATATGGTTCAAACGCCAACAATGCATCTGGATGTGAATCCAGATGAATATTAGATCATGTCAGGGTTTAGATTCTTCACTGAACCATGGCTTTACATTTATGTCAGTTTTATGTCAGGTAAATGTAGAAAGGCTTTATTAAAAAAGCACAGAGAAATGTTCTTTTTTTTAATGAACTGTGATAGTCATCTACCAGCTGCGTAGTCATTCATCGCAGGACTTCTGTTTTAAGCACCGAAATCCATGCGTTTCAATCACCATTTAAGGTCAAATTCAGCTTAATTATTACAGTCAGATTTGTTCCATGATGCATTATATGTACATGCGCTATGTTTAGTCGCGCAAAAGAGGAAACACATATGGGTGCACACGGTGTGGCTTTGACCTTTGACCGGGATGTGACATTAAATGCAGACTTTTTTTTTCCTCGTGAATTTAGGTGAGGAAAAAAAAAAAGGCGGGTTTAACATTTAGTGACATCTTTGGGGCGAAGTCTTTTGCTTTTCAAAAGCATTGACGAAAGCACTGAACACTGACTGAATCTGAATCACGCACAGAACTCTCCAGCAAAACTGACTAAGTCTTTAGAAACGCGCCTTTCACCCGGGCTTCGTGCCAGATATCCAGGTTGGCGCTGATTTCGCTTACTGTCATGCTTTATGGCTGGTGACTCAACGCATCAGCCTCTTCCTCTGAACTGCATATGGAATCAATTGTTTAGTAGAGAAGGTTTGCCGCCTTATTTCATGTGCGCTGGAGCCTGTTTCGAGTGAAGATGAGTTAACCAGCTTTGTGTTTTCTTTTGTTTTTTTTTGGTTAAGCTTGCTTCGCCGTCGTGTTTACCACAAGCAACAACACATCATTTCCTTTTTTGTTGCCCTTCCTGTAATGAGCAAAACACACAGCGTTTGGTGCAAACGAGGGCTGCTGTGTAACGCGTAAACCTGTGGCATTTCTTGAATTCAAATACCGCTTTCTTTCCTGGTTGGCTGCTGTGTTTGACCATTTGTGTATGTTAAATGTAAATCCAGTAGTCCTTATTGATTTAACATTGTGTAATAGATTATGAACCATTTTCTTCTGGTTTAAAAAGTTTGTCTTCTATATAAAGTACGTTTTAAAAAACTAAGAAATGACTTTCTTTTATATTACATAAAATTAGAGTTAAAATGGGATGAGACAAGATCAAATACCATTAGATTCTAGATGAGTTTAGATAAAATGATACCAGGTTGATACTAACGTGAGGTGATGGATGAAAATGGAATGCAATTTGCACAAAATCAGAGATGAAACTGATTGGAAACTGGAAGCGCACTCCTTGTGTTCCTATTTTGTTTTGTTGCTTCCATGTTAACAGAGGCCTTAGTTCCGAGTTAGACCAGTCTCTATGTTGAAGAAAGCGCCTCAAGCTTTTTACGGATCTGCTCCAGACTTTCGGGGGTTCATCCTTGGCTCACGTCCTACCCTTCCACCGGGTTTCATGGAAATTGGCGCGGTACTTCCTGCGTAATCCAGCTCGCAGACAGACGTTCGGGCTGATGTAATAAAACCAGATGAGATAAGACGGAATGAGGTAAGATTGCATGAGATGACAAACGCGATAAGTGAGATGGTGACGGTGCAGTGCAGAGCGAAACAAACAACCACATGTGTTTCCTGCAGTTTTGATTCAGCTAGTTTTCTTAATCAGGTTATCTACATGTATCTGACACTTACATTTAATGCTTTTCAAGACCTTTTTGAGATCATTTTTAACGGCTTCAAGCCTTTAGACAGATCACCTTTTTCTCATTCAAGCACTGCAGACAAATATAAAGTGAAGTAGTTAATATGCAACCCAGCGCAGAGCAAGTTTTATGTTGGAATTTGATAATTGGAGTGACCTGGGTTCAATCTGCATTTTGCCAGCAGGCAAGTTAAAAGAAAGGTAGGGTTTAAAAGACAGTATTAGGTTCAGGCTTAAGGTTGTGTAGCGTCAGAAATGTGGGCCTAAAGCTTGACTCATTTTGACAAAAAGAACTGAAAAGACAAATGAAATTAGATCAAATGTTTGTGGCAATCAAGACGTCAAACGTAAGTCTACGTCACGACTTCTAAGGCCTTATATTAATACAACTGAATTTAAGACATTTTAAGACTTTTAAGACGTCCTGTTAATCTACACAGGGCAAGTCAAACGCACACACATAAGAAACAATACGCAGATATAATGCACACACAATATAAACAAGATCAGACAGATATCCTGTTACTGTTCATCTGGCAGCAGCGTACACAAATAACCTGAAATACGCCCGCTCTGTCCAGCAAAACAAAAGCAGCCAACCATGTGCGGCAAACCTGTCGGGTTTGCGTTAGATCAACTTACTGTGGGGTCTGGGTACTTAAAGGTCGTTTTGGATTACAGGAAGCAACATTGAGTCACTAATCTAGCTTCTTTCTGACTCAGACTGTTGAACTCAGAAATCTGATCTGGTACAAAGAGGCCCCCTGTTGTAAGGAAGGAGATCTTTTTTTCTTTCTTTCTTTCTTTCTTTCTTATTCTCGCAAATGCTCCAAATTATTAGCGAGCAAAAAGGCCGATACTGACCGCACTGATTTCATTTACTGGAGAAAAAAAACCCAAAAAAAAAACAAATGAGCCAAATCACAAAAGCGAAAAACATTCAAAAGTCAAATCACATGTTCTGCCTCCAGATGTTTTTACATTGTTCAGGAATAGCAAATTGAGAAATGCCTGACACATTAGACAGCTCCCTCTGGCACAGCTCGGGCCGTACGTAATTTCACAAGTAAAAGGATTGTTTTTGCAGATTTCTAGACTTCCCATATGACACAAGATTTAATTTGGAACATTGACTGAACATTCCACTGACTTCACCAAAATGTGTTTCATATGAAAACACTTTACGTAACCAGCTGGCAGGTTTGGAGCTGCATGGAAAAACGAAACATGGTGAGGTTACAGTAGTAGCGGTGGCAGCAGCTGTTTGAAGCCTCGTCAGGGCCCTTGTCGTCTCAGCGCGAAGAAAAGCATTTGTTAGGCAAAATCAAGGTTCGCCTTTGAAGAGGGGCAGACTTTTGTTCAACGCAGAGGAGGAGAGCGACGGACTGCATTACCTTGTAGACACTAAAGTTGTATCGGGTCTCAGAAATGAACAAATCACCGTCACTGGCCGCGGGTGGGACTAAATATGGACACTGTTAATGGTTGCGTTGTAGTATTTGAGATCAGTCTTGGTCTCGTCTCAGCCTCGAGCGCATTTTCACTCGGTCTTGTCTCAGTCTCGGACGGTTTCATTTTAAGACCACGGTGACCTGATGTATTTGTTAATATCGTTATAGTGGTTTGAAAAATAACTTTTCAAACGTTTCTTTTAGGTGTCAAGTCTTCATTCAGCTTTCCACAGGCTGCCTTGGCCTGTCTACTCACTCTATGACACCTCTTAAACCACATCAATCCATACTGCCCTTGTTGTGTATCTAGTCTGGTCTCAGTCTCGACTCGGTCTCGGCCTCGGCCTCGGTCTCGGTCTCGGTCTCAGTCTCGCCCTGCGTTGGTCTTGGTCTCGACCTCCGAGTCTTGGTCTTGTCTCAGTCTCCGTCATGACGTGGTCTTGACCACAACACTAGTTAATGGCGGCAAAGCTTTCATGGATCACCTCTGTTTTCAAATCGCTGCATAAAATTTAGACAAAACATGAAATGAAATAAAATACACACTCTAATTTCTCAGAAAACTATGCACATATTTTACACTTATTGTTAAAATATATATTTTTTGTCTCACTATGGTTCCTAGATTTACAACTTCTCTGATGACTGGAAAAAAAACCTGCATCTTTGTCCACGTTGTCGATTCAGTCTTTTGTGTTATCTGTGTTAAAACATTCAGAGTTCTCTCTTTCTGTTCCCGGGTCTTTCTTCTCAGGTGTGTCGTCTTTGACAGGTCAATGCTAAACATGATTTTTCTCATCACAGCTGATAATACTGTTTCTATTTGAGGTTTGTTTCATGAGGTTTCTGTTCATTGTTACTAATTTTAAAATGTGATTCAATTCTGGTAACATATCAACATCCCACCCTGTACGCAGTAAAGAAATGAAACCGTTCAGCAGAAGGATGGAGGCTGCTGCCACCCTGTGTTCAACCAGTGGAATTCTGACTTGTACTTATCATCAGAAAGATGCATTTATTCATGTCTTTTAAATATAAGACATCACATCAAAACCCCCAAAAAGGACTACTGTCATGTTTTGTATTTAGTTATATTAGGTTTTAAAAAAGCAAAACAAAACAGGAATGCCAAATGATTTTTATTACAGCCCATGCCAATTATATTGAGTATTTTATGAGGGGAAAGATGGAGCAAATGATCCAGATACAGGATACATTTCTGTTACAATTCTGTGTTTTCAAAGCAACAAGATCAATGAAGATTTATTTTTATTTTCATTTTTGACAAAACAAAAGATTTAGACAAGTAGTTTATTCAATTGTATTTATCGGATTATTTTCTAGGCATTATAATACCGTTTCGTTAAATATATATATGCTTTTAGTTTGAAAGTGATCGCTACGATTATGTCTAACTTGACTATAAACACTGCCCTCTAGTGTTCAAAAACCGTAACTACCGCTATTTTACTTTTTTTTCATTATTTATTTTCAGGTCATCTGTTGCATTCCTTTGTTTGCCGCAGTGAGTAGTTATGCCTGTACTTCACTATCTTTACTAGCAGCATAGCAATAAAATAGCATAATTAAGTTTACTATTCTATTGTGTCTGTTGTAGCCAATTTGTGTCGTATTGTGGGTTCTCTCGCCCTCTCGTGGTCGCATTGAGAAACTGCAACGGCACTGCCCTCGCTTCAAGTTAGCACAATGACTTCCGGTTAATGATTTCAAAGTAAGAACAAGTAGAGTCGTCGTTAAACACTAGCCTGTGGCCGCTTTAGGTACCGAACGTTCATGGTTTTCCTTTCAAATTAAGACAAATACGCGTTTTACCGAAATACATCGCTAAATCTTACTTATGCTTCCAAAGGCGTCGATTTGTCTGAAGCAGACTGATACCCAGACCCTTCGCCAGGTGGCAGTATACACTTCCACGACTGTCAACTTATAGAGGAAGAAGAAGAAGAAGAAGAAGAAGCCACAATGGCTCAGACTGAATGATACTTCATAGTAAAGATGATAATTATCCTTTAAAGTACAACCATCGGGCTAACCGCAGCCAGCCGTATAAAACCAATCATAGACGTGAGTTGACTTGAAGTTCCTTTATTCTTCGGCATAATAAAGCAACATTTCGATCAGAGCTATGAGCTACTACCTTTAGCTTTAGCATTAGCTACGTAAAGTTGCTAACAGTCACATACCGGTAGCTTTAGCTGTGTTTGCTGTTGTTAGCCGAAGAGCGAGTCCTCTCCTAGTCAGCATAAGTGTAAATAACAACACACAGACTGTCAACTGAGACCAAACACAACCCTTCTCTTCTCCACCTTTTGTATTTAATACTAGTGAGTCGTTCTAGTCATTTGATTGCCTGGATGATTAGCTAGTTGTTTGCTTTGACGTTAGCTTCAAGCAGTTGCTTCTAAGTGTGTGTTTTATGTTTGTTTATCGTGCTTTTCTCTGTGTTTCATTCATATTCAGACCAAGTAATGACATCTTTTCAAACTGCTGTGAACGTGGTTTGATTTTTGCCGCTTATTTAAGATGAATCGCCCAAAGCCTACGACTCTTAGGCGCCCTAGTGCTGCAAAACCATCAGGTATGTTTGGTTCAAAAGCCAACCCTGGTTTTATGTAACCATTGCTGGTCATAGTAAAGCAAAAGAAAGTCTTAACATATTCTTGACACCTGCTATTCTCAGGTCATCCTCCACCAGGAGATTTCATAGCTCTGGGGTCAAAGAGTCAAGGTGGAGAGCCCAAAGCCCCGGCTGTCCTCCTGAAGCCAGCATCCACAGGTTTACCTCCCGACCGTAAGCGAGAGACCACCTCATCTCTGCCCTCCTCATCAGGCCTGTCTAGCCTGGCTAAGCGGCCCAAACTCTCCACCACCCCTCCAGTCAGTGCCCTGGGACGGCTCGCTGATGTTGCAGCTGTGGACAAGAGGGCGATATCACCCTCGATAAAGGAGCCATCAGTGGTACCTATTGAAGGTACCCCACTATAAGGGTTTTTCTCAGCTTTTGTGAAAAACTCGAAAGCTTGTAACGTATGTGTTACACAGTCTTTGTTTTTCGTTGTAGTGTCGCCTGCTGTGCTGCTGGATGAGATCGAGGCTGCAGAGTCAGAAGGAAATGATGACCGCATTGAGGGACTGCTGTGTGGAGCAGTGAAGCAGCTCAAGATGAACAGAGCCAAACCAGACATCACACTATATCTCAGTCTCATGTTTCTCGCCAAAATCAAACCCAATGTTTTTGCTACTGAAGGAATTATAGAGGTAAGACTGTTAATTCAGGGATGCATTAATAAATGAAAGGAAATGAAAAATCATAAACAAGGCAGACAGCTAGTAGTTCATTTAGATCCAACCGATGCATTTTTTGAGAGTTTTCACAAACGAGTCTGAAAGCCAATAATCTGAATTTTAGGCCTTAAAAATGTCTTAAATACGATGTTGTGCAAGGAAATTCTCAAATTAGGATGTGGACTTTGGATATAAAGTCAGAAAGTCAGAAAAACATGATTTTGCCAAGAAAAGCCACCAGAAAGCACCTGCCATCACACAATATTGTTTTGTGTTCCCAATGGGAGCATCAGTAAAGTCTGACCCCAGTGTGATGGGCCATGAAATAGATTTCAAATTGTATTAAAAGTCTTACATTTAACCTGTAGAAGCCCTGTTTTTAATGTCAATTTGCTCTTGAATAAATGCTCATACTAACTAACTGGAAAGTTATCTAAAACAGTTGATATAGAAACATTGTTAGTCTTGAAAAATGGGATATTTTGCTCTAAATGATCCATCGAAATGTTGGAATTTTACTGTATGTTTTATAACTTTGTACTTGTTTCATTCTCGTTTCAAGGCCTTGTGCAGCCTCCTGCGTCGAGATGCTTCTATCAACTTTAAAGCAAAGGGAAACAGTCTTGTGTCTGTTCTTGCTTGCAATCTGCTGATGGCAGCTTATGAGGAGGACGAAAACTGGCCTGAAATCTTTGTCAAAGTGAGAATCTTCTTCATTTCCAATAAATTTCAGAAATTTCTTTTCTTGTTTTAGGCAGTTGTGAATGAATCCCTACAACCTTTTATAATCTAAAATGTATTTTCAGGTGTACATTGAGGACTCTCTGGGGGAAAGAATCTGGGTGGACAGTTCTCACTGTAAGAATTTTGTTGACAACATACAAACTGCTTTTGGCACCAAGATGCCCCCAAAGAGTATGCTGCTGCAGGCGGACACTGGCCGCACCGGTGGAGATCTCAGTGCAGGTACTTAATTTAAAGTAACCATTTCCAGGTTGGAATTGCTTGTACAGGAAATTGCTTATTCGCTAAGCTGATGTGGTTTTTCTTCTTAAATTTTATTTTCAGGCAGCAGTCCTCATCCTTCGACCCCGGATGAGGATGACAGCCAGACTGAATTGCTAATAGCAGAAGAGAAACTCAGCCCTGAGGACGAAGGGCAGGTGATGCCAAGGTATAAAATAAAAAGAAACACAGCAAATGCCACATTGATGCTTTTATAAGCTTTATTCAGATGTAAAATTTTACGTCAGATTATTAGAATTTGGTATTTTATTCATGTTCATAATGCAATTATTTAGTAAAAATGTGTGTGTCCCATCCTCTGGTGTACTCTAGGTATGACGAGCTGGCAGAGAGTGTGGAGGACTATGTGCTCGATGTCCTCAGGGATCAGTTGAACCGCAGGCAGCCGATGGACAATGTGTCCCGCAACCTGCTGCGTCTGCTCACCGCCACATGTGGCTACAAAGAGGCCCGGCTCATGGCTGTGCAGAGGCTGGAGATGTGGCTCCAGAATCCAAAGGTGTGTGGAACACATAGTGGTGGGCGATCTTGGCCAAAAGATCACATGACAGTATTTTGAGGTAGAATCACAAGCCATGTTCTCTGTCACACTTTTTCTGACCTCTTATAAAATGTAGGCTAGTGACAACCAAACTATAACCGGGGTTTCCCTAGATTTCTTTGATTTGCTTTGCCAAAGCATCTGTGTAAAACCAGACTCCATGCTTGGTTGTGCTGTAATTCATTGCTGTCTGAAGTCGTCATGACATCTTAGTGGCAGCAAAACAACACGTCACGCACACTTGCAGGTTAAAGTGTAATAACTCAACACTTTTAGTGCTGACATGCTCTAAAGAATCACTAGCAGTTATTAGCCTAGCAACATTAATGCTACAAACAACACATAATGCAACACTCTCTGTATAACACCATATTTACAGTGGTACTTGTGCCTTTAAAATGAACATTAGTGGAGTTGGAAAGTTTAGACCACTGTTATTTATACATTTAATGAGCTCTAGTATCACATTTCAATAAACATCTGTGAAGCCTTGGATTAAAACATTTTGTTAATGTTTACAGCTGACTCGACCAGCTCAGGATCTTCTCATGTCTTTGTGTATGAACTGCAACACACACGGAGCGGATGACATGGAGGTGATCTCCAACCTGATCAAGATCCGCCTCAAACCCAAAGTTCTCTTAAACCACTACATGCTCTGTGTCAGGTCTGTGGAGTCACTTTTACTACTTCTTCTTCATTTCACACTTTATTTAAATTAACTGTTACTTTGCCCGTGGTTCTCCAGGGAGCTGCTAAACGCACACAGAGACAACCTTGGCACTATGGTGAAGCTGGTGATCTTCAATGAGCTGTCCAATGCCAGGAATCCTAACAACATGCAAGTCCTGCACACGGTGCTGCAGCACAGCCCAGAACAGGCTCCGAAGGTAAATCCAAAAAAGACAGCAACTTGGAAAAAAGAGTTACTGTTTAACATTTATCCGTTTTAGCTATTACATTTCTTACTTGTGTTGTTTTCTCATAATCAACATTCCTCCCGTGTCTTTATTTGTCTAGTTCTTGGCGATGGTGTTCCAGGACCTGCTCACCAATAAGGATGATTACCTCCGTGCCTCCCGAGCGTTGCTGAGAGAAATCATCAAACAGACCAAACATGAGATTAACTTCCAGTCCTTCTGCTTTGGTTTAATGCAGGAGAGGAAGGAGGCCAGCTATGTGGACATGGAGTTCAAAGTAAGAGCATATAAAAATCCTCTCCTGCAACCCTAGTTTAACTGTGATCTTGAAGAGTTAGTTTGGACTCTTTAAGGTGGGTTTGTATGAGGTGCTTCAGTTTGGACAAGCAGACGGGTAACAGCATGGAAGCTAAGCGATGTACTGCTATGAAAGGGGGCAGCAGTAAGCTTTTCACCGCTTTACATTGCCGTCAAACAGCGACTAAACTAAAGCCGATGTTTTGCGTTCTTCCAAACCACCCGACTACTGCCGGTCAGTCAGTTTGTTTGTGTTACTGTCTGACTTTTGGTGTTGTAACATGGTAATTCAGATCCAAGCTAACAAACAAACCACCTGAAGGTAAAGCCATGAAAAATATACTAAATATAACATACACTTAAAAGTTCTATATGGAAGATTTGTGTCCTTGTGTACTTTGTGCTGGGAGGGGTCGTTGGTTGACACTAAAAGCTGTCTCCATTGCCTACATCCATGATAACAGCCACAATACACTGATTTCTGTGTAGTTTTCGAAGTGTTGCGTTCGCTCCTGACTTCTTCAGTTCTCTCTTCTGCTCCTCTACAGCTGCAACATTGTGCAGCACTAACTACCATTATCTTAGAAATGCCAGGTAGCGTCAAAAAATGACCAACTCCCAGCACAGCACGAACACAAACGTCCCGTGAGTGCACAAGAATGCAAAAATCTTCCATATTGAAGCTTTAAACTCACTATAAGTATCTCACACAACCCCCTTTAAAGAAATCTAAACCTAAAAAACTAGCCATTTAATCTGGTTGCGCTTACCACTGAACTATTCCTCCTTGTTTCTTCCTTAGGAGCGTTTTGTTATCCAAGTGACAGATTTACTAACTGTGTCCATGATGCTGGGCATCACTGCTCAGGTCAAAGAAGCTGGCATTGCGTGGGACAAAGGAGAGAAGAAGAGTGAGTAGTGTTTATTTGTTGTAATGCAGCATTAGAAACATTCATATAAAACATTATGCTGGTTGCTTTTCCTTGACCGTGTGTCTGTTTTGCTTCAGATCTGGAGGTCCTGAGGTCTTTTCAGAATCAGATAGCTTCCATCCAGAGAGATGCTGTGTGGTGGCTTCACACCGTGGTTCCTACCATCAGCAAAGTTGGCGCAAAAGATTACGTCCACTGGTCAGTATCGACACAATCCGATGCATTACCGAAAATGCACAAGCGAATCATGTACTGATCACGAGATTTAATTCCTCTCCAGCCTTCACAAAGTGCTTTTCACTGAGCAGCCGGAGACGTATTACAAGTGGGACAACTGGCCTCCTGAGAGTGACAGAAAGTGAGTCTTGCTCCAGTGTTCACAGATCACGTTTTCCTCTGACTGCGAGTTCACTAACAGTATTTCTTCTCATTCCCTAGTTTCTTCCTTCGCCTTTGCTCAGAGGTTCCTCTGCTGGAGGACACACTGATGCGCATTCTGGTGATCGGCCTGTCACGTGATTTACCTCTCGGCCCGGCCGATGCCATGGAGCTTGCAGATCACCTGGTTAAGAGGGCTGCTGGAGTTCAGTCTGATGGTGTGTAAAGATCCATGTCAGCTGTTTATTATTACAGTAAAGGCTGTATATATTAGTCACTGGCAGAATATTTGGACATTTGGTAAACACATGTACATCACATTAATGAACTGCTGCAAATCTGCTTAGGGGCAACTTCTTGTTTACATAGCACCAGAATGACTTCAGTATGACCAAAGGAAATGTGGGAATAGTTTGTATGTTTCCTTGCATTACTTTTGTCAAATGAGTTTGCGGCCGTAGAGCTCACTGTCTTTCTTGTTTAACAGATCTGGATGTCCTAAAAGTGGAGAGGATCCAACTCATTGATGCAGTGCTGAATCTGTGTACATACCACCACCCGGAGAACATTCAGCTGCCGGCAGGGTACGTCATCTAGGTTTACTGGCTTTCAAAAAGACTTACACCTCACACCTTAAAATAACAAATGACTCTTTTTGTTTAAGGTACCAGCCTCCAAATTTGGCAATATCCACTCTGTACTGGAAGGCATGGCTTCTGTTACTTGTGGTGGCTGCTTTTAATCCACAGAAAATAGGTAAATCAATGTATTATCATGTATACAGATTTCATCACATTTCTAGTTGTTGCATACAGTGTGTTTTAGCCATTTTTTTATAATAATAAAAATCTGACATTCTCTTCCTGCAGGCTTGGCTGCTTGGGATGGCTATCCTACACTCAAAATGCTCATGGAGATGGTTATGACAAAGTAGGTAAAGAGTATCTGTATTGAAATAAATCATGTAAAAATTCTAAAATTTTAACACATATGTCTCTGTGCTTTTGTAGTAACTATACATACCCACCTTGCACTATTGCGGATGAGGACACAAAGACTGAAATGATCAACAGAGAGCTACAGATCTCCCAAAGGGAGAAGCAAGAGATCCTGGCCTTTGAGAGTCATCTGGCAGCAGCTTCCACTAAACAGACCATCACAGAAAGCAACAGCCTGCTGCTGTCTCAGCTAACCAGTCTGGACCCACAGTAAGAAGAATTACAAAATGTATCTTGTAACTTGTTGAATGATGAATGTTATTGTCAAAGGAAATATAGTAGTTATAGACCAAGAAATGTACTCGCATAACCCCTTTCCACCAGTGTGAGCCTAGTGCTAGTTCTGGGCTGGTTCTGGTGGTTGTTAGGAGTTGGTCCAACATGTGAGTGAGTCACCACAGAACCATGTAATGATCTTACTTGTTTACATAGGCATACATCTTCGCTTTCCCAGCAACCCTAGCGCCGCCTTCAAGTATAACATCAAAGGTTATAACTGGGGGTAACTCTGGTTTTTCTTCTTCTTTGGAGTAGGCAGACTAGATGCTACACTAGCTTTGGTTTTTAAAAAATGGCTGTCTGAGAGCTTTTATTCAAACTGCCTTGGTGGAAAAGGGGGATGGGAACATTATGGTCCTACTTTTTATGTTGCTGTGAGTTTAGCTTTTACGAGCTTTTAAGTCGAGAAGTCCTGTATATGTAAGCATCTGTGCTTTTAAAAAAACTTGATAAAAATCTTATCAAGGCTGCAGAATTTTTAATATATATATTTTTTTGCTCAGGGGTCCTCCTCGTCGCCCTCCACCTCAAGTCCAGGAACAAGTAAAAAGCCTCAACCAGTCTCTGCGTCTTGGTCATCTCCTGTGTCGTAGCCGCAACCCAGACTTCCTCCTCAACATCATCCAAAGACAGGTACTACATACTACTACACATCATACAACAGGCCAAAATAAAACATCTCTTCAGTGCTAACAGTGCAATCTTTCCTGATGTGTATTGGTGCGACAGAGAGATGTTTTAGCTTCTAGAACATTGGCCAGTGACAGATGTACTGGACCTAGATGGCCTGGCATATGCAGGTGAAAACTCGTGGATTTTGTAGGGTAATAGTGTTTCCAGTGACTGTACTGCACGTTCAATCGTTCACAGGCTTCCTCTCAGTCCATGCCATGGTTGGCCGATTTGGTTCAGTCCAGTGAAGGGTCCTTGGATGTTCTTCCAGTGCAGTGCCTGTGTGAATTCCTTCTGCATGATGCTGCAGATGACAGCCTGGCGGTAGAAGATGATGACGAGGGAGAGAGCAAAGAGCAGAGGGCCAAGAAAAGACAAGTACGTCAATTCTAACCTCAAACTTTACTTTTGGATGTCGCCAACTCTCTAAGATTTTTTATGTGACTGCTTTCTTTGCATCCTAAATAGTTAATCATGCTTACTTGCAGCCGGGTGTAAAATGGAACCAAGTCATTACTAATCCTGAATTATAATTTCCTGTTAGAGACAACAAAAGCAAAGGCAGCTGCTAGGACGGCTCCAGGATCTATTGTTAGGTCCCAAAGCTGATGAACAGACAACGTGTGAAGTGCTGGATTACTTCCTGCGCCGTCTCAGCTCCTCTCAGGTGGCATCCAGAGTCCTAGCTATGAAGGTACCGTACTGAAAGCAAATTACCTCTACTAGCATTGTGTTATTTTTAGAAAATAATTCATAAATCATATATATATATTTGTGCACAGGGTTTGTCTTTAGTACTGAGTGAAGGAGGCTTGAAGGACGGAGAGGAGCGGGACCAGCCCATGGAAGAAGACTCCACAGATGCAGAGCTGTTGCCGGGTTACCAGTGGCTGCTACAAGACCTCCCTAAGCTCCCCTTGTTCGACAGTGTCAGGGGCATGACGTCTACCGCTCTGCAGCAGGTCAGTGCTGGTCTCATCCAGCTGTAAATTACAGGCATTATAGGAGAGCAGTATGGTAAAATGACGCTATTTATCACAGTCTGCACTAAGATTTACTACTCGTGATAGTTTTGAGTATTCATGACTGTGAGCTGTAATCTAAGGCTGTGTGGCTGTCCCTCTCTGTAAGATGTGATAGACGCTGGATTTTATTTATTTATAAGGCTCTTACCGATGTAAGGGTAATGTGGGGCCCTATAGAACATGCTCAAACGATAGTATTATGTTACAGGGGCTGGCTCTTTTTACAGAGATTGGAAAATCAAGTTTTATTCACTTGAACTTGGAACAAATGACAAATGATTTTACACTCATGTCATTTTTATCCTTAGGATGTTTTAGATTTTACTTTTAACCGTTTTTGTCTTAGTTGACTCATTTGTTTTGTATTTTAATGACTGCGATTAATCTGAGGGTTTTATGATTTTACTGAATTCCATTTATTATATTTATCACTATTGTGCATTTTATCGTGATCATTTAACTCAGCTATTTCGTAAATGAGACCTTCCCCTCAGTATATTCCGAGTCAAAATGAAGGTTGAGGGAAAAAAAAAAAAATCTAATCAGGATTTTCTATGTAAAGCATAACTTGTTGATCTTTCCTCCTGAAGGCCATTCACATGGAAACGGATCCACAAACGATCAGTGCTTATCTCATCTACCTATCCCAGCATGCACCAGTGGAGGAGCAGGCTGCACATAATGACCTGGCTCTGGTAAAGATAGTGACTTGTTTAAATTTCAGCATGACGTGTTTTTTGTCTTGTCGTCCGTTTTGTGTTTGTGCAGTGCTTACGTTGATCTGGTTTTCTTTCCTCTGAGCCTTCTTTTCTGCGCTAACTCTCTGCAGGACGTCGCCCGGTTAATTGTTGAGCGTTCCACCATCATGAACAACCTGTTCTCCAAACATTCCTGCAGACCTGAGTCCGACGCTGTGCTCTGTGCTTTCCTCACTATCTTCTCCACCTACATCAAGAGGATGAGGAAAACAAAGGAGGGAGAGGATCTATACAGCTGGGTAAATTTTGCCTAGAGTCATGCTTCTAGCTACATTCTTAAAGCTAACATTTTGTGAATCCTCTTTGATGACTGTAACTGTTACAAACTTTTGATTGTTCTTGTACTTTTGTTTTTTTTCCAGTCTGAATCTCAGGACCAGGTGTTTCTGCGCTGGACCACAGGAGAGACTGCTACGATGCACATCCTTGTAGTCCATGCCATGGTTATCCTGCTGACTCTGGGGCCACCCAAAGGTACGCCTCTTCATTTTAAAGTTGAATCTTTCAGTGAGAAAGATACTGTGGAAACATATTCACAACTGTGTGTGTTTTTGTCCTCTAATTATCACAGGAGAGAGCGACTTCTACAATCTTTTGGACATTTGGTTTCCGGACAAAAAGCCTCTACCCACTGCCTTTCTGGTTGACACCTCAGAGGAGGCACTTCTGCTCCCTGATTGGTTAAAACTGAGGATGATCCGATCAGAAGTCTCAAGATTAGTTGATGCAGGTATAGCGTTTTATCCACACAAAAAAAAATGTTCACGAAGGAAAGATAATTTTACTTTTACTGTAACAACGTACCTGTTTCTTTCAGCTTTGCAAGACCTGGAGCCTCAGCAGCTGCTGCTGTTTGTTCAGTCCTTCGGCATCCCTGTATCCAGCATGAGTAAACTGCTGCAGTACCTGGATCAGGCCGTCTCTCATGACCCACAGTCCCTGGAACAAAACATCATGGACAAGCGTAAGAGCCTGCTATTCTGTTCTTGCAAAAAGAAATTGAAATTCAAATGCTTTTAGCATTTCTTAACTTATGTGTGATTTGCAACAGACTACATGGCCCACCTGGTAGAGGTGCAGCATGAGCGAGGTGCCACTGGGGGGCACACTTTCCATGCATTACTGAGCTCCTCTCTTCCTCCACGCAGAGGTCAGTATCTTTATCTACAACTAAAAATAAATTACACTTGACTCATATTTTACTGGCTTTATTAATTGTTTTTTTTGTAAGTGTGACTTATCCTACAATGTACTACTCCATGACCTGACGACATACCTCCTGACAGACTCTACTGAAGCAAGTAAGGCCAAAGTTACTGTGGAAACGCCCCACAGCTCGGTGAAGATGAGAGCCGCCAGTCAGCTCGCTGTCGGGCCTGACGATGATCTAACTGGCATGTTGCTTCAGGTAGGAGTTTTGTTTTAAGAATTACGTATTTAAAGATATGTGTTCATAGGCTAAATGTTAATTATATACTTC